>QANY01002702.1:273084-701116 GCA_003255025.1 Datisca glomerata
CCCCCCCCCCCCCCGAAGTGAAGGATTCACTCCTTATTTATAAGCAAAATTAGGGTTTACTTTTTTGCTTTTAATCCTTTTGCTCCTTTTTTAAATTTTAGTCCTTGGACACTTTTTTCATTTTTTAGTCATTGGGTTATGTATCTATTTTAGAAATTGTTGTTTTTTCAAAAATAACACATAGTCTTAGACAAGTAAATGAGCTAATAAACAAAATGTGTATATTTAAATTATTGGACCGGATAAAATACGGTATCTACAGCTGCCCCCTTTATTTACGCTTCTAAAATTAGAATGTGGACAAATGTTAGATACGTATTTTGATCGACATGAGAAAATACTATATGGATAAGAGGAATAAAAACCTCGACTGATTCAGGCTCTATGAAATGACACAGGCTTCGACCTCGACTCGATGTGAGTTTGATTTAACCGGATTAATTGAAATAGACAAGGCGCTGAGACCGAGCTTCGACCGCGACAAAGTTAAGTTCGATTTAACCTAAGATATTTAAAAGAAAAATGAACTTGGAAGAGGCTTTGACCTCGACTCAATTCAGGTTCGATTTAATCGGATATTTGAAATGGACCAGGCGCTGACACCGGGCTTCGACCGCGACAAAGTCGGGTTTTATTTAACCAAATATATTTGAAAGGGAAACAGACCTAGAACAAGCTTCGACCTCGACTCAATTCAGGTTCGATTTAACCGAATATTTGAAATGAAAATGGATCTGGGTAAACGTAGGCTCTGGTTCAATTTAACCAAATATTTTGAAATGGACCAAGCACTGACACCGGGCTTCGACCACAACCAAGTCGGGTTCGATTTAACCAAAAGTAAAAAATGGACCTAGCACAGACACTAGGCTTTGACCATGACCAAGTCAAATTCGATTTAACCAAAAGTGAAAAAATAGACTTGGTGTTGACACCAGGCTTCGACCACGACCAAGTTAGGTTCGATTTAACCATATTAATTGATGTTGAAGATGACTTATGTAAGTCTCATATGATAACAAAAGCTCGATTAATGCATTGTTTAGATGTTGAAAAGTCATGTGTGGATTTCAAAAGGATATCGTTAAATGATCCATGCCTTTGAATTGTATCAAAATAAGCAATGTGATGCATGTCTATACATTGTAATTCTTAACTATAATACAAAGCAATTATTTGGAATGCATGCGTGCTATGCATCTCTATGCATTGTAATTCTTGACTATAATGCAAAGCAATGATTTGGAATGCATGATTGTGAATTTGTGTATGAAATTTTTTTTTATGATTTTTTGGAAGTTGACTAATGTGGCCATGTATATTCTTGATGATTTGAAATGAAAACAACTAGTATGATGCATGTCTATGCATTGTAATTCTTGAATATAAATGTAAGGAAATGATTTTGAATGCATGTATGCTATGCTTGATTGTGAATATTTGTAAAAAAAATTATTTGATGATTTTTTAAAAGTTGACTAACGTGGTCATTGATGTTCTTGATGATTTCATATTAAAACAACTAGTATGATGCATGTCTATGACACATAAATGAGATGATCATGAGAATGTGAACACTATGCATTATTGTGAACATTTAAGAAAATCAGTTTTTTAGGAAATGGGTCATTGTCGTCATCTCCATCATCATTTTGAATAGTCATTTGGACTGGGATCATAGATTGTTATGAGATATTGAGCATATGATAGAGAACCTGGTGTGCGGTTTGTACATGATCATGCCTCAGTATTCATCTTTTTACCAATGGTAGAAAAATAAATGATTTTCCCTTTTATTCTTCTGATTCTCTTCACTTGTAGGTATCATATTTTTTGTAGCTGCATTCCCCTTCTTGTTCATGGCATCTTTTCAGATAAGTTCAAACCCTCTTATATGTGTACATGTTGACATTTGTCCCTCCTTTTTTCTTTGACCAATGATGCCCTTTCAAGTTTTCACAATGGCCTGAAACTCTTTTTTTTCATGGTTCCTTTTCAGGTTTTCACCATGCCCCAAACTCCATTTTGTGCCAAAAGTCATGTTCTTAAATAATTTCAAAAGTAATTCGCAATGTCATCTACATGTTCTAGATGTTGGAGGAAAGAAATGGATAAAGTAAGAATGATAGAGTGAATATTGTGAATAAAGGCTTTTTATTGAAAAAAAAGTTGATAAACAAGGATTTGAAGAAGTTATGAGAAAAAAGATTGTGGAATAAGATTTTTCGAGTTTCAGAATGACTCTTTTGAGAATTAAAGCATTTCATATACTACTTTTCTCATTCATAGTGATCATCCTTTCCTTCTTTTCCTTTTCCTTTTTTTCCTTCTTTTTTTTCTTTTTCTTTTTTTAAGAGGTGATGTCTTGCACATGACAGATATATATTGATGTATTAACTTATTTAAAGCCATACTCTTATTGTAGATAGATCTTCTTGGTCAGGAGAGGACTTTCATTTGGGTTGTAATGTAGGCTAAAATTTTTAGGCTATAAAAAGAAATGATATCAAAGGCTCAAAATTCATCTGAAAATGATATGTCTAAACCAATGATCCGTTGACAATTTTTCAACATAAAGGCTGCCCTAGTAAGGGTTTTGACATTTTGTCATGAGAAACTAAAATTGGATAGTTATAGATGAACTTTTTGCAACAAATTACCCCCGTTTGGGAAAATGCATTTAAAATTTTTGTTGAACAAAATTTCCTTAAAGTAAGAGGACAATCTAAAAAATTACAAGGCTCACTTGGCTTTGACCTTTTTTTGCATTTGCTATATTTTTTTGTTGATTATTTTTGCCTTTGTCTTTTTCTTTTGCGTCATTTGTGAAATTTTTCACCTTTTGAGACATATATATTGACAAAATAATAATTGCCCCAATATAGGGAGTGATAATTTGCTGGGTCATGAAATGAAGATTCTTTT
This sequence comes from Datisca glomerata, assembly GCA_003255025.1. Lineage (NCBI taxonomy): Eukaryota > Viridiplantae > Streptophyta > Magnoliopsida > Cucurbitales > Datiscaceae > Datisca > Datisca glomerata. The sequence continues at coordinate 276,010 of QANY01002702.1, forward strand.
TGTGCTCAATTGGGCTTGAAATGGATTAAAGAGTTTGGGATTGCAGAAAGAATGTCTCCTCATCATTTCCAATCAGAAGTAAATTCAACAAGAACATGACCTCAGATAAGGATAACACCTTTTTGCAATGTCTTTATTCACTAGAAAGAAGACTATTTTCACTTTTATTTGTCTCTTCACTGAAAAAGCTATATTTGATACTGCTTATACATTTATTCTCAAAATCATCATTATTAATCTGGGTTGGTTTGTTGGGTGGAAGGAAATAAATGAGAGAGATGCAAGACTATGATGTCAATGAATGAAGAACTGAAAATGCATTTATTAACTTTGAAATGAGCATAAACACAGATAGGACAAAAAACTAGAATTGAAAGTAGGAGCCGACTAAAAATAGACGAAACACGATAAGAAGATGTATAACAAAAGTTTCTTATATATTGGGTAGAACGTTGAGGAATTTAACATTATCTTGTCACTCTTGAAGGTCCCTAAGAAGAAATGACAATTCGATGATACCTCAATTATTGAACTTATAGTCAGGACAACAATGATATCTGAAAACATCGATATATTGCAACCATTAAAACATTCACCGCATCAAGTTGTTCCATTGTCACATGAAGTGATACGTTCCACGAAATTTACCATGGCATTCCCATGTTCTAATGGAGATTTGGGGCTAGTTATTAGTTGTCATAAGCTTTCTTGAAGTTTAGCCAACTGACTTTGATTAACATCTGAACTCTAGCTTCCAACATTGTGCAATTTTTAGTTGAACGTCCCATTGCCCCCTGCATGATAATCACATCGAGTAGTTGGATTGTACCATCTAAGATATGGTGTTTGGAGAGGCTCATAAAGGACCAGCATCATCTGGTTATTCTATATTAATTATGGTGATAATTTCGAATAGGACATCAAAATTGGTTGTATTAGAAGAATCGTTGGTTATTCCTATTTCCCCTTTGAGGCTGGTCAACTCGACCAACATTTTACTGGTGAGTTGGTGGTCTCAGATAAGATCTTGAGTTATTTCAAAATGTTAGTTATTGGGTATGATAATTGCAATTGCGCTTAGAGGGTATTCGCTACACATGATGTAGCAGATTTGGCATTCAATGTACTTTGAAAGGCACAACCTGGGGTTCACAACTTGTGATGGGTACCCAAAATTGATCGTTTACATTCTTTTCATTTTGACGGCAACCCATTTCCTGTAGAGGATGCTTTTAACAGTGCTCCTGGAAGTCTACCACTTTTATCCCACATTCTATTCTTTCACTAATGACTATAATATCAGAAAATTCGTTTGGAGCATTTCCAATCATTCTATCATGAAGACCTAAAGGTATTGATGAATATTCTAGCTATTTTTTGATAAGGCGTGCTATAATTGAGCAGCTAATTCCCTCCACCGCTGAGCATATTCCTTAAATCTTTCAGTATGCTTTTTTTAACCTTTACAAATCAAAATAATTAGAAGCCATGTCCATATTGTACTTGTATTGTCCTAGAAAACCGTCAGCTTAGTCTTTATATCTCTAAATATGTTGACCATCCAACTGGATGTACCAGTGAGATGCAGCCCCCAATCAAATTGTCTTGAGAAAAAAATGGATCAACAACTTATCCTTATGCTTGCATGTAGTCATTTTTCTACAATACACAATAAGGTGACTCCTCAGACATGTATTGTCATCATACCTTTCAAACTCATGAAGTTTGAATTTGTGCGGGATGGTTATATCTAAGACCAGACATAATTGGGTGGCATCAATGGTACCGTATGCATATGTTCCTTCAATAGCACACAACCTCTCTTCTAAAAAATCCAACTTATCGCTCATTAGTGAAATTTTGCTTAGTTTGATAACGAGCTTTTTTGCTTTTGGGTCATCGAGATCAGGTACGATGATTCACTCATTATTGTTCTCTTTGTGAGGTGAAACTTGGTTGTGGTCAGGTGCCACTATTGGGGTGTCGTACCCAAATTTTTTTGAATGCATCAATTCTTGGGGACTTAGAAATTTGTAGTGCTACACATTTATTGGTATTGATAGAACATGGAATTGGTTTGTCTGCTGACATCGGTAGAATGGCGTGAATCGAGGAGGGTAAAATGGAGTATCGATGTTGATCTCATGATGATGGAGTCCTTTTACAGATTTTTAAGACATGTTTTTCCTTTGTTGGTGGCGAGAAGTTCCAGGACCGTGGTAATTTGTTCTTTCAGCTCCCAAATTTCTTGTTTCATTATCTCTTGTGATTATTTTTTCTTGTTCATCTATGATTCTAGCTTGAGATTATGCTCTTTAAGGGTAATGGAGGCGCACCCAATATGTTTTCTTTTCCTCTTTCATTTTTATTCATTTTTTTAAAACGAAAAAAAGAAAACTACATAGCATATGCATGAGGGAAATAAAGAAACTATAATGCATGAAGGAATGAAAGAAATTTCAGTGCATGAAAGAGTAAATGAATCCTATAAAATAATGAAGCAAATGATGAACCTATGATGCATGTACTTGAGTTAAACTTATAATGCATGAAATGAAGAATTATATACAAATCATGTGTTTAGAAAAATGTTGATGGATGGAGTTAATGACAATTCTAAAAGATGGAGGGAAATAAGATTCACCCCCAAAAGTTTATTGTACTTGTATGCCAAAATAATAACAATAGTAATCAACGATGAATGTAACGATGAAAACAATACATTTATGGTGGTGATAATGAGGACGATGATGAGGATGATAAGGCAGTCAACGTGTCAGCCATTCTTCTCCCATTGGACTTGTAAATCCTTTGCTCTTTTTCCTTATCTCTTCATGTTCTCTCCCTATACTTTATTTGATAGGGGCGGAGAATACCACTCTATCAATAACAAGAATAAAGTCGCAATTCAACTTCAAATGCTTTGAGCTCGGAAGCAACCTACTATCTATCGATAGGCGAGAACAGACAGCTATTGGCTGCTTCGCCTATCTATTCTATTATGGCCGGCTTGGAGACATCAGAGGAAGACCATCATCTCTATCCGGGTACGATCATAGCTTTGTTCATTCGTTGAACCTTAGGGATAACCATTAGCATTGAGGTCAATCACCACACACCTCTATCATACATACGACATTACATGACGCGATAGTGCATGGTCAACACAGACTTAAAGCGCCTACGTTCCGCTTGCAGCCAATACAACCACAACTTAACTTGCCCTACGACCATGATGATGATGATGATGATGATGATCACTCGATTAAAAAACTTTGAAAAAAAATTATGGCAAATATCAAGTACCACATAAATATTCAACATGACTTACCTTACACAATTGGGAGACCCTAGGATTTTGTTTTGATTCCTCATTATGGGAGGCTTTAAGGTTGTCTAGATATGTGTAGTTAGGATTTAAAACTCTTAAAATGCTCTCAGGCTGTCGACATTGTTATCCAAATGGAGTAATAGAGGCTCCAAACGGTATCCTGAAAGGGTCAATATGAGTGAGAACTTTCATGAGCATGCATAGGAATCTCCAAGCTATCGCGATGTGCATACATAGGAATCTCTATGATCTAAAAATGTTTGGACCGATTGTGTCCCCAGCGGAGTCGCCAAGCTATCGCGATGTGCATACGACGCGGAGCGGTGATTGAAAAAAATCATTTTTGAAGAAAATAAATTCGGAGTCACCACCAATCATTTTAGGGTTGATTAGTCACCTAATTTTAGCCTTTCAATTGAATTACCATCAATTGCGAATTTATATTTTTCGTTAGTTAAGAGAGACAGAGATGAATACTCTATTTCATCTCTAACTCATTTCTTATCTGACTTTGTAAAAACAGAAATGAAAAAGATAGCAAGTTCTATGCACAAGTTTTTTTAGTGCTTTCTAATTCACAAGAACATAAGCCTTTCTTTTCTTGAGTTGCATATTTCTGCAACAGGATAAAGGAAACCGATTGAGAAAGTTGCATGGGACTGGCTATTCACTCAAGCAATTTCACAATCAGTATCGAAAAAAATAAAAATTTTGGTCTATGAAAACTCAAAGTTAGTTCGGGAGTTCTTTGTATGTGGAAGGTATTAGCACCCTCACATCACCCATTGTTAAAATGATTACCAAATTTAATCAAATGTTATCTAAATTATATTTTAGATCAATGTTAAAGAAATTCATTTTTGAATGTCTCATGTGATACATTTTATGTCATAAAAATAAACAAAATAAATTATATTTAATGGGTGTTACAAAGACCATTGAAAAACTCTTTTTTGTCTTTTTATTATTTTTATAAAATCAAAATATTATTGGAGTTATTTTTAGTATCTCAAAAATCTCAAAATCTGTCATCAGAGTTTTGGTAAGAGAAAAGAATTGACAAAGATATGATTTAAATTTACATGTTATTTTGTGACCCAAACATATACAAGTTATTACAAGTGAATAGAACATAAATCACATATATACACATGTTGATATAAAGAAATTCATTTTGAAAGTTATTTCTTTTATTCTCTCCATGTAGTTGTTAATTTAACTTTCCTTTACATATTTATTTATTTAGGTCTATTATATTATTATGTTTAAAATGTGATCCATGTGTCATTCATTTATATCAACATGTGTATAATATGTGATTTATGTTCTATTTACTTGTAATAACTTGTATATGTTTGGGTCATAAAATAACATGTAAATGTAAATCATACCATCTTTGTCAATTCTTTTCTCTTACCAAAACTTCGATGACAGAATTTGAGATTTTTGGGATATCAAATTTTTCGAACTACTGATATGAAGAATTATTTTTGGGATACCGAGAATAACTTTAATAATGTTTTAATTTTATAAAAATAATAAAAAGACAAAAAATAGTTTTTCAATGATTTTTGTAACACCCATTAAATGTCATTTATTTTTATGACGTAAAATGTACTGAATGAGACATTCAAAAATAATTTCTTTAACATTGTTTAAAAATATAATTTGGATAGCATTTGATTAAATCTGGTAATCATTTTAACAATGAGTGATGTGAGGGTGCTAATACCTTCTCCACACACAAAGAACTGCCGAACCAATTTTGAGTTTTCATAGACCATAATTTTTATTTTAAAATTGGGTGACCAATCAAACCCTAAAATAATTGGTGACGACTTCGAATTTCTTTTTTCAAAAATAATTTTTTCATTCACCGCTCCGCGTCGCCTGCACATTACGACATTAATGATAACAAAGTAATCAATGAGTTATCTGATTAATAGCTTTAATTTAAGTATTGATATCAACTTCTAGCCTCTAGATAACTTTTTTACTTCATCCATCACTTATCTGGTAACTCCAGTGGATGAAGTTCCACTATATGTAAGTTGAGGATTTAAAAAAACTCATAAATATATAAGTATATAATACAATTTGAATGTAGAAAATTTAATAAACTTTTAATGCATCATTTCCGAAGGAAGCTATAGCTTCCTTCTCTTTTTTAGAAATAGACAAAGGTTGTAGCTTTAGAAAATTATTGATGGACAGAGCAGAGTAGCTTTTACGTTTTTAGTATTAATGTCTGAGACATTCACTCTTTTTTCAGTTTACTCTCTTTTCCCAATTTATCTTTATTCATCACCTTTACTCTCTTTTTCAATGTCTTTGATTTCATGTACATTTAATCTCTTTCCCAAATTATTGATGGCAAATTGGTAGATTAGTTTATTTTATATATTCATCTCATTTACTCTGTTTTTTTTTTCATTTTATCTCTGTACATCTACCTTTACTCTCTTTTTCAATGTAAGTCTCTCTTTTTTCGCTTAAACCTCATTGGTCTCTATTTTTTTTATCAACAACAATGGTTTCTGCTATAGCCGTTCTCTGACTACTAGTAACTTAGCGCCATGTGACACACTACACCAAGAGGTTCACGTTAGGAGATGGCTTTAAGGCCCAACCACTTAGAAGGAGAAAGCTGACCTCGCCTAGTCAATATTCAGGAAGCTCGAGTTACATCGACCTGAGCAGACGAAGGGCAACAATAACAAAGCCCCCGAAAAGAGCTAGGCTGACTCTATGTCAGCATCATCATCACCCACCAAAAGTAACATTCCATGTGGCGCCCTCCTATTAGGCCTGAATGCCCAACGATTCAATCGTCATAATAGGGCGTCATATCAACTTTCGTTCAGTCATTTTGAAGATACATCAACATTTAATATAATTATCACTTTATGTCACTTCAGGGGACAAGGGCATTAAATGTCACATCTAACTCATTACATCAGGAACGAACCGCCACATCAACGAGACTTCTTCGACATGAATCATTCCATGGGGCAAGTATAAATACCACATCTATCTTAGAAAAAAAGGTAAGCTATTATCCCCATAGGATAGCTCTATCAAAATTCTACTAGGATACTGACTTAGGCATTAGAGGCCCTTAGGTGAGGAAACCATCCCCGGTTCTCCTCGTTCTTTAGGTTCTTTATTTGTGTTTTCACAGATTTCCAAGCCAAGAGGATTTCTAGTCACCAAAGGGAGAGCACGTGTATTGTTGAGAGATTTCATGCATCAATAGTTGGCGTCATCTGTGGGAATGACATCAAAAGCATTCCTTTCTGAAACACTTCAGACTAGAGAAAAAATGAGTTTATCATCCTCCTCCCAGTCCGATGAAGTCCACGACTAGAAGGGGGATCCACCCTTATACTCTTTAAGATAAGAAATTCCTACCGCTGTGGTGATCACATAATGGAAGAAGAAAGATACAATGGCCATGCTCTCTAAGGTGACCAGGAGAATGAGGAAGGACATCTAGCCCCCTCCTAGATCGTAGTGACCTCTTACACATAAAGCATCCTCTCCCACGGTAGAAAGGCTTATCGACGGAGTCATCACATGCTTGGAGAGTGAAAAATGAAGACCATCGAAGAAAGGGTAAGACGACCCCCTGACTTGGAGAAACTACAACCTCCTGAGGAAATTAGGACCAAAGTGAACCAGGCTTTAGGTGGTTAAGTTTTCACTTGGTGATGGAGGCTTTTATTGGAACCATCCAAAGAATGCAAAAAATGAACTGTGTAATGAGAAGGGTTTTCAAGGAGGACACCATGTTATACAACCTTGATTTTTGTTCTATTCCCTGGTGCTCTTTTGGCCATAACACATTTGTAAAGTTGTTGCGCAAGTGAAAAGTTGCAGTAGGCAGATAAATAGGTTTGGTATCATTCCTAGGTGAAATACAAAGCCTTGCATAAGATTTTCTTTCCAAACTACATACTCTTAGCGGCTGAAGAAATCGGTTCAAGTGCTAATCTTATTTCATAAAAAGTTCTCGATAATGGGTCCTTCCCGACAAACAATAGATATGTGCGAAGTACGTTGAGTCTAAGCTAATGTAGTCTCCAACTCTCGAGCCCCACCTCGGATAAAGCAGGAAGAAGAAGATGGATCAAATTTGAGACACTAGCTCACATGTCAAAAGATAAGAGAATAATCACAAGACCTTGCACAAGCTTCACCTATGGGGATCAAGCTTCTAATGGCGGAACACGTGATCATGCTCTTCCCAAGCATCAACTTTTGGAGGTTATGCCCTTAAAGCATGTTTAATGACATTTTGATATGAAATTTAAAAAAGATGATTACATTTTTCTCATAATTCTTCTTTTAAATTATTGTTGAATAATTTATATAAATATCTAAAAATTTCATATTCATTAATGAGACTATGATTTACCTATTAAGAATCATAGATAATGAATAAAATTATCATTAACATATTAAAGTATGGAGTCTTTAATGAATGGTTGCTAGTACGGTTCACTATGCACTATAAATGCGTGTGATCTAAATCCGGATCATTGATGTGGATAGACATCTTAGTGAATGTATTTTATATAATAAGATTATATTTAACAGGACCGATGTGAATTAATATCTTTATTAACGTGCCGTTTATCATAAAAATTTAATACACATCAATTCGATGATCATATGTAGATCAGTCTGAATTTTTAGTAGTCATGAACTCCTATGCATGTCTACTAAATCTTTTGATTCACTCGTTAATATATGTTTGTTAATCAGGCTAGTGACTTTTATTTTAGAGATTCAGTGATGTGGATGACTGGGGACATGATCTTATAAGATTTGATACCGAAGCTTTCCCAATGGATCGTACCATTATTCCCTTAAGTGTTAATTCTGAAAATAAATGGTTATTGAGCTCAAATTTATAATAAGATTATAAATTAGTCATTCACTAATGGATTAATGGTACTTAAGGATCAAGAGGTAATTAAAAAGGTAAAATGACAATTTTGACCAGTGCTAATTTACGAACCAATAATTGGAGGACAGAACTACATGAAATGAGAATACTCTTTAAAAACATTCTATAATCTCTAAGAGTGCAATTCCATATTTTAGTACAGTAATAATAGAATTAATAAATAATGTTATTTAATTAAAGAGTTTAATTAATAACCTGATTTATTAGAGCTTAGGATTATAAATCCATGATCCTGAAGTCACCACTATACTATGTTGTCTAGGGTGTGAATATTTCAGGACATGAGAAAAGGACTAACTTGCAAAAAAAAAATTATTCTAGGGTAAGTACATAATTATGAGATAATTATGTGTGATTAATTAATTGAATTATTTATATATTTAAATATAATTTTCAAAAATTATATATATATAATTATTCATGTTTTTAATTAACGATAAGTGAGATAGAATATCTAATTTATGAAATTAGATAATTAAATTATTATTAGATAGTAATTAAAATCAACTAAATCTGTTATTTGTAAAATAACAGATAAGTTAGTTGATAGAGATAATCAGATATATTAATTTTGAACTGATACCTAGATAAAATAAATATCTAATTCACAGTAATTGCCACGTGTCAATCACAGATAGGGTATCAAAAAATGACATGAACTACTGTGGTAACACGTGGCACTACATAGTGAGTGTGCAGCACTGTAGTGCTGCATGGCACTAGAGCCGTGCCATGAGGCACTGTGCTGGCTGACAGCACACTGTAGTGCCAGATGACACTGTAGTTGTGCACAATTATGGTGGATCCCACTACAATTGATAATTTTATAATTAAATATTATTTTAATTTATCTTTAAAAAACTGATATGCCATTATCTAGAATTTATATAGATATTATTCTAGTGGCCTTGGTTATTGAGTGAATATGAGAGATTGGTTCGTCAATCAAGAGTTGAATTGAGAACACGATTGATGTCAGAGAAATTTATTTCTGTGATAAAACGTTAACCAAATCTCTAAAAGAATAATCATCACATTCTTTTAGAGAATCGTCTCACTAAAGTTCTTGGTGTGGATCTCAGAGTCTACTGATCATTGGAACGATTACATGGGAAAGGATAATCGATCGGTTTTGCAAGGGCACTTGATATAGACTACAAGAGGTATATGATTCCTAACCTTGGATGATGTAGATTTAACTTATAAATATATAATGGACCTGACTGATTGAAAAAGAGTTTTCAATAAAGTTTTTATTTGGTTATCGTGGCGTTGCACAAGTTTTGTTTTATTAAAAGATTCATCTTTATTAAAATTTTAATGTTTTATTAAAAGATTCATTTTAAAATTTTAAACTTTTAAATTTTAATTGGTATCAGAGTGTTCTTTATATATTTATATGTTAAATGTTGTGTGGGTTTACTTGCATAATTCATATAATATGAGATATGTATGATGATGGATGGTTATGTTTTTTGAATGTATGAAAAATAATGGATTGTTAATTGTATGATGATTATTGGGTTAGGCTTTGTTTTAATTTTTCTTAGATCTTGTGTAAGCCGAATAGAGGCGTATGAACTTTTGTAGTTATATTTTGAATATTATTGTAATTATTCCGAACACGAGAAGACAAAGAATGCATGAGATGAACGAAATAAATTTATTGTTCATCCGCGAAAACATTGTTCACGCCGAAAATTACTATTCTGGCGAAGGTAAACAGTGTCGTCGGTACTGTAACGGTGGTGAACAGTGGATCCCGACGGTGAGACAGGCAGCGGTGTTAATGTGCGACAATCGGAGAGTCCTATCGTCGCTGACAACTGATGTCACATTTTAGGAAAATTTCCAACAAACCATGCAACCAAGTCTATCACCTAAGTATTTTATTAAAACCTAAACTCTTTTAATTATCCATTTAAATTTTGAAATTAATGTAATTTGAAATTTAATTATAAAGTTTTGATTTTATGAAAATTAAAAATTAATAGGTTGGTTGTGTTTGATCCAAGTTTGACCAAATCAAATAAAATATTTATTTTACTAAGTCAAAGTCAACTATATTAACAGGTATAATTATAAAAAAAAATTCATTAAGAAAAATAGTTTTTCTAATTACAAAGGGTTTTGTTCAAAGCTTGAAGATTATAAAGATGAACGTAAAGAGGAGAAGACAATACTCGGGAAATATGTATTCTTGAAGTCTGCTTTGTAATTTTATTTCTTTATTTCAAGGGTTGTAATTTAAAAATACTCAATAGTCACTCGATCAATTATTATTTTATTTAATTGTTAAATAATTATTTAACTAGTATGTTTGATAATATGTCCATGCATTAGTCGATCACATGTGATACATGAAAATCTCACACGTTTTATTTAATCATGCATCACATCTATAAAAATATGATTTATTAAGCTTGTCATAATATGTTTATATGTATTGCTTTATGAAACCAATTGCATGTAAACTACTAGGTTTTAACTAGTTAAAACTTGGTAATCACACTACACTAAAGACTATAGTAACATTTAGGTTAACTGACTTTAGTAAAAGAGTTTGATTAAAGTTTGATGAATATAATTAATTAGTTAATCTAAGTTCACCTAATTATGACTTAGGCGCTTCAGAAAGTTAAATGAATTTAGACCAATGTGATTAGATTAACTGATAATTAAATTTTCATAGGGCTATTATTTTAACTAGTAATTAATTTGAAATTAATTGATTATTTTAAATAAAAACACATTATCCTAAAATTTTGAATGGGAGAAGGTTGCCACGTCAATGTAACCTATGGTCTCCATCATTAGTACAACACCGTGATGTGCAGTGATGGCCTCAAGATGGCTTTGTTTTCATCCTCCTAAGGAAGGTTTCAAGCTGTACCAATACCAAGGTTGGACTTTTTAAAAAGATAGGAGGAAGTGATGTAGTTTAGTTTTAATCGACCCTAATGCCACATATTCTAAAGTTAGCATTGATGAGCGAACTCAAGTTAGCATCATACTAGAGTCACTCACACCATCTTTTTTTGCGTTTACGACCAACTATGTTATGAACAAGTTACGATTAAACATGACCCAATTGTTGAATGAACTGCAGACTTTTGAGCCACTCAACGTTAGAATGACCAAAGAGGGTGAGCAAATGTTGTCGAGTAAAAGCCTTCTTCTAATATTGTTAGGAACAAGAAAATGAAGAAAAATAATGGTAAGGATAAGAGTAAGAACAAAAGAGTAAAGAAAGCCAAGACATCACTGAAGTCAAGAAGAATAAGAAAGATATCGAGCCGAAATGAAAGTGTTTCCACTATAGGGTTGAAGGTCATTGAAAGAAAAACTCTCTCTCTCTCTAAGCTGAAAAGGAAATGTAAATATTATATTCCTGGTTTTTTGATGAATTTGATTTCTCTTTCATTTTTGCAAGAACAGATATTTGAAGTTTCTTTCATTAATAAAGAGTTTATTATTTGTAAGAATGGATTCGATATCCGTCATGCTAAAATTATAAACGGACTGTATTTGTTTAGATCGACTGAACGTGCATTAAATAATTCTAAATTATTTAAAGTAGCAAAACCTAAAAATAACAAACGACAAAGAGTTTCTCATGATGATAACACATATTTATGGCATCTTAGGTTGGGATATATTAATCTAGATAGGTTAAACATGTTAACAAAGCATGATGTTTTGAGAGAGTTAATAGTTGGAACTCTTCCTGTTTGTGAATCATGTCTAGAGGGTAAAATGACCAATAGACCTTTCACAGGAAAGGGCCAAAGAGCCAAATAACCACTTGAATTAGTACATAGTGATGGATGTGGATCGATCAATGCACAAGCTAGAGGTGAGTATAAGTATTTTGTCACTTTCTTTGACGACTACTCAAGATATGGTTATAGTTACCTAATGTATCTAAAGTATGAAACTTTTGGAAAGTTTAAAGACTTCAAGGCTGAAGCTGGAAAGCAATTAGGTAAATCATTAAAACCCTTGATCTGATCGAGGTGGTGAATACTTGGATTCAGAATTCAAGGATTATTTACTAGAGTGTAGAATCCTATCCTAACTTACAGCGATTGAAACACTATAACAAAATGGTGTTGTAGAAAAGAGAAATCGAACCTTATTAGATATGGTTAGGTCGATGTTAAGCTACTCATCATTGTCACTTACATTTTGGGGATATGCACTACACACAGCAACCTACATTTTGAATGTAGTACCATCTAAATCTGTAAGCAAGACGCCTTTAGAGTAATGAAATGACTCCAAACCTAGTTTGCATCATTTCTGGATATGGGGGTGTCCAGCTCACATTCTTAGACCCAAGACCTGAAAGTTAGACTCAAGGTCTGAAGTATGTATATTCGTTGGCTATTCTCTAGAGACTAGAGGTGGGTATTTTTATACCCACAATGATCAAAAGGTGTTTTTATCGACAAATGCAACATTTCTTGAGCATGACTATATAAAAAACTACAAATCTCGTAGCAAAGTAATTCTCAAGGAATTAGCGACTGATAAAATCAGACCAACTTCAATTTCTACTGATAAACGACAAACTAGAGAAACCACAGTTTCTGTAAAGGAAACCCTAGTGCAACGTCGTAGTGGGAGGGTTGTGAGATAACTAGCTCACTACGAACTAGAGGCCCATGTAGTGTCAGACACTAATAAGGATGATCCATTATCTTATGAGAAAGCAATGGATGATTCTAAAAAGGAGAAATGACATTGAACCAGGAAATGGAATCTATGTATTCCAATTTTGTTTGAGAACTTGTAGATCCACCTGAAGACGTCAAACCCATTGAATGTAAATGGATATTCAAGAAAAAAAGAGGTGCAGATGGGAAAGTAGAGACTTTCAAGGCACAGTTAGTAGCCAAGGACTATACACAAAGGAAGGGAGTCAATTTTGAAGAGACATTCTCTTTTGTGGCCATGCTAAAATCCATTCACAACCTTTTGTCCACAACCGCTAGTTTTGACTATGAGATATGACAAATGGACGTCAAGATAGCTGAATGACTCTCTTGAAGAAAACATCTATATGATGCAACTAGAACGGTTCGTACAAAAGGAGCAAGATCAGAAAGTATGCAAGTTGCTTAAATCTATTTATGGATTAAAGCAAGCATATAAATCTTAGAATCTTACCTTTGATGAGATGATAAAGTCTTATGGCTTCGAGCAAAATGTTGACGAAGCCTATGTTTATGAATACACCAAATATAAGATAGTGGTTTTCTTAGTTTTTTATGTGATGATATTCTACTCATTGTGAATGATGTAGAAACTTTGTCAAAGGTAAATAAGTAGTTAGCTGAAAAATTTCAAATGAAAGATTTCAGAGAAGTGAGTTATGTTCTAGGCATCCAAATCCTAAAGACAGAAAGAATAAGTTCTTGGCACTTTCTCAGGCATCTTATATTGATAAGGTGCTGGAGAGATTCTCTATGGAGAATTCTAAGAAAGGTCAACAACCGACCAGACATGGAATTATTCTCTCCACGAAACAATATCCTAAGACACCTAAGAAGGAAGAGGATATGAGAAATGTTCCCTATGCTTCAGCAGTTGGAAGTCTCATGTATGTCATGTTGTGTACGAGACCGGACATATGTTATGTAGTGAGAATTTTCAGAAATTATCAATCGAATCCAGGTTTGGAATACCGGATTGCAATAAAACTCATTCTCAAATATCTTAGGAGAACGAGAAACTATATGCTTTTTTATTTAGGTGGAGACTTGAATTCCACTGGATATATAGATTCCGATTTTCAATCAGGCAGAGACAGTTGAAAGTCGACATTTAGGTCATTATTCACCCTAGGCGGAGGAGCTGTACTCTGGAGAAAACATCTAGAATTGTAAATTCCACTCTGGAAGCCGAATATATAACGGCTTATAAAGATTCGAAAGAGGCAGTATGGCTCAGAAAATTTTATTGTGATCTAAAAGTAGTTCCAGATATGGATAAGTCATTGATCCTGTACTGTGATAACAGTGAGGCGATAGTAAATTCCAAGGAACCGAGGATTCACATAGAGAGGAAATATCATCTTGTAAGAGAGATCATGCATCGAGGGGATGTGACTGTTATGAAGATAACATCAGAACAGATCTGGCTGATTCTTTTACAAAGACACGTCCAGCGAACGTATTTGAGGGTCACGTGCATAACATGGGATTAAGGGAGATGTCACATTTGCTTTAGGGCAAGTGAGAGATTGTCGGGAGTTATGCCCTCAAAGCATGTGTATTGACATTTCAATATGAAATTTAAAGAGGATTACATTTTTCTTATAATTGTTCTTTTAAATTATTGTTGAATAATTTATATAAATATCTGAAAATTCCATATTCATTAATGAGATTATGATCTTGTAATAGTACGAGAGGATTAAGATCATAGATAATGAATAAAACTGTCAGGAACATAGTAAAGTATGAAATCTTTAATGAATGGTTGCTAATACAGTTCACTAAGCATTATGAATGTGTGTGATCTAGATCTCAATCATTGATATGAATAGACATCTTAGTGAATGTACTTTATATAATCAGATTATATATGACATGTCCGATGTGAATTAATATCTTTATGAATGTGTCGTTTATCATAAAGATTTAATACACATCAATTCGAGCATCATATGTAGATCATTCTGAATCCTAAGTAGTCATGAACTCCTATTCATGTCTACTGGATCTTTTGATTCACTCGTTAAGGTATGTTTCTTAATCTGGCTAGTGACTTTTGTTTTGGAGATTCAGTGATGTGGATGACTGGGGACATGATCTTATAAGATTTAGAATCTAAGCTTTCTGAACAGATCGTATATTGGTTCCCTGAAATGTTAATTCTGAAACTGAATGATTATTGATACTTAAGGATCAAGAGGTAATTAAAATGGTAAAATGATAATTTTTACCAGTTCTAATTTACGAACCAATAATTGAAGGACGGAACTATATGAAGTGATTATATAATTGGACTACATGAAAACACTTTATAAATACATTCTTTAATCTCTAAGAGTGCAATTCCATAATTATGGTGGAGTAATAATGAAATTCATAAATAAGTTTATTTGAGTTTAATTAATAATTTGGTTTATTGGAGCTTAGGATTATAAGTTCATGGTCTCCAAGTCATCTCTATACTACACTGTGTAAGGTGTGAATATTTCAGGTCATGATAAAAGGGCTGACTTGCAAAATTAATTTTTATTCTGGGGCAAGTACATAATTATATGTAATTAATTAATTATGGATTAATTAATTGAATTATTTATATTTAAATATAGTTTTTGGAAATTACATATATAATTATCAACTTTTTTTAAATATCGATAAGTAAGACGAAATATCTAATTTGTGAAATTCGATAGTTAAATTATTATTAGATAATAATTTAAATCAACTTAATTTTGTGAAATAACAGATAAGTTAGTTGATAGAGATAATCAGATATGTTAATTTTGAATTAACTGATATCTAGATAATTATCTGATTAAAATAAATATTTAATTCATAGTAATTGTCACGTGTCAATCACTGATAGGGTATCAGAAATTGACATGGACTACTGTGGTATCACGTGGCATTATAGTGGTGAGTGTGCAACACTGTAGTTCCACATGGTACTACAGTGGAGTCATGAGGCACTGTGCTGGCTCACAGCATACTACAGTACCATGTGGCACTGCAGTTGTGCACAAATGCAGTTGGTAATTTTACAATTTAATATTATTTCAGTTTATCCCTAAAACTCTTATATGCCATTATCTAGAATATGTACAGATAATATTCTAATGGCATAGTTTGTTGAATGAAGAGAAGACAATCAGTTGATCAAATCACCAGTTCGTTAATCAAGAGTTGAATTGAGAACACGATTGGTGTCAGATAATTATCTAGAAACAAAAAAAGTGCATTGTAATATTCTACATGCCCATACACGTCCTAGTACGTTGATAATTGACTTGGAAGATATTGGTGTGGATCTCGAAGTCTACTGATCGTTGGAACGATTTCGTAGGGACATAATATCGTTTGAATTTTGCTAGAACACTTGATATAAACTACAAGAGGTATATGATTCCTAATCTTATATGTTGTAGATTTAATTTATAAATATATAACGGATCATGTCTGATTGAAAAAAAGTTTTAAAAAAATTATTTGGGTATCGTGACGTTGCGTAAATTTTCTTTTATTAAAAGATTCATTTTTATTAAAAGTTAAATTTTTTAAAAGGCCACGCGTCTCCACGCAACTGCCGCGCACGCGGCATGACGACCGACATCAACATGGGGCATATAAACATACGAGAATAAAGGCAACCGGGAAAAGGCCATGATCAGTGATCTGGTCGAAGAACAGCCTAGACAGGAACCTGAAGAACCAGTGATATCAATTCTTCTCTCACCAGAGCAGTCATAAAAGATAGTTCAGGTCAATTCGATGCTTACTCCCATGCAGAATGAGGATCTCACGGGGGTTCCATCGGGGAAACAAAGATAATACTCAGGAAACCTAGTGTGTCAAGTTCCAAAAGGACGTGGAAGGTGGAAGCTAGGGAGACAAGAGACTTGACGATCTTTGACGTTAGACAGGAACCTGAAGAACCAGTGATATCAATTCTTCTCTCACCAGAACAGTCATAAAGGATAGTTCAGGTCGAGTCGATGCTTACTCTCATGCAGAATGAGGAGCTCACGGGGGTTCCATCGGGGAAACAAAGATAATACTCAGGAAACCGTGTGAGGTTCCAAAAGGACATAGAAGGCAGAAGCTAGGGAGACAAGAGACCCGACGATCTTTGACGTTCTACTTCACCCCCCCCCAGGCCCCACCAATTAGAGCAGAAGAGGTAATCCCCCCTTTTTATCTAGCCATCATCGAGGTATGGCAGACCCTGATAGGTCATGTACACTGAGCAACATCTGTCAAATAAAAACTAACTCTTTCACAAAGTGCTACAAAGGAAAAAATGATGTTTGGCTTGCATTTTAGCTCATTATACGAGATAAAAATGATGTTTGGTTTTTATTTTAGCTCGCCAGAAGGGATAAAAATTGATGTCTTGCTTGCACCCTAACTCGTTAGACAAGAAAAGGTTCTAGACAAAGCATGAATGTCTGGCTAGATGTCAATGGAAAAAAGTGATGCCTAGCTTGCACCATAGCTTGCCTGACGAGAAAAGGCTCTAGCTAGAGCAGGAACGCCTGGCTAGATGCGAAAGGAAAAAATTGATGTATGGCTTGCACCCTAGCTCGCCAGACGAGAAAATGGTCTAGCCAGAGCTAGAACGCCAGGCTAGATGCCAAAAGAAAAAAGTGATGTATGGCTTGCACTCTAGCTTGCCAGACGAGAAAAGGCTCTAGCCATAGCTGGAACACCTAGCTGGATGCCAAAGGAAAAGGTGATGTCTGGCTTGCACCTTAACTCGCCAGACGAGAAAAGGCTCTAGCCAGAGCAGGAAAGCCTGGCTAGATGCCAAAGGAAAAAAGTAATGTCTGGCTTACACCATAGCTCGCCAGATGAGAAAAGGCTCTAGCCAAAGCAGGAATGCCTAGCTAGATGACAAAGGAAAAAATGATGTCTAGCTTGCACCGCACCCAGCTCGCAAGATGAGAAAAAGCTCAAGCTAGAGTAGGAACGGCTGGTTAGATGCCAAAGAAAAAAAGTGATGTATGGCTTGCACCCTAGCTCCCAGACGAGAAAAGATTCTAGCTAGAGTAGAAACTCATGGCTAGATGCCAAAGAAAAAAAGTGATGTCTGGCTTGCACTCTAGCTCTCTAGATGAGAAATGGTTCTAGCCAGGGCAGGATCGTCTGGCTAGATACCAAAGGAAAAAAATGATGTATGGCTTGCACCCTAGCTCGCCAGACGAGAAAAGGCTCTAGCCAGAGCAGAAAAGCTGGCTAGATGCGAAAGAAAAAAGTGATGTATGACTTGTACCCTAGCTCACTAGACGAGAAAAATCTCTAGCTAGAGCAGAAACACCTGGCTAGATGTCAAATTAAAAAAGTGATGTCTGACTTGCACCCACTCGCTAGACGAGAAAAGACTCTAGCCAGAGCAGGAACACCTAGCTAGATGCTAAAGGAAAAAGTGATGTATGACTTGCACCCTAGGTCGCCAGATGAGAAAAGGCTCTAGCCAAAGCAGGAACGCCTGGCTAAATGGTTAAGGAAAAAGTGGTGTATGGCTTGCACCAAATGAGACCAATCGTCATAATAGGGCGTCAGATCAGCCCTCGTTCAGTCATTTTGAAGACACGTCAACGTTTAATAACATCACTCTATGTCAGCTATGGGGATAAAGGCATTAAATGTCGCCTTCAACTTATCACATCATGAACGAATCACCACATCATTGAGGCTTCTTCGACACGCATCCTCCCATGGGGCTACAACTATAAATAGTTCATCTATCTTAGAAGAAATGTAAGCTATTCTCTCCTTAGGAAAACTCTACCAAATTTCTACCATGATATTGACTTAGGCATTGGAAGCTCTCAGGCGAGGAAATCACCATCTGGTTCTCCTCATTCTTTGGGTTTTTATTTATGTTTTGCATATTTCCAGGCCAAGAGGATTTCTAGTCGCCCAAGGGAGAGCATGTGTACTGTTGAGAAATTTCAGGCATCAACAGTCTCTATTTTTTTTATCAACAAGAATGGTTTATGTTTGCTTTGGTTGAAATAGTTGTCCATTACAGTAGGTCGTTGTCCATCACAACCATACGCCGCGGTAGCGGCCAAGACTGTGAATTCGACTAGCTCCGTTATATCGGAGCGTAATGATCTTGGAGGCCATAAGTCGGTTACATAATGGTTGTTATGCGACATACCGACCATTATTTAAAACCAAAGTCGCACGAGCGCCGCTTTACCATTCAACCAAATGATGCTTTTTGTAATCCTTTGTTTATTTTCTTTATTTGCTTTCAAAACAGTTTGTCAAATTATATGTGAAATATAATTTAAAATAAATATATTTAAAAAAAATATGTATTTATTAATCTTATCAATATATACCACTTAATCAAATGACCTTTTACTTAGTCTAAAATGAGGTTTATTCGGCTTTTATTACGTTTGGTACAAGTTTTATCAAATTATTTGTTAAACATAATATAAAAATAACAAATCGAAATCAGGTAACAATAATATTTTGCTTTATAATGCTATTTTATCTTTCAAATGCAAGCACATGAAAGGACCCAACAGAAATAAATTATTTTCTGGAAATTTTGTATTTTATAATATCAATATCTAGAAATTAATTTAACCAAATTAAAAGTACATGAAGTTCAAAATAAATTTACAGCCAATGTAAATTGTACGGGATTAATTGGAATTTATCCAAAAAAATGTAGTTTGACACTGTTTGCAATCTGAGGTCAGTGAAACTAACCCAAAAGTATAAACGTCAAAATTGATTTTTAGATGGTAGATAGTAATCTATAGTATATAAATGGAAAAGAGTTTCTCACAGTTCGTGTCACCAGGGCTGTCCGATCTATTTTTGGACGGCGAAGATCTAATCACATGTAAAAAAAGATTTAATTAATGTATATTTTGTGTAACACATTTGTATAATTTTTGTTTTTGACATTTTCTTAATTTTTTAGTACTTTTCAAATAATTTTTAATTGTTTTCAACATTATCGATTGTGTAACTTGAATGTAGTAAGAAACTATACCTTAAATCTATGAAATAAATGTAAGATGCCTGAAAAATATAATAAATTAAATATAAATTTATTAGTTAGAGCATATAATTGAAAACAATAGAGTTTGAATTAATTGTATATTTTAATGAAATCAGATATGTTTGTGTGAATTCTACAAATACTCAATGATTTGTATAATTTATTTTTGCACATATCTAACTTTTATATTGTTGATACCAAAAATCTTTACCGTGAGGTGGCGTGCTATATCTGAATGATCGATATGACACCCTTTTAAAGGAAAAATAATTTAAAAGACTTATATTAATATTTGAAATATAAATTGGTTGAAATAAAATATTGATAAAAATAAACAATCAAGCAATAAAAATAATTACGTAATTAAATAACTGTGCAGAAGTTTAAATGAATAGAATAAATAAAGATAATAACGATGTGGAATATTAAAGTGCAGAAAATTAAGAGAGTAAGGAAGACACATGACATCGATATTTTTACGTGGTTCAGAAAAATCTATCCCTACATCCACGCTCCAAGGATTTCTCAAACGATCTTCTGAGTGGTGAAGACAAACCTTTACAAACTCTATCGGCTTATGGTGTCAATCAGACATTGACAATGCAGTTCGATCGAGATCTTTCAATCTCTTATAAAATTTATCCCTCTCAAAGAGTATAACTCTCAATATTTTGCTCACAATTTTCACTAGTTTCTCTCTATAAAATTGCTCAAAATATCACTCAAAATACAAAATCTCTCAAAGAATAAAATATTTAAGTTTCGTAGGAGAGAAGTGCGGAGGTGTGTGTAAAGAATGAGGGAGGACCACTCTTTTTATAGGCAAAATTGAGTCTCAAATCCGTTCCAAACCGGTTTGGAAAATCGATAGGACTGGTGCTCGATTTGGAGAATTATTCCCGAATCAGCAACCGACCCATCCGATTCTCCACCGGTGGATCCGGTTTGGAATAAAACGCAAGGAATGTCCTTATATAGAAACCAGTAACAGCCGGTTCCAAAATGGTCCATCCGATTCTAAACCGATGCACTGGTTTCTCATTGGTGTGACCCAAATTTCGGAAGAGCCGATTTTCACAACGGATTGATGGTCAACCGGTCCATGACATATTTCAAAATGTTCTTCCCGGTTCGATGTTTTATGGTCTGGTTCCTGAGCGTCCGGTCTGGTTCCTTATTCATTGAAGCAATCTGAGTTCAATCAACTTTGTTTCAGGTTATTTGAATTCTGTTTAATATGTTTTGTGTTGTTTATAAAATAACACGTGTATCTCGTCATGTACGATTTTGTTTGCTCTGTATTGTTCTTGCATAAACACTTAAGATTAAGTATTTTCAACATCATTTTCACTTCATTAAGGAACTACACACTGAATAAAAAGATTGATCCACATTTTATTTATCATTATCAAAATTGTCACATTAACTAGAGTCAACAATCTCTCCTCCAAGGGATTCCCTCTGCCTGAAATCTCTACAACATAAAGGAAGAACTCTAAAGATGAAAAGAATCGGAGGTGGTTTCCTCGTCAAAGTGCCTCTGATGCTTAAGTCAATATCCTGGAGAAAATTGGGCAGAGTTTCCTTTAGGAGAAAATTACATACCTTACATTGTCTGTAGATGGGCCAATAGAGTTCAACGTCATACCTTCTCCTCGGAGCCTCCTAGTTCACGTTGTTTGCATGCCACGCGGTGTCGTGTCAATGGTAGTTCAAGAATCCTCATAATAGTTGCCCTCAGTCAAAGATTTAGTGGGTTCCACCTAGCCAGGTCTAAAGACTCCTTTGTCTGAGGTTCTTCGGTATCGCTTCGTGGTGATCGTCTTATTGTGAGCACGTGCGTGGCCTTCTTTCTCTTGAAACCTTGTTGTCAATTTCACTTCTAGGTAAGGTAATGACGATTACATACGGATGCGTGGGGAGGAGAGCGAACAGCATGACCCTTAACCCTTCAATGTCTCTTGTCATTCCTTTGAATTCGTGTCGCTTGAACATCTGAGCTCACGACATTCCCCCACGATTAGATGTCATCTGGACTGTTGGATCGACGAGGTCCTGATTGGTCACACGAGTTGGGGCCTAAATAGGTGGTCCTTCCCTTCCTTTTCCCTCCAACATTTTTACCCATCACCTAGTAAAGACGAGACTTGTCGTCAATAATCGGTTACCATTCTTTCTTCATTTCCTGTCCTTGCCACTATCCCATTTTCCTTCAAGGTCTGGCCGCACCTCCTGCTAACTCGGCCTCACACATTCCTTCTCATTACATTGGAAGATACCTTGCAAGTCGTTTGTTCCATGTGACACCATTTGTTTTTCATCACTGGTTCATCGTAGTAAGTCATTTTCTCTTTATCTGAGTCTTTTCTTTTATCTTATTAGTCTCGTCGATTTTTATCACGCTTAAGGGTTCTGGGGGGTGCGTAGACTCTATGGACCATGTTGGGCCAGGGTAATACCCAATGATATTCCTTCTTTGTTGTCTGAAGATGACTTAGGCAGGATCAGAAAGGCTTACCATATCCCTGATTATGTTCAACTACGGTTACCCGAGGATGGTGAGAAGGTTAGTGCTCTGAGACATGGGGGATTGGGTTGTATCTGGCCTCATTGGAGTGAGGGTTGAGGCTCTTTCTACATCCTTTCTTGAGGGAACGGTTCTCCTCGATGGGTATTGCCCTGGCCTAACTCCTACCAAACTTATGACTCTGATCGGTTGTTGGGTGCTCTGAAAGTTGCACCTCGGCGAGGACTAATTTTTGGACGAGCTCGATTTCATGTTCCAGTCGAAATCCTATCCCATGAATAAGGCGGTGGAGGTGCCTCCTCGTGGCCTAGTTGGTATTTTCTCAACAGCCATATTGGAGAAGCGAAGGGAATCGTGAGTGGGATTCCCACTTGGTATAAAGACTAGAAAGACAATTGGTTCTTGATTTCTGGGCTCTGGGACGGCCATCGTGGGGATTCGGAGTCTACACTCCCGGTCCCTCGGGTATTTAGGGTTGTAGGTTAATTTTCATTTTCATAAGGAAGAACACCCGCTTGTTGTTCACCTCGGTCACTTAATCTTTCATGCATACCTCTTATCCCATATTTCTTATCTGGCCAAGCTCCTTGTTGAGGCTCATGCATACGACGCCCTTCTAAGTCTCGAGTTTTTATTTCAGGCGAACTTGTATTTGGACCATCAGGAGGACGTTACAGTCAACGTTCATCTCGGGAACTTCTTGGAGGACTCTCTTATTCGTATGAGTATAACCCTCAATCACGTTCCCGCTTTTGTTACTACATTTTTCATCTTACCTCTCATAATCATGATTCCCTTCCTAGAATCTAAGGAAAGAACTCGACGCCTCCAAGATACAGAAGATGGAGGAGCTTTGTGCTAAGACATTGGAGAGGTGGAAAGGGAAAACGACTCCCTTTGTACCTCAACCTTCTGTACTTCAATCCCTGGATCCCGTTGCACCACCATAGATCTCGCATGTCCTCCTCATCCTGGGCAATTCCCGTTTCATCCTTACGGCGTCTAGGGGACTCCCTAGATGTAACACCCCGATCCCCGAGGGTTAAACATGCTTGAAATTTCATAATTTAAAAATTCACAATTCAATTAAAACCCTAATTGGAGAAAATCCCCAAATTGAAAAACCCTAATTTTGCCCTAATTTTAACGTTAAATAGCGGAAGCATAAAATTATTTTAATAGAATATTAACTCATTAAACTGTAATGAAGTGAAGCACGAAAATTCATAAGACATGAAAGTTAAACATGAATATTCATAAACTTCTGAAATAACTGAAGTCATAAAGTTATAATTTAACTTAAAAATCATAATCATGCTTTTTATGGCAGTCCCTCACTCGTGCTGCTCACTATCACCTGCAACCTAATCATCTATGGGGTGAGTATTAAAAAATACTCAGTAAGTAAATTTTTGGTCACATAAAATACTTGTAATAACACACTGATTTCATGGTTAAAATATAACTGGAAGTTGTACTTATACATGTCGATACTTATACTTGCTTGATCATAAGTAGTAGACATATCCCTCGATTAACAAACTAACCAGAACTAACTCACAACTTGAACTTGATCTTGTAACATGAACGTGAACATGACAGATTAGGTGTCCTAAAATTTGATGTCACTTAAAGTTATTTGAACCTTAACGACGCTAACATGAACAAGGTGACACCCACCCGTATAACTTGATAACATGACGTAAACAATCTGATTACTTGATAACCAAGGGACATGACTAAGTCTACTTCTTGTTTACTTATCACTTTACTTGAATTAATATTCATAATTCAAGTTATCACATAAACATGGTTAAACATATAATTTGTTCATGAACATAAACGATATAACTATTACATGTATAACTCAAAATATAATCATATATAACGTGGTAAATAATTTCATCGTGATACGAAAAATAAACAAAACACTTGATCATAAGATTGAACATAAAAAAATAATAAAATAATTTCACATTATATATTCTACACTTATAACATATGAACCGTATTATTATCTAAATCCACTTACCTGGATTTGTTACGAATTAAATTTAGCAACTAATGACTTAAAAACCAAGGATCCAAGATCATAACAAATTCATATAATATTTATAATTATTTAATTAACTAAGCGAGGTTAGGAACAAGTGGAAACCACATCGGGTGTAAATTATCAAGCGGTTTAAAACGGTTCAACAAGGTTTGGGTGGTGTGAACTAGTTCGCTTCTGTTGTTTTGGGCCAATTCGATATGGTCGGGTTGAACCGGTCTGGTCTAATTGAGCCGGTTTAGTTTGGTTTGGTCTGACTGAACTGGTTCGACCTGGTCTGAATGAACTGGTCCGGTTCAGGTGAACCAGTTCAAGAGAAGGGAGGAACAAAAAGGGAGACGAAGAAGAGTGAGAGAGAGAGAGAGACGCAACAGAGAGAGGGGAAAGATGAAGGAGAGAGAGACTGAGAGAAGCAGAAACAGAGAGGAAGAGGGTGACGAATGAGAGAGAGACACACATCAGAGAGGGGGAAAGATGAAGGAGAGAGGGACCGAGAGAAGCGGAACAGAGGGGAAGAGAGAGACGAAGGAGAGAGAGAGACTGAGAGAAGCAGAAATAGAGGAGAAGAGGGAGACGAATGAGAGAGAGAGGTTGAGACGCAATAGAGAGGGGGAAAAGAAAAGACGAAGGAGATAAATGGGTCCGGTCAAATCCAACTAAATCAAAAGACCAAGTTACATTCTGGACAGAATCGAGAGAGAAGGAAGGAAATCAAGCTTAATAATGATGAAGGTAACGGCGATGATGATGAAGCAACGATCCAGAAAATGACGATTGAAGGCTGTCCAAATGAAAGAAAATAGAAGAACAAAATGGAAAATAGGGATGAGTTCTTTGAGAAAGCAAAGAAACCAAGAGAAACAGAGGAGAAATGACGAGAATGAGAGAGAAAATAAAATGCCTTACTGGTATCGATGGATGTCAACGATGCAAGAATAATTGAACAAAACAAAGATGATCAAGAATGTAATCTGCTGGAAATTAGAGAGCAAAATTCAAATTGATGCATCAAAGTATTAATTAAAATCTAAGTTGAATAGAGAGAGAAAATAGGAAAGAAAAATAGAAAAGAAATGCAAGAAGGAAAAATTGAATACTTACTTAAATTAGAAAAACAAGAAGATGAAGTTAAAAGAATGAGAATCAATGGAGTTTTCGCCTGAGGGAGAGGGCTACCAGAGAGATAAAACAAAGAAAGAATGGCAGTTAAAGGGAGGGTTTGTGAATTAAAAGATAATCGGGAAGGAGGGAGTTGTGGGTGGTTACAGGGGGGGTTCGTGCAGAAGAGATGGAGAATGGGGTAGGTATGCTAGGGTGTATACACAATGGTGTGAGTGAGGGGGTTTTTAAATTACAAAATTACCCATTAAGCTTCCGATCTTCTCAATCTTCTTCCCCACCCCAAATGATTGCCATGTCCTCCCCTCCGATCCGAGACTCTAGCGCGTCGTGCTCTAGGTAGTAGGGGTCTCATGCTTGCCCGAAGCACAAAGGTCCAATGCCTCTAGAGAGGGCCGAACAACCCAGAGCCCAGGCTCAAGCTCGGAATGAAGTAGCCATGGTGTAGGATTGGGTGTCTAATCATATCAATCCCGAGAGGGGAATTGCCCTCGTCGAGGGGCTCGGGGCGGGGTTCGCAGACAGTTTCATGGAGTACACCCTTGACGTAAGTTCCATCTCTGACTTAATACTTTATTCTTTTTCCCCATCTGTTTCCTTACTTATCTTCTTATTTCCTTCACTAATCTTGACCTTCAATGCAGTGATGTTAGCACATTTCGATCACTGCGAAGACCAGATCCTGGAGGCTATTCAAGTATCTTATCGGGTGGAGGAAACTTTGTACGAGAGGACCAGGGACTTTGATTCTCTCCACAACACCTATTATAGGGTCCAGTCGAAGGTTGGGAGGTTAAGGGGTCTCGGGGGGAACTCACCATGCTTGAGAGGGAGTTACGTTGTACCAAGGCCGAGGTTGGCAGGGCTGTTAACACTCGTAGGGAATTAAAAACTGTCTCCAACCTTCAGCAATAGGAGAGCATCTTGAACGACAAGATTTGGCTCCTAAAGGATAAGCTTTCTCGAGATATCTAAACCCAAACCCAAGTAGAGAACAGGGAGAGAGAGGCTCAGTAAAAGCTCGACTTTACAGAAATGCAATCAAAGGAGAGTTCTGATGGATCGAAGCTTATACTAAGAGGGATGGAAGACTTCAAGACATCCCCGTAGTACCAGACGACCATCTTTATGGAGTTTTCCTCAGGTCATGAGAGCTGTCATGATGGGATTGTCTAAGCCCATCCTTAGTGTAACTTAATTTCCCTCAACTGTCCACTGGATCCTCCACCCATTCCTATGCAGTTAGTTTACGAGCGGGTGATGCTTAATGATGCTTAATGTTGCGCCCTCCCTTTGTCCTTCTGGATGTCCCCAGGTCCCCACCTATCTCTCTTGGGTATCTCACTCCGTTGAGCTCCTCTAGTCTCGTCGAGCCAGATGCGGAGGCCTCTCCTCATTTATGTCCGGGTAGCCCGGAGGATGGGGCCTCTCCACCATCACCTAACTCCATTGGGGTTGTCGACCCAACTGAGACTCCTTCAAATCCTACTATTGCTGCTGCTAAAGCTTCCATAGGCCCCATCGTTTAACATATTGTGTTCCTTTTGGCTTGTAATTTTCCATTTTCTTCCTTGTATATATACAATTTTTCTAAGTACTTTTGTCAAATTTCGTCTCCTCCTCTAACTCAATTTATATGGACTTTGATTTCTTTGATCTTGTTGTCTTACTGTCTCTTATCTGACTTCAGGTCCCCTTATTAATACTTGTCTGTCATAAGTGGTGGGGAATCCCTGACCTTTAGGCTGGCTTTTGCCTTGTGTAACTTATGATTTTTCCTATTCTGGGTATTCTCCTAAGTTCCTCTGTCTTGATTGAGGTCATTTTTCTTTTTGTCGAGTGAAGGAATGGGCATGGTTTCCCTTCCTTTAATGCTCGATTGGGCTTTCTTGCTCGGGCATGTCAGGATAAATATCACCACCCCTTCCTTTTGTTAGCGTTTATCCTGGATTTCCTACTCGGTAGGAATTTGGTTGGCCATCTTCTACCCAGGTCAGAGTTTTTCCTCTTTTCTTCCTAGAGTTTTGTTGGATATTCCTACCTTTGTCTGGAATTCTTTCCCGTCTGATGAGCTGGTGTGCTTCGGCATACATCACTTTTTTATCCTGACTAAAAGGCTAGAGCACTGTGCCAGTCACGTTTTGTTTAGTGGAGTCTAGTTAGGCATTTCTGCTCTAACTAGAGCTCATGTCTCGTTTGATGAGCTCATGTGCTCGACAGACATCACTTTTTTATCCTGAATGGTAGGCTAGAGCATCGCACCAGTCATCACTTTTCAATGTTGACTAGTCGGCTAAAGCGCCTTGCCAATCCTCACTTTTTATTTAATCCCAACTGGTCGACTAAAGTGCTTTGCCAGTCATCACTTTTTGTTTTGTGGAGTCTAGTCAGGTATTTCTACTCTGATTAGAGCTCATTTCCCATCTGATAAGTTTGTGTGCTTAACTAACATCACTTTTTGATCCCGACTGGCAGGCTAGAACATCACATCAATCATAATATTTTTATCCCGACCGGACGACTAATGTGCCCTACTAGTCATCATTTTTTATTTAATTTTGACTGACCGGATAAAGCGCCTTGCTAGTCATCACTTTTCATTTTGTCGAGTTTAGTCGGGCATTTCTACTTTGACTAGGGCTCATTTCCTGTCTGACGAGCTGGTGTGCTCGAGAGACATCACTTTTTGATCCCAACTGGTAGGCTAGAGCATCGCACTAGTCATCACTTTTTCCTTCATTATTTCATGGTGAAACGAGCTCTTCAATGATCAAACCTCACATAATTACAATTCTTCCCCTATTTTTTTGTTTCCTATGGGGTGGAGTTCTTTCTTGGACTGGTTCCCCTACCTTTGTCGGTTCCTTCCTCTTGAGGGTGGTGGTGTAGCATTCCCTCGATGTCTTCTGGTCCACCCTCATTACCCCACGATATTTGAAATGGAGTGCCTTAAAGTTATGGATGGCGGGCCTACCAAGGATGGTGTTGTACACCTCGTTGCATCTTACCACTATGAACTCCACTAGCTTGGTGGCTTGCTGCAGGGCCGTACCGAGGGTCATGGGGATGTCCATCACCCCTTCGAGGATGATCTCATGTTCGCCAAATCCTTCCAAAGGGTCGAGCATGGGCGAAGCTGTTTGGGGTCTAATCTCATCTATAGGAAGGCCGAGTAGTTTAAGAAATCAGCTGAGCTCTCGTCGTCTACTAGGGTCCACTAGACCTTAATGTTTGCAATCACCAGGGAAATGACCAGCGCATCAGCATGCGGTTGATGAATCTGGTGCGCCTCCTTCTCAGTGAATGTGATTCCCCCTTTCTATCTTGGCTTGAGGTGGTTGTAGGAGGACACTGAAAACCACTGGATGTACTGCTTCCCGAGAAGATGCCTTCCTCTTCTTATTGGAGTTTAAAGTGCTTGGACCCCCAATATCATCTTGATTTCTCGCATGGGGCTGCAGGGTCGGTCAGCTCTTTGATCGAGTTTCCTCTTCACCCTTCTCTCTTGCCAAAGAGGTTGTTGTGCCCACGGTCTATGACCACCCACGAATTCTTTGAGGTACTCCTTCTCACGGAGGTCAAAGCATCCTTCCATGTTGTGCCCAGGATCCCTATGATACTGGCAGTACTTGGCGGTATCCTTCTTCTCCGTATGCATCATTATCACCTCTAGGCTACTTCAACAGGCTTTAGTCCCAGATGATGGTGAATATTTTCTCTTTCCTGGCCGTGAAGGGGGTGTAATTGATGAACTGACTGGCCAGGGGAAACTTCTTGTCGGTCAACGGTGAGATGCAGACAAATCTTAGATGAGCTAGGTGTAGGGTCAGGGGGTATAGAAGGATGGACTCGTTTATCCTCCCGTAATTGCTTTCCTTTAAGGAGTTCCCGACGCTTAGCCTCTCCGTTTCTCTTCAGATCAGATCACCTCCTCAACACTTACGTACTTTTGGATCTGAATTTTGAGTTCAACGAGAGAGACAGGATCGTGTTTGGCCATTGACCACCTCAACTTGCAATGAGTGATCCCACTCCTTAGTATGGCCACCATCATGTCCTCACTAACGTTAACAACCTACATGGATCTTAGGTTGAAATGGTTCATGTAGTCTTTCAAGGACTCCTCAGGTCATTACTTCATTGTCATCAGGTAGGAGGCTGGCCTCCTTCTCTCACTTCCTCAAAAAAATTGTTTTACGAACAATCGAGAAAGTTCAGTGAACGAATGAATGGAGTTCAGCTTTAACTACCCTTAAAAATTTCTAGGTGTGCAAACGGGTCCTTAGTCCCATTGTAATGGGTGATCGGGGGCATCTTGAACTTTGGGGGAAGTTCGACCCGTTGGATTTTCACAGAAAAGAGGGGACTCAGTCTACCCCAGAAGGGTCTCGGCGGAGGCCTTGACAGTTTTCCCCCACTCCATTCTTAGATCCTCTACCTACAGCTGGAGCTTCTATATCTCGATCCACAGCCACGAGCTTTCACCGGTCTGGTTTGTCACCTATGTGTCCCTAGCAGTTTTAGTAGTGTGATCCCCCTCGCATTTAGTTCATTCTTCAACGTCAGGGGTCGCCTTGCCTTTTCCCAGATGCTCATCCTCTTTGGCTCCCTTATCGTGGGACGACTTGGCCGATGATTCCTTTTGCTTCTGGGGGTAATGTCCATGTCCATCGATAACTGGGAAAGGCCTTGTTGGAAGGAGGCTCCGATAGCGTTAGTGATGGTCACCATCTCTCTTGTCATTTTCCTGACCATGTTGGAGAGAGAACTCATCGATTCATTCTTTTTAAGCAGCGTGACCAAAGCTATTGTGAGAGGTTCTTCTCTTGATGAAAAGGAGGGTGGGCCCCTTTTCTACTTCCAACTCGTTATGAATTTCTTTGGAGTGAGATGAGGATGCCAGGCTCATTATACCTTCGCGGAGTGAGCTATTTCAACTATTTGTAGGGGACATACGACTATGTTGTCATTATGAAGTCGTCAACTGTTGTTACCAAAAATATTTTTTGTGAGGTGGTGTGCTATCTCTCCTCTACGTTGGGATCCTCTCTACCTAAAATATGTATAACACAAAGGAAGAACTCTAAAGATGAAGAGAATCATGGGGTGATTTCTCATCGAAAAGCCTCTGATGCCTAATTAAATATCCTAGAAAACTTTTGGCATAGTTTATTTTAGGAGAAAGATATGTACCTTACATTGTCTGTAGATAGGGTATTTATGCATGGCTTTGGGACAAAGATGCCTGTCGAATAAGTTTCGGGTGAGGTGACGGCCTTTGTTGAAATGATGAGTTAGGAGCGGCATTAAATGCATTTGTCTTCCAAGCTGACATGCATTAAATGTTGATTTGCCTTTAGTCCATCCGGACGTGGCGGATGCGACCATTTGGTGGCTGACTCGACACTTCATCATGAAATTTTGAAGACGACCAGTACCTATTATGCTAGGATCGATCGGTTTTAAAATTAAAAATAATTAGATTTGAATAACGAATGGGTCGTGGTCGGAATATGAAAAAAATTGATTTAACTTATTTAATCATATTAAATCATTTCAAACCAATTTTAGTTTGATCATGCATATACGATATTAAAACGAATAGTAAAGGGAAAACAAATTTTCACTTTTAGTCGTGTCGGAGAAATTCTGAACTGGTGGAACTCCATCGAGCGTTTTTCTTATTCTTCAAGCTTTAAGATCAAAATCACGAACTTGATCTTCGACAAACGATTTGCGAATTAGTCCACCAACAACCACTCTTCAAATTAAAAAAATATTTCAGAAGAATTTTATGTAGAAATTTGAGTGCAGGCTCTCAAAACGATTGAAAAAGAAAAATCAAATCTTACTTTCTTCAAATTAATTTCGGCGGCAACAGTAGTGAGAAGAGAAACTTTTTTTCTCTTCCTTTTTTTGTGTGTTGATAACAAAAACTGTATATAATACTCATTATCTCTTTACAATTAAATTGCTATTAGATATTTATCAAAGAATCATTTTCGGTATTTACAAATATACTCATATATTATAAAATTTCTAAATTTCTCCTAATATCTATTATTGCTGAAAATTACATGATCTCCTAGAGTTTTAGTTGAATCTAAATTCATCAATCTAATTAATAAATATAATTGATCATTATCAATTAATTAATTAATTAATTAATTTAACTAATTATCTAATAATTAGAAAATAATAAATAGTTAATTCAATACAACAATTACACTTAACTAACTTAAGTGACATCATCTATCATATATATATGTATAGGAAATATGCATTGGCACCAAAACATATTTTGGTCCAACTTAGTTCATTTTTCTATTCCTGTTCTCTGAGCTATTTCTGATAAACAAATTACCAAGTAATTAGTAAATTGATTTATTTTTAAAACAATTTTAAAAAAAAATTACAATTATACAAGTGTTGAAAAATTTACCAAATTAAATTAAAATTAAATAAGGGACTAAAATTGATTTTGAAATCATATTTTAAAATTTGAATTTCAAAAACCCTAGGTTTCCTAAACCATGATTTTCCAAAACTTGTAGGTTTCCTAATCCGATTAGGACTCTACCATGCAATGAACAGCACATGGCAGCAGCGGCGTATGACGGCAAGCGGCTATGAGTGGCGGCCATCAGTGAACAGTACTGCAAGTGAATAATACCAGCATGAACAGTACTTACGTGAATAGTCTGGCGTGAACAGTAACTATGCGTCTTCTCGATGGCTGTCCAGTGACTTCTCGGCGGTGGTTTCGAGCAATTTTCGGTGATGATTTCAAGATGACGATGAATTTATAATGAATTTAAAATTTACAACAATTTCAATAGTTAAAAAATGCCTAGAGTCAATAGTTCGGGATCCAATCACAAAACATATTCAAAATAATTTTAAATCCATACAAACATATGTCAATATCCATAAAATTCACGATACGTTCATTTTAGTTATCTATATGCATAATCTTAAACCTACGCTCTGATACTAATTGCTAGGATCGATCGACTTAAAAATTAAAGAAAAATATATTTGAACCATGAACGGTTCGTGGACGGAATATTAAAAAAAATTGATTTAACTTATTTAATCATATCAAATAATTTAAAACCAATTTTAATTTGATCATGCATATACGATATTAAAATGAATAGATTAAGAGAAAATGATTTTTCACCTTTACTCTGTATCGGAAAATTTCTGAACTGGTGGAACTTTCTCGAGCGTTTTTCTTGTTCTTCAAGCTTTAAGATCAAAATCATGAATTTGATCTTCCATGAACGATTTGCAAATTAGTCCACCAATAACCACCCGTTAATTTCAGAAATATATCTCAGAAGAATTTTATGTAGAAATTTGAGTGTGGGCTCTCAAAATGATTGAAGAAGAAAAATCAAATATTCCCTTCTTCAAATTAATTTTGGCGGCAACAGTAGTGAGAGGAGAAACCTTTTTTGTCTTCCTTCTTTTGTGTGTTGATAACAACTGTATCTAATACCAATTATATCTTTACAATCAAATTGCTATTAGATATTTATCAAAATATAATTTTCAATATTTATAAATATACCCATATATTATAAAATTTCTAAAAATTCCCCTATTTATCTATTGTTGCCCTAAAATTACATGATCTTCTAGAATTTTAGTTATATCAAAATTCATCAATTCAATTGATAAATATAATTGATCATCATCAAGTAATTAATTAATTTTATTTAACCAATTATCTAATAATTAAAAAATAATAAATAATTAACTCAATACAACAATTACACTTAACTAACTTAAATGAAATCACCTATCACATATAGATGTAGGAAATATGTCTTGGCATCAAAACACATTTTGGTCCAACTTAGTTCGTTTTCTATTCTTATTTTCTGAGCTTTTTTCTAAGACCGAATGAACCCATAGGAACAAAGTTTGGGATTCAAATACCCGGTGAATTTATCTCTATAAATTTCTGACTTATTTAATCTTGACATCGTACAACTCCACTATAAGTTCGATGTCGAATCAACTCTCGATTCATGCACGCTACATTTTTTTGTTGGTGTAAATAAACTTTATTTGTTTTCACAGTCCACAGAATATTTTAGCATAATGTTCATCGTGAATATTAGTAACAAGAGTGAAATGTAAAATTACCATTTTACCCATCTTGTTATTATTTCATTAACTCATTTATTGACTGTGAATAAGAAAAATATTATAACCAATTGTCTCATACAATTCACAAGCCTTATTCAATGACTCACTTCATCAAATAGTTGGCCAATATAATTATTCACACACTTATCAATAAAACATAAGGTGATATTGTTGATTTCACAATCTAACCACGAATTTTCATATCTGTGAATCTCATAACTCCTACTCAATTAAATTACAATCCCAACAGTCGAGGTATTGCTCGCCAATTCGAACTCATTCATTTGACATATCAAAGATTACAACTAACCAAGTCAAGTTACGTATTCACCTCAAGATTAAGATAATTATGGAAATACCCTTAAGGTGTAACAATTAGATTTAGAGCTAGGTAAACGGTTTTAGTCTCTAAACTAATGTGTTACAAATCTATTCAACATGTTCATAACATGTTTAGGTTAATCTTTTGAATCTCCACTCTTATGCCCCAAGATTGACATCCAACGGTTCAACCTAACAGTCGTAATCAGATTCGATTGTCTAGTCAATTCTATGACTGCGAATATATTTCTGAACTATTTCAGAAGAGTTCGTCTACAGACGCTTCTGTCTTCACTCTTCTTTCATTGACAATAGTTCCAGGACTTGATTAATTTATAAACACGTTTTAATTTAAAATAAAACTTTTAATTTATTCATAAAAAATTGAGTAATACAAATGTCTGAGAAATAACTAAATATAAATAAATAGTTATCATACGCTACTTTATGGACATATTCCAACATGTTGTAAATGAGAAAATGCCATATGAAGCGCTACATTCGGCGGATAATGATGATGTCTATCACATGGCTAACCGAGCTCCTGTGTCGGATCTTCTCCTCAGATGTTTCCCGAGCTTATTTGGAGGCAGACCTGGTCAGGTTGGTTCCTTCCCTTTTGAGAGCGCAACTCTCCAATTCCTCTTCACGAGACACAATACCTCTTGTAAAGACCCTGTGGTCTTTCATTTTTACAAGGTGTTTCAACTCCTGTAGAATGTTATTAAATATGATTTTTGAACTCCTGTTGAATATATTCAACTTGTGTTTTTAATTCTTGTGAATTAAGATTCATAACTATTTTTGTATTTATAAAATGAGATACCATAAAATTCATTGCTAGTCAATTATTCATATTATATACTTTCAAAATGACAATTTTAAGTAGTATAAGTAGCATCAATATGATAATTAACATCATTAATAATTTAATATATATCATTTCAACAAAGTGTTACATTATTCATTCGATCAACTTATAAATAAATATAACTAAATAACTTATCGTGAAAATATACAAGCAACATTTGTTTCAATAAATAAAAAAAGGTAGCATTGAAATAATTTATAACTTGGATAAAATTATACTTTATCCTACCATCCTCAACTATGAGAGCTTGAATACCATCTCTATCAGCAACTTGAGTACCAACCCTCACTATAATGTCAGGAACAATTACCTCACACTATTTCAGAAGAAATTCAAATTTAAAATAAAAGTAAACAAAATTTAACTTGGCCTCCTACAAGTAGGGACCATATTCAACAAAAAATACACATCCACTAGGTTGAATCTGACTAAAAAGTCAATAAACTAATACTTAATATTTTCTATATCACAAACCACCCCTACACACCAAATTAAGCTCCCAAGAATCACCTACATCACTAACACTTATTGTTTCACTTTTACAATACGGCATGGTACATGTATAATCATAATCCAGAATCACATGCTCTGAAGATTTGCTGCAAAATATAATGTCAGACCAAGGCCATTGTCCAGGTCACCCTATCCGTCCGAGCATTGTTAATGTCCTGGACAGTTTTGGGCCAACATCAACATCTGGACAGTGCATGAGAATAGACAAGATTGCTTGGGTTGCTTAAGCATTTTTATAAACCTACAATGAAAAACAAAAAGAAGAAAGACAATGAGAAAAGCTAGTAAAGTAGTCTGGGTCAAGTATGTCTAACGTCAACAAAACTAACTTGCTTGTATAAAAATAACAAAATCTAACATCAATATAAGCATTCGCCGTCAAACTATTAGCATCAATTATAATAATAATAACAATAATAATAATGATGATAATAATAATAGAGCTTGATGGACAATAAGCTCAGTGGGGAACAACTCACTTACAGGCATTCTCCTCCAAAAGCTTGGCGACAACAACAAATTACTCAAACTTGATGTCTCAACTAACTTGCTCGGTGGTCCAATTCCACCAAATCTATGTCAAGGGAACAATCTAACGATGATGCGTGTGTTGAAATAAAACAATGCCATTTACACATGTTTACATGGAAAATTTACTGCAAAATGCTACAAAGAAAAAAGAAAAACTTCAAAGGAACCTCGTAACCTTCATCAATAATCAGATTGCATATATTTAGTTGAAATGGATGACCATTTCACAAGCCTCTGTAATTACAGCTCGACAAGCATAGAAAAGACACAAGCCAAGACCACGGCAGAAAGAAAAAGTCTAGAAACAAAAGCCTGGCTCCCTTGAAGACGTGTCCTTTTAGAACACAAACTAACTGTATGCCAGGAAAAGATAGTGAGTAAAAGTTGATCAAAAGACTTGCATTGCAAAGGGAAGTATTAAAATATTAGCAACACCATATTTTGGATTGTTTGCCATCTACACAACCCACAAAAATCCATGTGTTGCCATACTCGCATGATGTCAACACAACCTGAACGCATGCTCTTCCAATACAACATGCACCAAGCAACATTCTTTTATATCCTTCTTTTCTTTCTTGATGTTAATTAATTGAAGTCATGTAGTTCTTGGTGCTCATAAAAGCTAACAAGAAGTGGGTATTGTCCTAGAAAATAATGTATATTTTCAGGCAAGCAAGAAAAATGAACATTCTTAAGAAAGCATCTAAAGGCATAAAAATAGTGTTCTATCCAAGATTTTCAAGAGCTTCAATAAAATGATTTGAGAAGAAATAAAATAATGGTGTAAACTAAATACAGCCTCGCAATATACAAAATATAGAAAATATATACTTAATAACCATACAGCTTGAAATACTAGAATCCAAGATCAACACTTCAGAAATTAAGGAAACCCATGATTAGTACTTCTACGCCACAGCAAGATTAAGAATCGATTGCTTATTGATGTCTTGTTTATTGCCTGTTGAATTCTGCATCTCAAGTTACTTAGAAAGAGCAAAGTTTACTTCACATATATCTCTAGGCCATACTAACTTCTGTTAAGGGCTCACTCATGTAGATAAGCTTATTGGTCTATTTTAGTCAATTAACAAAAGAATACAATGAAATAGAGAAGAAGATTAAGACATGAAACTAGGTAGTCAATATAGACTTTTTCTACAACAGTTGCATCATCAATCACACAGCTTGGCACACCCACATTGCATCTAGATCATCAACATTTAACAGAAGATCTGATTGCTTCTGCAGAGTCATAAAAATGAAGTTGCACATGAACAATATATTAACACTTTGGTAGACTACACAAAACAAAAAGAAATTCCACCTTTAAAAATTGATATTTAATCAGCCTCTAGACTCTGTAACTGATGGATCCCTCCTCAAGTTTTTGAAAATAAAAACCAAAAGAAATTTAGCTAATTAATAAAGAAACACAATATTAATGCATAATGAGAGAAAAGGAAAAGAAAGGGTGTGATCCTACAGCAAAAACGAATCTCACTGATTTTACATCTTTGTACACCTCAAAACAAATAACTAACACAACTACTTGAGACTAAAGGCACCATTCTTTGTACATAGCATAATACCCAATCATGATACAAATTTTACTTCAAGAACAAGCAAAAAATGTGTAAACATGCCTTCTTATAGAATCTTGGGATTGTACCAGCTTCAACATTCTTTTGTTGCTTCTTTGAAAATATCAAGCATGATTTTATTTGTTTCGAACTTTACAGAAGGAAATAGAAATACCTATAAAAATGGTAAACATGCAGATACAGTTATTATGCACTGAAATATATACATCATCAACTACTAATTAGTCCATATTGGTGCACATTCATGTAGTAAGCTATAAATTAACATTTTTGAACTCATATACATATAACATAAGATGTGAGGTAGTTCAAAGAGAAAATTAACAAGATGGGCAATAGTATTTTGTTATTAACAATTCTAAACATTCCCTTTGCAACAGGAAGAAAGAATAGTTGAAAGTTATGCATGATTGCATTAACTACCATATATATTTACTTTAACAAACATGTCGACTTACCCATTGAGCAAAAGAAAGTCATTAAACATGTTAAGAAGCTAAGCTCCCCTGTACTTCTGTTCTGTCAAGCAAGAAACTTACCAATAACATTAGAATGTTAAAGAAATATTCCAATACTTGAAGAAACATAGAAGGTTACATGCAAGAGATTAATCAACTGTGAAACCGACCATAGACTTCTCTGCGTAATAGATATGTAATAGGAAATTTCTTGAATCCTATCATAAGTTTGTATTAAAACAGGTATATAAGGCCTTCGGGATTCAACTTACAGAAAATTTGTTCCAAATTTGTGGGATCTTGGCTAAGAGAAAAATGGCATGTGTTGATGCCTGCATTATATCATTAGTACAATAAAAAAAGCTGCAATCATCTCGATAATAAACACGCACATCTTTCAAACCCTATATGCCCAGAAATTGTGAACACAAACCCTATATAAAAATAAAAAATCATAACAAAAGACAAAAAACAGACATGGATTTGAGATTGAAACCCACCTTGCAAGAAAAAATCATTACCTCTTGTTCTAAGCTGCAAAATCGAAGAAGGAGAGAGCTGGGAGATAAAGCTATGCACAAAGCTGAAGGATAGATAGCTGCAAGAGAGAGATTGCTACGAGACAAGAGAAAGATAGAGAGAAAGTTATGTGAGAGAAACTGCGATGAAGCTGAAAGAGAGCTACGTGTGAGAGAGTTTTGCGAGAGAGCTGATAGAAAAAGCTTTTTGAGAAAGAGCTTCATAGAGAGGAGAGTTAAGATCAAGAGAAAACTGTGAGATATTGAAAAGAGAGCTACTGAAGTGAGAGTTTGATCAATTAGGCATGGGCTCTGCTATCTCTCTTCTTCAACGAATATGAAGCTCTAGGTTGTAAGTTTGGATTTTGAGAGGGAGAAACTGCAAAAGAGAGAGAAGGTAAACCCTTCATTGTCGACTTATGTTGGAGTTTGAGGTTGAAGATCGAGAGTCTCTAAAGGAGAATAGCGAAGGAAAGTCATAACTGAAGGGAAATCATGAGCTTCAGAGAAATGCTTGTTGTATTTTGAGCGAAGGAAAATACCCAATTTTTTGTAAATCCCGCTTTTGGTAATACATGTCTCGCTTAACTTATTTCACACTCCCGCTTATTTTAACTTTTAACTTGAAATTTTTTACAAGATTCACAAAAAATCTAGTTATTTTGAGTATATTACACAAAATAATTAGATGGAATGGTAAGGACAAGTGGATCTCACATAACAGAAGGTAAAAGGTAAAGACTATTACTATTTAAGAGAGGGTAATGGTTTAACCCAAAAATCAATAACGGGATTATTAATTTGGAGTGTGACCTACAACTATTTTACATTTACTAATTTTGGTAAACAAAATATTAAGCAAAATCAATAATCATACCCTTTCCCCTCTTTCCCTTTACTGATTGGTAAACAAACCCTTAGAGCATTATAGGAGTTTATATTAGCTTGACAGAAGAACAAATTGTCATCAGCAAAAAATAAGTATGATATAGGTGGGTTGTTCCTCTTGATCTTCACAACTTTAATTCTGCCATTCTCTACTACTCTATTAATGCATATGGATAGACAGTTTGCTATCAAAATAAAGAGATAAGGTGATAAGGGATCACATTGTATAAGGCCTCTACTAGGCTCCACCTGGAAACTAGGACATCCATTCAATTGAAAACTATACTTAGTAGATGTTACACATTTGATGATTAAAGAGGTAAATTTCTCACTGAAACCCAATTTGATGAGCAGCTTTCTAAGAAAATTCCAATGAATTTTGTCATAAGCTTTGATCATGTCTAATTTTAAGGCTAGGATTCCTTTTTTTCCTTTCTTTTTTTTTCTTTATTTGAAAAAACATCTCTTCAGCAATCAGGATTATATCTTGAATATGTCTATTGCTGACAAAGGCACCTTATTGTTGTGATATAAAATAGTTCATAAAGGGTTTAAGTCTAAGTACCAATATCTTGGCAATAACTTATTGTAGAGTGCAACTTACCTGAACTAGGATGGATTCTCAGGGTGATTAACTTTTATAATCAGCACAATATTGGTCTCATTCATTGCATTAGGAAGATAGAAATTTTGAAATAAGAATTTGACTCCTCCTAGTAAATCATTGCAGATTAAGTTCCAGTTGTCGCGGAAGAAAGTACCTGTTAGGCCATTTGGTTCTAAGGCTTTATTTGCTCTAAGGGAGAAGACTTCACACTTGAGTTCCTCCATTGATATATTTTTAATAAGCTTATCATTAATATGGTTATCAATATAGAGATCAATATTCTCCAAACTCCATTCTACATCTGAGGTAAGTTCAACATTAAATAGCTTTAAGTAGAAAGCCTGAAAATTGTCTGTAATTTTCTTATCATCTTCAATCCAGATCCCATTGTTATCTTTCACTCTACATATATTATTGTGAGATCTTATTTTGATAACAAATTGGTGGAAAAGTGAGTATTTTTATCCCCATCTTGTAGCCAATTCAGCTTAGCTCTTTGAGCCCAATATTTCTCCTCTTAGGACCAAATATCAGCAGGTCTTCGTTTTAACAGCTTCTTTTCTTTCCATCATTTGCTAATACAGTCATTTAGTACCTCCATTTTATCTTTGACTCTCTTAAATTCAAGAGTAGGGTTTCCTCTTTGGTTATAACTCCAATCATTAAGTGCTTTTTGCACCCTTTCATTTTGAAATCAAATTAACCATGCTTCTCTTATCATCACCTCTTTCCCAACCCGGTTTGACAGCATCTCCAAAACCCTCTTCCTTAACTCATTTATTTCAAACTTGAACTGTCTCCTTTTTATATGCTTGGATGCTTGAAGATCAACCACAAGCATATTATGGTCTGATCTTATATTAGGAGGATATAATGAGTTTAATGTAGCAGAATTGAATAACATTCCATCAAGCTCTTCCTAAATGAGAGCATCTCCATCCCTTCCATTTCTCTAAATGTAGAAACAGCCCTTAGAAGGTACTTTGAAAGCTTCACAATTGTCTATAAAAATCCCTAACTTTTTTTGCTATTGAGTGATCAAACGGTCCACATCCTCTTTATGTATCATCTCATTAAAGTCCCTCATTAACATCCATGAAGAGTTGTTAATAGGTTTTGAAGATGATATCATGTATGAACGGTCAAACTCTATTTTACACGTGGCAAGATCTGGATCGAAGAGTTAATGAAGGAATATGGATACATGGGAGCCATAGATCAGCTTGACAGTTACAAAAGGGATCTTAGAGAACAATATTCCTTTGTAACAACCAGATTTCTATCGTAATAGCTCCATAAAGCTTGCAACGAAAAAGGGAATTATTATCATTTAGATGTCAATTTATGTATGAATAAACGTGTACAACCTTGAAAATCAATCAAATACAAGCTCAATCATTCTCT
Organism: Datisca glomerata; assembly: GCA_003255025.1. Classification (NCBI taxonomy): domain Eukaryota; kingdom Viridiplantae; phylum Streptophyta; class Magnoliopsida; order Cucurbitales; family Datiscaceae; genus Datisca; species Datisca glomerata. The sequence continues at coordinate 317,635 of QANY01002702.1, forward strand.
TGACTCTTTCTCCCTCTCTCTCAAATTATTATTCATTCATACTATTTTTTTCATTATAAGATTATTCTGTTGCGATAAAAATCTTTTACATTTTGATGTTCTTATTGAGAGTGAGAAAAAGCTTAAGAAATCCATTCCAAAATGCCCAGAACCATATCAATCGCCACCCTCAATAAGGGGAATGGAAATGGAAATGATCACGTTGATCAACCTACACCATCAGTAGAGATGCTCCAAACCATTTTAATGGGAATGCATGAGATGGAGCGACACAATAGTGAAGCACTACACAGCGCGTGGAAGATGGTCCAAGATCAAATTAATGTGCTGCAACGGGAACTGGCAGAAACACGTGCAGAATTGAGCAAGCGGACAAATAACGAAGAACAGGAAAATCGTTCAGAACCAGACGGACAAGATGCCAGATGGGTGAACCCTGAGACTAGTAGAAATGTGCAGTAGGAAGATGGAGAAATCCAATCTCATGACCACATGAAGGAAACGACAGGAGAAACGCTTTCGTCGAAGGTCATAACGAAAAAGGCGGTGGAAGAATTGATAGAAAAGAAGATGATGGAGATGAGAAAGCTGGGGAGTGCGGGGAAAATGGACCTTGAGTCACTTACTCGTTCCCTATTAAGTTCATAAATTCTAGCCTCCCCAGTCTCCAAGAAGTTCACCGTGCCCAAGTTCAAATGTTATTAAGGGAAGTATGATCCAATGGACCATCTCAGGCGGTTCAAACAAGTTTATGACATTGTACCAACATGAAGATGAGTCAATGTGTAGAATGTTTCCCACCAGTCTGGATGGGAGCACCTTGAAATGGTACCACTCATTCCTTTCTCATTCAATTACAGACTTCACCATTATGTCCTTCGTCTTTCTAGAATAATACTCCACATATCATTTAATGATGGAGGACAGAATACCTCCTAACCATCTTCATCAAGAAAGGAAAGTCCTTCCATGAATGTACACATAGGGTCAATGATGAGATGGCAAAGGTAGAAAGTTTTGATGATTAAGTGGAAAGATTTACTTTCAGACGAGGGTTGGACCCAGATTCTCCCCTCTTTGAAGATTTGTCAAAGGTGAAACCATTGTCCATGGCGGAAACGTTCTAGCGGGAGCAAACTTACATCATGTTGAAAGAAGAAAAGAAGAGTATGATCAAGCTGGTAGAACAAAGAATAGAAGAGCAACATAAATGATATCATAATTCCATCTCGGGAAAGAAGAGAATGGGAAGATAAAAAAGAAACGATGGATAGGAAGAGAATAAACCAAAAAATACTGAGAGTATAGGAAGATCCATAGACAGAATTCACCCTAGGGATAAAGTCTACACGCCTTTCACCCTGCCCTTGAACCAAATTCTTGAGGCGATCATGAATAGACCGTGGTTAAAGAAATCGGCCCCGTTGACAAAAGAGTCAATCTACAAAGACAAGGACAAGTACTTCTCCTTTCACATAAGCTATGGGCACTACAAGTAGAGTGCTTTCAGTTCAAGAATTGTATTAAGGAACTTGTCAAAGACATATATCTCCAACAATTTATTCAGAAGGACGGGTTGAAAGCGAAATGGAAAAGGAAGTCCAAGACAAAGGGAAGCAGCTACTCATGATTGTGGACACAATAATCACCTTGATTGAATAAGAAGGAACCACTATGAAAGAAAAAAAAAGATTACTGTAAAAAGCCCACATTGGAAGGACATTGGGAGAAAGGGAGTTCATCGAGTGACGACGGGAATCTTCCGTTGATCTTCGATGAGTTAGATTTGGATAAACCTTAATGAGTGAATCAAAAGATCCAGTAGACATGCATAGGAGTTCATGACTACTCAAGATTCAGACTGATCTACATATGATCATCGAATTGATGTGTATTAACTCCTTATGATAAACGGCAAGTTGATAAATATATTAATTACACCAGTCCAATCATATATAATTTCATTATATAAAGTACATTCACTAAGATGTCTATATACATCAATGATCCAGATCTAGATCACACACATTCATAATGCTTAATGAACCGTACTAGCAACCTTTCATTAAAGATTCAATACTTTAATATGTTACTGATAATTTTATTCATGATCTATGATCTTAATCATCTCGTACTAATACAAGGTCATATTCTCATTAATGAATATGAAATTTTTTAGATATTTATATAACTTATTCAACAATAATTTAAAAGAACAATTATAAGAAAAATGTAATTCTCATTAAATTTCATATCAAAATGTCAGTACACATGCTTTGAGGGTATAACCTCCAACAAGCTTATCTACCTCTTCTTTGATGGTCGCATTCTATTTTTAGGGTAAAGCTTCTTTTGCGCTGTTTCACTGGCTTGATGGTGGGATCTATGTTCAATTTATTACATGTTATATCTTATGGAATACCTGGCATTTCTTGTGCCGTACTAGCGAAGATGTCCACATTTTTCCCTAAAAAGTCTTTCAACACCTCCTTTTCCGCTTCTTCAAGTTGAGCCCCGATGTTGGTTGTCATTTGAGTTCCTTCCTCGGGCTAGACAGACCCTCTTGTTTATCCTCCATTGATTGTTATTGTTTCGTGGTCTTGGTCTTTTCTCCATCTGGCTTCTTTTCAGTTGTCGTTCGTCTGGCGGACTCTAGTGTTGTTACAGCGCAAATGTGAGCAGCAACTTGATCTCCATTTTTTTATTTATCCTTTATGGCGATGGATACTTCAGTGCCATATAATACGTGGATGGAATGACCTTCATCTTGTGTAACCATGTCCCTCATAAGATCACATTGTATGGGGACGGGGTGTCAAGAACTACAAACTTCGCTAGATGATTGAATGGTTCCACATTCACCGGGAGGATTATTATTCCTTTAGAGTAACTTGTCATCCCATTGAAACATATCAACAGCTATAATAGGCCCTGCAACTTTTGATCACCTATGGACATCTTTATGAAGGTTGATCGATGTAGGATATTGACGGCACTCCCATCATCATTTTGGACATTCAGTAATGTGGATGGCTGGGAACATGATTTTGCAAGATTTGGAATCCAAACTTTCCTAATGGATCATATATTATTTTTCTTAAGTGTTAATTCTGGAACTGAATGGTTATTGAGCTCAAATTTATAATAAGATTATAAATTATCCATTTACTAGTGGATTAATGGTACTTAGGGCTTGTTTGGTAGCCCGTATTGTACAGTACTAAAGACGGGACAATATTATTTTAGTACTGTCTGGTGTTTGACAAAAATATGGAGCTCATACTAGCTAATACAGTAGGACTCTTTAATCTCATCCATGTGGGATAATTTAGTCCACTCCTTTTAAAGGAACTACAGGGACTGAGAAAAATAAAATTGAAGACCCATGAAGACTAGGGGTGTTCAAAATTGTCTTGAATCGACCGAACCGAACCGAAAATGATCGATTCTTTCTGTTCTTTATACGTGTTCGGTTTGAGAAAGTGAGAGAATCGAAGTTTTAGTTTGGTTCGATTTAGTTCAAAAATTTGGTGGTTTTTGAACCGATCTGAAACATTAAATTTATATATTTTTATTTTTTTATATATAATTTCTTATAAAACCGAACCGAACCGAAACAAAGCTTTAATTTTATATATTTTTTCAATAATATCATTTAAAAATTATTTTTCATTAATAATACCGAATCGAACCGAAACTCACGATTCGGTTCGGTTAGGTTCTTTTAGCATGAACGGTTTGGTTTTATAGTCGAACTAAAATTTCTGTTCAGTTCGGTTTTTCACCAAAAAATCAATCGAACTGAACCGTGAACACCCTTAATGGAGACCAACAACCACACGAAGCTTCGTTCCTTCCGATGAAGCTTCATTCTTGCGGTGAAGCTCTGTTCCCACCAGTGAAGCTTCATTTCTGCCGATGAAGCTTCGTTCCTGTAAGAGCAGCCTCTCCCTCTTTCGTCTCTCTATTTTTCTCCATATCTATCTTTCTATTTCAATTTTCTCTTTGTCTTGCCCAATCCTCTCAACCCAAAAATGGAAATCACAAAATTTATTTGGGTTTCTTGCATTTTTTTTATTTGGTGATGATTTCCCCTACAATTTGGGTTTCTTGCATTTTTATCTGAAGAGAAATTTCATTTGGCTGTTGGTCGTTGTTTGGCTGTGTTATTGTGCATCTGTTGGGTTTTTTCTTTTCCTATCTGTTATTGATTTTTTAATTGTGTTTGCATCAATCACTTTTCCATGAAATTTTTTTAGTATATAAATTATTGTTATAATTGAATGGATTAGTTTAAATTTACTATTATATAGGATGAATTAGATAATTTATTTTATAGTTAAAAATGTAAAATAACATGTTAATGAGTTTCAAATAGGCTTTTATGGATCAAATCATGACAAATAATTTTACAATCTAGTACAATGATGTGCCAAACATTGTATAAGTGTTACAATTTTTTAACTAATACAGCACCAAACACTTGACAGTATTATTTAATCCAGTACAATACAGTATAGTATAGTCTGATATATTTAGTATAGTATTATCTTGAGTGTCAAACGAGTCCTTAACGATCAAGAGATATGTGGAGGAGTAAAACAGTAATTTTGATCAACTCTAATTTAAGAATCAATAATTAGAAGACAAAACTATATGAAATGATTATATCAGTAACTATATGAGAATACTCTGTAAATATATTCTATACTCACTAAAAGTTTAATTTTATATTTATGGTGGAGTATTAATTGAATTAATAAATAAGATTATTTAATTAAATAATTTAATTAATAATCTGGTTTATTGGAGCTTAGTATTATAGGTATATGGTCCCCAAGTCACCTTTATACTACGCAGTCTAGAGTGTGAATATTCAGGACATGAGAAAAGAACTGACTTGCAAAGAAATTTTTATTCTGGGGCAAATACATAATTACGAGATAATTATGTGTGATTAATTAATTAAAATTTTAAATTATTTATATTTATAAATATAATTTTCGAGAATTATATATAAAAATAATTATCGATTATTTTTCCAGTCATTAAAAAATATCTTATTTATGAAATTAAATGATTAAATTATTATTAGATAATAATTTGAATCAATTAAATATGTTATTTGTGAAATAACAGATAATTTAGCTGATAGGAATAATCAGATATATTAATTTTGAATTAACTGATATCTAGATATTTATTTAATTAAAATAAATATTTAATTTGTAGTAATTTCCACGTGTCAATCAATGATTGGGAATCATAGATCACCATGGACTGATGTAGTGTCATGTGACACTACAGCAGTAGGAGTGTAACACTGCAGTGTTGTGTAACATTGTAGTTGTACACCATTATAGTGAGCCCCACTGCATTGGAAAATTTGAAATTAAATACTAATTTTTAATTATCCTTAAATATCGGATAAGTGATTATCTAGAAAAGATACATATATTATTTTATTAGCCTCAATTGATGAATAAGTTCATCAATCAAGAATTGATTTGAGAACACAGTTAGTGTCATAGTAATTTTTTTCTGCGATTAAAAGTTAATCAAATCTTTAAAAGAATGATCATTGTGTTCTTTTAGAAAATCATCTCACTAAAGTCCTTCTCCGTAAATCTCTAGATCTCATGTGTTAAGTACATCTAGAGACAGAAAAAGTGTCTTGTAATATTCTACGTGCTCACACACGTCTTAATGCGTTGATGATTGACTTAGAATATCTTGGTGTGGATCTTAGAGTCTACTGATCACTGGAACGGTTTTATGAGACGGAAGATCGATCGGCTTTGCATTGCCGTTTGATATAGAATACAAGAGGTATATGATCCCTAATCTTGTATGTTGTAGATATAATGTATAAATATATAATGGATCCAGACTGATTGAAAATGAGTTTTCAATAAAAAAAATTTATTTGGTTATAGTGGCGCTGCGCGAGTTTTATTTTATTAAAAAATTTTATCTTTATTAAAAGTTTAATTTTTTGAATGGCCACTCGCCACACACTTTCGCCGCGCACGCGCCGCAATGACCAAGAAATGATATCAGAGCGGTTTTTATATATTTATATGTTAAACATAGTGTGAGTTTTCTTGCATCATTCATATAATATGAGATATGCATGAACAAATGGATGGTTATATTTTTTTTGAATGTATAGAAAATAATGAATCGTTAATTATATGATGATTATTAGATTAGGTTTTGTTCTTTTAATTTTTCCTTAGATCTTGTATAAGCTTTTTTAGGGCGTAAGAATTTTTATAATTTTATTTTGAATATTTATTGAAATTATTCTGATTGCGATAAGACGAAGAACGCATGAGAAATTGATTTTCCGGCGCTGGACCACCAATTAATGATTACGGCAATGTCGTCAGAATTAATGACGTCACCAAAAAATCGACGCCACTAAATCATCAGAATTTACTGTTCTTATTACGCTTTTGTACAATTACAAATGGTTTTACACCTTCGGGTGTTTGGACTACCGGTCCAAATATTTCTCGTTTTAAAAGCGAATCAAGTTCTGCTTATATTGCATCTTTCCACATCGGCCAATCTTTTTTGTGTCAACATTCCTCAACATGATTCAAGATCTTTAGGATCCCTTAGAATATCAAAGTGTCAAATTGTATATAAAAACATCATCAATGATTTTTCTATAACACGCTATACTGCAAAACCAAGGAGCAAACATGATAAACTAAGATAATTATACCGCAATAAAGATATAACACGGATCCCACATCAAGGGATTGCACAAAACAAAACAAACCAAGGAAATCTACACCTAACCATAATACAACACAGACAACCTATCTATCATCACATTTTCAATCCACCACTAATCACCTCAATAGATACACCACGGTGCATCAAAACAACCAAGACAGAGTTAACCTGATGGCACAGAAATTGGTCAGCCAAGAACCAAAATCAAAACAACGACCGATACCTCAGAACGACCAAAACACATGACCGCACCAGAAAACCCTCAACAATCTTTGATTCTAGGAGATTACAACTCTCCTGGTACAACTCAACTATCTCGTACATCCCTCACATCAGAACTGGATAACTCTCTCGACAAATTGGACTGCCAGTGTTGAGAATTGGGACCTTGGGCATATCCTTGAGATTCAAGAGTAAGGGAGAAATCTTGTCGGTGGATAGAGAGGAGCAAGACCTCTCTCCGAGTAGAGGCAAACACTCTTCGTCAGTTTGAATCTGCGATGAAAACTAAGAAAGGAACGCCGACGACCACTAGATTCACAGTAGTCAGAGCGGCGAAGAGCACCAGTCACGAAGCCTCCATTTTTTGGCGATGCTTAAAAACATTGAAAGGTGGAAAGCAAAATCTGAAAATACCGTAGCTACCTCCGCGTCTCACTGGATAAGTCTTAATAGGAACCAGACCTGCCGCACCTCCAAAAGCTATCACCTAAGAAAGGAAACGGAGTCGAGCCCTGAGCTCACCAGAGCTCAGAGTCAGGGTTTAGTGAGGCTTCTAGAGAGAGGTGAGATCTTTTATCTCTAGAAGACCTAGAATAATTATAAGAAATAGCGTTTTCAGTACATAAATTGGATCATTTTCCCCTCAAGGAAGGTGGCCAAAATTTTCCCACGCCATATAGGAATCCTTTGTGTCGTGATCTCCTTCAATTGGACAATAAGATCAACATTTAATTTGGATATTTCTTTGTAAAATTATCTATGATTCAAATTATTAGATAACACTTATCTGATGAATTATAAGATCATTTTCATATGAAATTATTAGATAATATTTTTATTTTATAATTTTTATAGATAACCATTATCTCATAAGTGATCATCTCTCACTAGATGAGATGATTAGCTAGTATTACGTCACGTGGTGTTTTTGTGTGGCGTGATCCTCTTTGAGAAAATATCATATTCCACAGGGAACATTCCCTAAGTTAGACGTAAACATTGTGGCCCCATCACACTATCTATACAATTTTAACATATTAAATAATCATATTATTTACATCTCAATTAATTTCATAAATTAATTGATAAGTTCTTATAATATAGTGTGTTACACATTCTTGTTATCACATGTTTACAGAATGTGTAATAATTTAGAATTCAACCAATATAAACTATGTATCGTCATCTCATTCACATTTTTAACCAGTATTCACAAAGATGGCACGTGGACCCATGAAACTAAAATCTCAAGCTCCAATTAAATGGATAATTAATTAAACTCTTTAATTAGTATATCATTTAATTAATTCAAAAGTTACTCCACTGTAATCTTTGAATCGCACTCATGAAATTATCGATATTAATAAAATAGAATAGTCCATTGATATAATAACTACATATAGATCAATTCTCCATAAATAGTTCATATTTAGAGCTAGGTAAAAAATCTATTAACCCCTCGAATTACATCTTTCTCCTTGAGTTCTATTGATTCTTTAATGAATGATAAATCTATGATCTCATCATAAATTTGAGCACTCGTATCATTCAAGACCTGAATCAAATATTTGAGAGAATTATTTATATGACTTCATAATGAAAGAACATACTCTATCTTGTAAATCAATATCCCCACTTATTTACTTCATTATGCTTCCAAGATATTGGCATTTGAGGTCGATGAGTTACAAAACTTTACCGAGTAAGTCAAAAAGCATAATATTATAAAAATGATTTTGTCAATTACTCAGGAACAAGATCGTTTTATATATAATTATAAGTATGATCAAATTTGAATACTCTATATTCGCATGATGTTATTACATATTCAAATATATTATATTTTAATCCTATATAATCTCAATATATAAAGTATCATCATTCAAATGTCTCTACATTAATAGTATGGATAATACTGTTTCATGGAAATGGGATGTACTAGTAACTATAGATTAATTTAAGATGTCAACTTTAATTATTAATTACGAACAATTCTTTTTATTATTGTCTTTAAACATTATGCTTTTGCATATAACTTTTATATACAATGTTTAAGGTCATATATGATAATTAAGGAATTTTCATGACATTTATCTAGTATCAAACATACATGCAAGCAAACATTGAATGAAAAATCCTTTTATTTATTAATCAACAATACAATCTTTACATCATATGCTTTAGGGCATCATTGTCAATGGAAGCACCATCACCAATTCTGACGTAAAAAAACCAGCAATCAGCGATCTGAATTTCAACAATTTTCTCCAGTCAATGAAGGCTAAAACTCATTTTGGCAGTACAGACAGATTTCTCTATTAAAAGATGAGTCCTACACCAAGCGATTCATAAAGAGTGACTAGTACTTATGACTAAAGCCAAGCATGTTTAGCCATTGAAGCCAAATTCAAACTATGAAGATTTCACATCCCCAAACCACCCTTTTGCCAAGGGCTTTCAAACTTCCTTCTAGTAAACTTTAGCACCCGAATTTGTCTTCATACCTTATCCAAAGGAAATTCCTAAGGACGGAATCAACCTCTTTAATAACTTTCTTAGGTAATACAAACAAACTCGCCAAATAAGATTGAATATCAATCAATACAGATTTAACGAGCTGAATTCTACCTGTTAAAGATACAAAATCTATTTGCCCAACTCCTAATCTTCCTGGTAATTTTCTCCGTGAGTTGGATTATAATCAGATTTAGTAAGTTTGAAGGCCAATAAAGGAACACCCAATTTCTAACTGAAAGATAACTAACCTTAAAACTCGTGATTTTCACCATCTGAGCTTGGACATCTGCATCGACTCCAGAACAAAAAATTTGACTATTCTCTGCATTTGGCTTCAAGATTTAATTCTATTACTCCTCGCAAATTTAAAGAAAAAGGCATAATTTTGATCATCAAGATTAAACCATCTCATCCTAGTTTTTGCTTGAAAAACATTCCTCAGCATGCTTCGAAAGTCATCAAAACATTCTTTGGTTTTGGTTCTGCTATGTTCTGAAACCTTGTTTAGTTTGCATGAAAATGGTATTCTGAAAATGTGGAGGGGCTGTGGCAACATGGTTGTGAAAGAAAGTTGAGAGAAAGCTTCTTAAGAAGACACACAGAAGGATAGAGAAAGGACTAAATTGTTCAGATAATAAGAAGAAATTAGAGGAGAAAGACAGAGAGACGAAATTGAAGAGAGACAGAGAGAGGCCTTAAGAAGAAGACAAATTTGAGGAAAATGGGCAAAACTTGTAGTTTCTCGACTTTTTACAAACAGGGCCATTATTTTTCTCTTTAAAAATTTAAGTTTCTGACTAATTAAATGAAATTATCCTAATTATAGTATTAATTTCGTATAAGGGAAAATTATAAAGTGATAATCTATTTACAACATTCTCACAATTATGTTATAACATTCTCAATTGTCACTAAATACAATAATTTTAATTTTCTGAACATATATTTTTTGACAATTATATTCTAGTATTCTTCTTTCGAAAATCATTTACTCGCAATTCTATACCAAACGGCCCCTAAACTTTTGCACCTGAGCTACAATACTAAAAAAATATAAACCATCATATGAGCTACATCCTTTATTTGGAATATCTTTGTTCTCTCTTTTACAATTTGTAAATCACAAGTTCATGGATGAATCATACATATATATATAGGAGGGGGATGATCTAAAGTTGATTGACAATTAACTGTATACTAATTATAATATATACACGAATAACTCAATAGCTTATATGTAATAAATTGTTGTTTCTACACTATGGTTGGATACAAATAACGTGGTTGATTTAAGTGAATTCAATGATTAATTTTATTGGGTTTCACAAACCACGGCAGTCATAGTGGATAGAGGTGTTCAACAGTCGGTCTGGTTGGATTTTTGAAGGAAAATAAGACCAAACTAAGAATTGTGGTCCTCATATATGGAGGACCGAACCGACCATAAATCTAGAAAAAATCAAGACCGACCAGACCGTGATTCAATGATCGGTTCGGACGGACTTAACGGACTAAATACATGTTTTACAATAAATATATTATTTAACAATAAAGATAAATTTTGGAGATGGAGAGGCGAGAGGAGGCGAGAGGGACTGAGCAGTCTGAGCTGAGGGAGAGGGAGAGGCGAGAGGGAGACTTCATTTAACCTAATATATATATATATATATATATATATATAATATACGGTCTATTCGGTCGGATCGGTCTAGGATTAACAAAAAATCTAGATCAGTCTAAAATTTTGGTCCTCTCAAAGGAGGACCGGACCAACCATTAACGATAAAAAAACCGTCCAGACCGATCAACTTTTGGTTCGGGCCGATTTTGATTAAATGATCTAGACGGTTTTTGAACACCCCTAATAGTGGAAGTGTTGCCCATACGATCAGATCATTAGCAACAAATATTTTTCTATAAAAAGTATTTACCGATTTATTCTATTGATATATTAATTTAATACTCAAAGAATAATTTACTTTCTGATAGTATGACGAGGTTGATTCCTCTAATTCTTCACGAATGATCTAGTTCCTCAAATTCTTCAAAAATGATGCAGTTGCTCGAACTCGTTAAAAACGATCCAATTTTTCAACTCTTCGAGAACGATCTAGTTATTTGAATCCTTATATCTTTCACGCCTAGTCTCCGACGCTAGATGGACAGACATGTTGGCGTTTCACAAAATAAAAATTGATCAAACACTCGCTTTTATAATCATAATATGATCTCAGCACTTGAAAAATGACAGTCAGTAGAAGAGAAATAATTCTAAGAACTAGAAATTCCTCTCTTTTCCTCTAAAATCTCTAACTACTGAAATTAGAGAGGGAAAGAGTGAATAATTTTATTCCTCTTCTCTCTTTGATATAAATCATCGTAGGAAAAGATCAAAATTGGACTTTTGAAGTTTGAAAATTAAAAATTAACAAATAACTTTTATCTGATAAGTGACCACCTCACATTAAGGGAGTTGACCGACCACATAATGCCACACACGACCCCTGTTTTGTGTGACCTCCTTCTATTAGAGGAGGAGAACACATTTAATTGAACATTTAAATCAGTTTGACTTTTTTGATAAGATTAACCACAATTTGAATTATCAGATAACCCTTATCTGATATGATAAGATAATCTTGACTTTGAATTATCAGACAATCCTTGTCAGATTACCTTTATCAGATAAGTGACCACTTCCCTATTGGTGAGGTGGTTGACCACTCACACATCACAAAAGGTCTTGTGTGGTGTGATATTCTTCAGGAAATGACCAGATGTCACATCGCCTTCCTTGACTCAATTGAGCCATGAAAAGGAGGTTGATAGAGAGAAATGGAGAGAGCACGAGAGAGACATAGAAATAGAGAAGGAGTGTGATAGAAAGAAACGGAGAGAGCACGACAGAAACAGAGAAAGAGGGAATGATGGTGATGGAGGGAAAATGAGAGATTGCGAAAGAGAATGGAAGGTGATGAAGCTTTCTTAAATTCGGTCATATTTACAAATGCGAAAAGCCATTAAAAAATAGGTCATTCATTAAAATTTTTCAAAATAGAGAGAAGGAAAAGGGGTGGCTTGAGTTAATGAACTCATGAATAAGTGAAAAGGAGCCCAACTAATTATTAGGGATTTTTAGGATAAATATACTTTTTTCATTTGCCTTAAGGATTTTTATACTTTTTTTTTAAAAATTAGGAATTTTATACCCCTCGTCAACCAACTTGCAATCTCTCTCTTCCATCATCATTTGTTTCTTTCCCAATGTACATGTCAAATCAAGTTAATAATATTTTATTCTTCTTCTACTTCTTTATTTTCCAACGAAGTTTTTTTTTCTACTTGAAAAGTTCAAGTAGTTTTTATGACTACTTGACCCTTCAAGTAATTATTTTTTTGTTGTTGTCAGTCAATACTTATATACCAGACGACTACTGTTTGAACCCTTCAAGTAGTTGTTTATGACTACTGGAGGGTTCAAGTAGTTATTTTTTTGTCAGTCAATTACTCATACACCAGGTGACTGCTTGAAGGGTTCAAGTAGTTGTTTATGACTACTTGAAGAGTTCTGGTAGTTATTTTTTGTTTGATCAGTTAACAACCTAAATACTAGTGACTACTTGAAGGTATCAAGTAGTAATTTTATACTACTTGAACCCTTCAAATAATTTTTTTCTCTTGAAGTATATTATTCAGTAAGCAAATCATTATTTGCGGGCTCAAGTATTAAGTTTTTACTACTTGAACCTTTCAAGTAGTTTTTTTCCTTGAATTTTGTTGTCCAGTAAGCTCGCCACCCACTACTTGAATGGTTCAAGTAGTAATTTTATACTAATTGAACCCTTCAAATGGTTTTTTTTCTCTTGAAGTCTACTGTCCATTGTCCAGTAAGTAAAAACTACTTGAACCCTTCGATATTCCAAAACTTGTCGAATCCTATGAAAAAAACCTAAAATTACGACTGAAACAACTTTCGAGCCTCTGAAAGTACTTAAAATAGTATTTTTTGGAACCAAAACTGGGCTGCGATGGATAAATCCGATCGCACATGTAGATCTCTGAATAAGTTTCGATTTGATATCTTACGGGCCACGTGGATCCACTCGAGTCAAAAGTTATGCCCTCCGAAAGTTGACTTACGCGTGCCACGATCCATTTGTTTCAGAAATTCTAAAACTGCACTGCCCGCGTCACTACTTGAACTCTTCAAGTAGTGACGAGCTTACTAGACAACAGATTTCAAGAAAAAAACTAATTGAAGGATTCAAGTAGTAAAAAATGATTACTTGAACCCTTCAAGTAGTCACATGCTCATTGAAAAATTGACTGCAAGAATCAAACTGACTACTTGAAGGATTCAAGTAGTTGAATCTGACTAGTTAAATACAACTACTTGAACCCTTCAAGTAATATTTTTTTCTTCCACAATCAAAATTACCACTTGAAGGGTTCAAGTAGTCAGATACAACTTCTTGAACTCTTCAAGTAATATTTTTTTTACTTCTAGAATCTAAATCACTACTTGAAAGGTTCAAGTAGTCAGATACAACTACTCACCCTTCAAGTAATGTTTTTTTACTTTCAGAATCAAACTCACTACTTGAAGGGTTTGAGTAGTCAGATACAACTACTCGAACTCTTCAAGTAATATTTTTTTACTTCCAGAATCAAACCACTACTTGAAGTGTTCAAGTAGTAGTCAGATACAACTACTTGAAAGCATGTGGCTGCTTGAAAGGTTCAAGTAGTTGTTTATAACTAGTTGAACCCTTCAAGTAGTTGACTTTATTATGACAACAGTAAAATAGAAGCCACTTGACTGAAAAAGGATGGGTCACAAAGTCTCGAAGAAGTAGAAGAAGAATAAAGAAGTAGTAAAAGAAGAAGAAGATAAATAAGAAGCAGCAAAAGAAGAATAAAAGAAGAAGAAGATGAAGGTAAAGAAGAAGAAGAAGAAGAAACAAAGAAGAAGAAGAAGAAACGAAGAAGAAACGAAGAAGAAGAAGAAGAAGAAGAAGAAGAAGAAGAAGAAGAAGAAGAAGAAGAAGAAGAAGAAGAAGGAAGAAGAAGAAGAAGAAGAAGAAGAAGAAGAAGAAGAAGAAGACGTTTTTATTGAAGAAGAAGAGAGAAAAAGCTTGAAATGAGAGATAAGAGTGGGGGAGTGGGTATTTGTCAATTTTGGTTGATTTGATATTTCCATAGGGAAAGGAAAGGAAATGATGAGGAAATAGAGAGTTGTATGCTTGATGTTGATAACTGTGGATCAAATATATAAAATTCTTAGTTTTTGAAAATGGGTATAAAATTCCTAATAAAAAAATGTAAAGAGTATATTTATGCAAATAACCTAATTATTAATGGGCTGAAGATAGTTATGTACATGATTTTGAGATCAAAACGGACAAGATATTTCGATTTTTGAACTTCCATCCTTGTTTCATCCCGTCCTAGTTAAGACACAAAGTTTTTATCATTTCCCGTCCCACCAAGTATAAAAAATCTGTCTCATCCAACTCAATTCATAATGATTTTACGAGATTGGACGAATTTTTCAGGACGGTTATATTACTGAACTCCATGTCATGCTCGACTCAAGCCAGATGTATAGTTTTTCTTTAAAGAGCGCCTAAATAAAACCGCATCCAAACGGTGGCATTAGGCAATTAGGTTACTGGTCACTTGCTGCCCGCGGGTGGCAACTAAAACCTGTTAGTCTGAAGGAAAATCTTAACAATATTTAAGTTTTAACAGAGTCGCAAGAGATCGATCACAACGAAAAGAAACAGTAAAAAGGTCACTAAAACTTATCGACTTGAAACCTGATAAAACTCCAACCGGGCTCCAATGGCCTCGAAGTTCGGCATGGCCGGTGGTATACCGGAGCGGAGGGTCCGCCCGATATGGGACGCCATAGATTCAAGGCAGTTCAAGAATGCTCTGAAGCACGTCACCTCCCTTCTAGCAAAATATCCTAATTCACCATATGTTTTTGTAAGAACAATTTTTGAGTTCATTTCTGTAATAACCTTCATATAGGCCTTCTCTTCATACTTAAATTTATAATTGAGCAGTCATTACGGAATGTACATGGCTATGATCCAAACTTTCTTTTGTTAAATGTACATTTGCTTAATTTCACTTTAAGTGCCAGATCGATCATTAAGTTATCCCAAAAAAAAAGAGAGAGGAAAATAGAAAAGATGAGAACCAGGTTGAGATTTGGTTTGCATATAGTGTCAGTCAAGAAATTCTATAGTAATTCTGAGGTAAAACGCCCTCGCTCGTATGTCTGTTGTTTCTTCTACTTGTATCTGCGATTCTGCACTCGTCATCGTCACAGCCACAGAGCATGGCATTCGCGAGAGCTGAGACACTTCTGGTTGTCGTCTTACTTATGAGTATTCATTTTGCAGTGTATTTAAGCTCTCAGTTTTCGCCGTGGCTATTGTCTATTCGATAATTCAGGTTGTTAGAAGTAGGAGTTTTGGTGGGGATTTCGAACTTAGACTTATGGGGTATCGTTCATAAGACAATTGTTTATACATAATAAGCATGGATGCTTAGTTCGAAAGTTTTTATCACAGCTCTGATATTAAGTATTCTTTTTTGTGTCGAGTCTTATTGTCAGTTGGAGTTGATTATTGTGACATTTAAACATTGATTAATGTGGAAAAATCGGTTTTTAGCAGTTGTTATTTCTCTAGAATGTATAAAATTGATTTGATGCTATACAGAGTGTGACAATTTCACATGATAGCATAATTCACTAGCTTGATATCCTAGGTATTCCTTCATTTAACTCTGAAAGAATCTACCCCTTACACAGAATAAGTTTTAGTTTGTGCAGGTTATTTTTAGAAATCTATTTTTGACTAGGTGATGTAATCCCAATGGTTTACTTAATCTGCAGTCACTAAAAGCTCTTATCTTGGAAAGGATGGGGAAACGTGATGAAGCTTTATCGGTTTGCTTAAGTGCCAAAGAGCTACTATATACTAATGACTCTATGTTGATGGACGACCTTACTCTCAGTACATTGCAGATTGTTTTCCAGCGACTTGACCACTGTTAGTAGATGTTCTAGTTCTTCGAGTCCCTTGTATATATTTAATTACTCTTAGATACCTCTATATTTTTTGTTAACTCAGTGGACTTGGCTACAAGCTGTTATGAATACGCTTGTGGGAAATTTCCAAACCATTCGGACCTGATGTTAGGGCTCTTCAACTGCTACGTACGTGAGTATTCATTTGTGAAGCAGCAACAGGTTAGTCTTTCATTATATTTTAATCTTATCGTTTTCCTAAATATGTCGGTTTACTCTGATGTCCCTTTATAATAGTCGTGGTACAAGCTATTGTTTGAATTTCACTTAAATGGGAGTAGAAGTGACTTATGCTGCTTTTCGTTGTGGCAGATAGCCATCAAAATGTACAAGCATGCTGGTGAAGAAAGGTTTTTGCTTTGGGCAGCTTGTAGTATCCAGTTACAGGTTTTTCTCAGCAGCCGCTTTTCATTGCAATAGCTGGTTATTGTTAGCAATGGCTATGTAGAATGACATGATATTGCTTCTCACTCGCCCATCCAAAATGCTTTTAGAAGGAAAAAGGAACATCAGATGGTTTGACAGTGACCTAGTATCATGATTCATGCATATACAATTAGAAGGTCCAATGTGGAATTTATTCCATGTTATATAATGATTTAATATTCAATTATTTTAGGTCCACCATTCCCTTGTAATGAGTCTCAATTGGTCAAATTTGTTTCATATAATATGTGGAGTGGTCAAAATCCTAGGAAGCCTTTTGGTTATTATTTACGTATGTTTTATATCCTATTAGGTCATTAACATCAAGTCTGTCCGATGCTCAGTGCATTGACTATTATATGAAACAAATTTGACCTTATTGGTTTCACCTTATTAAGCATCACAGATGAATGGATTTTTTTATAAGAAATATACATAGATAAATTGAATATGACCTTATTGTTCTTGCAAATTTTTTTATTTGTGGGTTTCGGATTTCTGATAGGTGATTTGCGGCGACGGGGGAGAGAAACTGTTGCTTTTAGCTGAAGGTTTACTTAAGAAGCATGTTGCCTCCCATGGCTTGCATGAGCCTGAAGGTTTAAATATTCTTTTCCTCTCTATATATTATGGTACTTTGTCTCTTGTATTACAAGAAGTGGTTTAGTAGCATGCTAAGAGCCTTTTTTTTTCTTGTAGCTCTTATGGTATACATATCGATATTAGAACAACAAGCTAAGTACGGGGATGCTTTGGAAATTCTATCTGGTAAATTAGGGTCGCTGTTGACAATTGAAGTTGATAAACTTCGCATAAAGGTATTATCAAAAGTTTTTTCACTTCTTTAGTGTTGAACGGCATTTGCGTCAAAATATCATGCGATAAGATGTAGAAGTGGACTCTATCCTCACAGCTGGCACATGACTTACTGCTCTTGACAGCCTTTACCTATAAAGCTCCGACATGTCATATAGGGTTGATTGTTTGCGTCTCACTCGTGTTGGACACGGACCCGCGTTCGACACGCTTGGACACGTGTTTGACCTGCTATTTTTAGTATCCTGTTTTTTTAGTTATTTTGTTTTTCAGATTCGGACACGCCGAGCATTGCTTGTAAGGCCACCTTTTATAAGCTTGAATCTCCTAAGCATGAAATTATTGAAGCAAAACGGGTCTCCGCGATAGAAAGAACAAACTCATTGAATATGACCAACCTCATGGAGTGGTTCATTATAAAGTTCTTCACCATAATTACATCGCTAGCTATATCTGATCCAACTACACTCTTCATATGTCAATTGATTACACAACATTTTTTTGCTGAACTTATGTTCTTCAATGCAAGATTAAGAGTATCAACCACACATGGTGTACAAGTATTATTGGGGAACTGTGACTCAACTATTTGCCCTGCACTCTTACAATTCGGGGCATTGTCAGTAATTAATATTCAAGTGACCAACTTCATTGATGTCCTCTTTCCTCAAATTAAGAATAAAAATCTTATCTTCATTTCTCCTGAACAATCAATAGCCTTCATAAACATCGGTGCACTCTCTATCACTGCATTAAACTAATCAACGGTCTTCTATGAGAGTCACTGCCCCCATCACTCACAATGCTTACACATTTTTCTGACCAAGTGCTTTTTATTGATTGTAACAACCTCCCAACGTGAGCCTTCTCTTTCTGGAGAAGAGTGGTTCTCAACAAGTTATAACTAGAGGTGAATAACCAGTGAGGTGATTACTGGCAGCAAAAGTGTAAGAACTCACAAAATAGCGATTTCTTGCCAGATTGAGTGGCAACCATGCTGAGTGAAGACCTTGCGCAGAGCTGCTTAAGATGAAGTCTAGGGCTCAGGGTCAGGGAGAAGAAAAGATGATTCTTAGGCTATTTTTAAGTTTTTTTGGAGATCTATATTTTTTAACTCAAAATCCCTCTCTCTGCGTGCCGAGCATATCTTCAGCTTGTCTGAGATTTGAGCAAAAAAAAAAACCTAACACTCAAAATAGCGTGTCAGACACGTGTGGAACGCAGACACTTAATCCTATATGATGTGTCAGTGCTTTTGTCCATTGCAATCTTAGACTCCTTTAAAGGAGAAGCCCTCAATATACACAAGGAAGATAAGATGTGGGATTTTGCCCAACCGGGCTAGCTCAAGTGCTAAGTGAAGTTGGGTCTTGAGCTCCAAGGTACTACCTAGGTTCGATTCCCCACTTGCGGTTTTGCATGGTGAACAATGGATAGGGGACAATTGTTTCACCCCAAGTTTGGTGCATCCTGGGTGGGTCTAAAATGGGCCCTGTCGGGTTGGAGTTCCAGGTCATAAAAAAAGATGTGAGATAATGCCAGAGATAAATTTGATTCATTTAAGGATGTTGGAAATGGAGACTTGGAGGTTGCAACTTTATCTCTAGATGAGCCATAATTATAAGCGATTGTATTTACTGACGATCGTATTGGTGGTGAATTTGGTGATCAACTTGATGGAGATGATGCTCTCATTGTGCCTGATGAAGCATGGCTTGAAACTTTCTTGGTTAATTTGAATTATTTAGGTTGAGATTTTGTTGAACATCTTTGGTTAATAATGTTACATATATTATAAAAACATATATGTTATTCAACGTATCCGCAACATGTCTGTGTCCTAATTTTTTGGAGAACTCCGTGAGACATTGGCCTTAAGAAATGTTAAGTTTTAAGGGAGCATTACATTTTCTCAGTATTTTACAGATATGAAGGTCTACAATTCTCTTTTTCTTTTTTCACACACAAGGCCAGTCAGACCAGACTAGGCCGTGGAAATAAAAAGCTTTTTCGATGAAATAACGCAAATGTTATTATTTCACATCAATCTCCTTGCTTCTTTGATGTCTCTAACTACCTATATTATTTGCTTTTATTAGTTAATGGAATTAGTACTTGCTTTCTTATCTACGTGTATACTATGGCTTTAAGTTGACAGGGGAGGCTTCTAGCCCGGGCAGGTGACTATGATTATGCTGCCATTACGTTTCAGAGAGTCTTAGAGTTGTGGTATGCAGCCACTTATCTGAACATATTTTTGTATTGAGACAAAAAACTTGACAAATTTTTTGTGATATTTCATGGTAGTTCTTCATTTGGTATTTGTCTACAAGGCTTTTAATGTATTGTTTTTTGGCTTGATTTACCCGTGTCTCAATGACTCTCAACTGTAAGTTCATTAACCAATTTTTCATCATGCGTTAGCCATTATGAAAGCTGCCAGTTGACTTTTTAGTAGATAGATTGTTATTATCTTCAATTATTGAGTTGCTTGTGATTGATATCATGGTGCTTTTGCATGCAAGTCTAGTAGCTAATTCTCCATCTTCATCATTTATTTCGCACTTACACCCTTCATGTTCTGTTCTTGTCTCTGATTGTAGATGATTTTACTTTCAACATGCTTAACAAAGATCCCTTCTCCTTTGAGTTGAACAGTTCTGTGACTCTGTCCTGAGTTGTTTTCCCAATAGTTAACCTTTACTTGTATCTTTTTATCTGTCATTTTTGCATTACTTTTGTGATATTGAAGTATTTGCTTTCTTCTGGCAGTCCTGATGATTGGGAGTGTTTCCTAAATTATCTAGGCTGCTTGCTGGAGGATGATAGGAACTGGCGCAAGGAGACCATTAATTATCCAATCCATATCCCAAAAGATGTGCAATGCAAGATTTCACATGTAGCTGATGAAGTGGTGCATAATTACTCTTTTTCTATGTTCTGGTTGCTACATAATTTGGTTGTTCATATATTTATTTAGTTAATCTTGCTGCAGCCTTTCTTATGATTCTAATTTATGAAAATAAAATATGCAGTTTGATTCTCGCATGTCAGATGCATTGGCGTTTGTGCAAAAGCTACAAGCTGATAACATAAATAATTTTTTAAGATGTCCATATTTGGCAAGTCTTGAAATCGAGAGGAGAAAGCACATGCACGGTAAGGCGAATGATGATAACATTTTGGAGGCTCTGATCCAATACTATGTAAGGTATATTTTGACAATCATAGTTTGTTTGCATACTGACAAAAGATCAGCTAATGACTATTTGCAATTTTTTTGACTAGTACGACTAAGTTGATTGAGTAATCTATCTTGTTTTCAGTCTGTTACATTCTTACTTTGGAGCTGCTTTCTTGCCATGTCTTTTAATTTCTCTCTTGTTGTGAATTATTAAATTATTACGATAGTACTTCAATTGCTAGAAATGTTAACACCCTCATTTGGACCAGTTTTTGATATTTACAACTGTATGAGATAGAATTCAGTTATTTCATTACAATTTAATTAGTTGAACATGCTCTGTGTGTCTAGTCTGTGGTAAACTGTTTATACCTGCTATATTCATATATGACGAGGAAGCTTTGTGTTTTGATTACAGGTTTGGTCATTTGGCCTGCTTTACTTCTGATGTTGAGATGTTTCTTGGTATTTTAACTTCTGATAAGAAGTCAGATTTACTGGAGAAGTTAAAGAAAAACACTGATTCCTTATCACCAACTCCTACGAAGGTGCTTGGGCAGTCAATAACCCTTCTCAGAATTCAAGAAGTGATTGGAAACATGTTTCAGCTTCCCGTGGTTGGTGGGTCTTTAATTTCCCATCTTTTTCTTCTCTGCTAATTCTGATATGTAATTGTTACTGGGAAAGAATTGTACTCGAGGCTGTCTACTTCCTTTAGAAATAATTAGTCCAAAAGTTTTAGATCTGGTCAGTGGTGCTCGAAGTCTTCTACTTTATCTATGTGTTTCAGCTGTTATGTTCTTCTTCAGTTTTGAACATCTGATAGTTAATTCTTTCATGTGTTATGTGTTTTATAGCTCATAATTTGTGTTGCAGTGGTCTTCTTATGTCATTTAATATTGGCTTTAATTGTTTCTGGGCAGAACTTGAGGTCTGCACTGTACAAATGGTTGAATTATATTTTAAGAATCTCCCACTTTCAAAGGACTTGGACCCACAAGAGAATATGCATGGGGAAGAGCTGTTGTCGCTGGCATGCAACATGTTGGTACAGGTATGTCATGTTTATTATTTTATATTCAAATTTGTGTTTCTTATCTTCAAGTTTGCTTTGGGGAATGTGATAACCCTTTGTTGGGTTGATGAGATGGGTTAGCAAAAAGATGGTTAACCCTCACACTCATGCCATGATGTTATAGGTTTGAGTTTCCCTACCACATCCTTGTATAATTTGTAACGTCCTTCACAAAAAAGAAATGAAAATAACCCTTTGTTGATTCATTATTAATGAATTATACCTTAACAAAGTTTGTGTTAGGTGCTA
The DNA here is from genome assembly GCA_003255025.1 of Datisca glomerata. Taxonomy (NCBI): domain Eukaryota; kingdom Viridiplantae; phylum Streptophyta; class Magnoliopsida; order Cucurbitales; family Datiscaceae; genus Datisca; species Datisca glomerata. The sequence goes on from QANY01002702.1 coordinate 339,976, forward strand.
CATTTTGTGTAGCTATGATATTGGATCGATACTATCTTTTCCCTTTGTATGTATTGTTGGAATGTTGTCCCACATCGCCTAGACTTGTCCATTCTGTGCTTGTTATAAAGTTCTAGTACCCCTCTCCTTAACACCTAGGTTTTAAGAAGTGATCGGGCTAGGCTTTTCAACTTGTATAACCATGTGTTCTTGAAGAGGGTAGAATAGAAAGAATGCACGAGTAATTGTTCTATGCATACATTTATATGGTACATTTGTGAAATAACAATTGAAAAGTTGTACACTTGTCATCATTTTTGGATTTTATTATATGTAATATCACTCATCCAGAATTCTTTTTGCAGTTGTTTTGGCATACTAGGCAAGTGGGCTATTTAGTGGAAGCAATTATGGTTCTGGAGTTTGGCTTGACTATGCAAAGGTTTACTTTTATTTTTATTATTACCATCTGTAGTCGAATAATCTGTTGAACTCGATGTTATGTCTAATTGTCTACCCTCACATCTGATTTCAAACAAAGTTTTCTTTTATAGCAGAATTCATGTCAGAGGTCTATGTTCTTCCCATTTTCACCATATCTTTTTCCCTTAGCAGTATACGTGTAAGAATTGGTGATAAATAAGAAGCATTCATATGTGAAGTTTTCTTTTTGAAGGGATAGAAAACTCATATTGTAAAGTTTTCTTTTTGTACGTGTGTTTATTATGAGTGGTTGGGTTGCTTTTTTCCTACGTTAGTTTTTGAAAAAACTGGATGAACCTGTATAGACTCTCTTTAGATATGGTTCAATATGTTGTAATTACTGCTTCTCGGGTTCTTTCTATTTACAAGGTTATATTACTATCCAAAAAAAGGAAGCATTCGTAAGTAGTCCTCATGCTGTGTGGTTAGTTGCATGCATAATTAAGATATTTTCCTCAAATATGACTGCCTCTTAATCTGGTGCATAAAAAAGAATGTCAGTTCTACTATGTTGAAAAAGAGAAATTTCCAGATAGTTGTTTTGTTTAACTTCAGCTGTGGAGTTTTGGACGTGCTATTTGGTTGTAATATCCATGTTTGCTAGTAGCTAGATTATGTTACCTTTTTCTTGAGGAAATATGATATGATCTCTCTCTTAACTTAATTTATGGTATAACCATCGAAATAGCATGTTGACATTGAAGTGGTAATTTTCTGAAGCTTACACACTATTAATATCTCTGAGGTATGTGAAACTCAATCATATTTAATAGGGGTGTGCAGAATTTTTACGAACCGAACCGAACCTGGTTCGGTTCGGTCGGTTTTTTTCCTATGGTAATTCTAATCGGTTTCGGTTAATTTAAGTAACCGAACTTTCGGTTCGATTATATTTTACAATAAACATATAATCGGTTCGAATTGATTACAACCATATTTTGATATACATATATAAATTATTAAAAACTTAATAAATTATACACAAATTAGACATATATTATTAAAAATTAGACATATATATACTATTTGTGTTGAGTGTTGATATTTCAATTTAATGATTTTTGTTATTTTTTCTAAAAATTCTATAATTGTAGCCGAACCAGTTACAAGGAATCGAACCGAATCGATTACTTCGGTTTCATTCAGTTCGGTTCTTTTGGTTACACAGGTTTGGTATTTTAGGTAACCGGTGAATTCGGTTCGATTACAAAAATACCTTATTAATCGACCGAACCGAACCGTGCACACCCCTAATATTTAATATCTCTTGGGCTGTATTTTATAATCATAATAAATTTGTGGTGCACTTTTAGTAAATGATGAATGTCCGTCACTTTCTGATTAAATTTAGATTATTCAGCTTGCTTTAATCATATGTATGTCCAAGTTTGAGGTCTCTCTTTCTCTCTACTCTCTAATTTTGGTACACTGTTGCAAGAAGATCGTTTTTCTCTGATAATTCATGTATCTAGCAGATATACGTCGCAGTACAAGATCTTATTGATACACTTATACTCTCACTTGGGTGTAGTTTCATCAGCATATGACTGGTGAGGAATCTTACAGTTAAATCCTGTGATCTAAACCAGTGATGCCAATTACTTGATTACTTGAGCCGTTGTTTGATGTTTATTTTGGTTTCCCATGGAACGCCTGCTCTTCTTATTTGTGAAAAGGCGTATGTTTTCCTCCTGTTTAGGTATAAATCGCTGGATGTAAAGAATATTCTGATGGAAACTGTTTCTCACCACATTTTACCCCAGATGTTGCTATCTACTCTTTGGGTAGATTTAAATAATTTGCTAAATGATTATCTCAAGTTTATGGACGATCACTTCAGAGAATCTGCAGATCTGACATTTCTTGCATATCGACATAGAAATTACTCGAAAGTAAGTATTATGTTTTCATCATCTACTCTTTTATTTGAAGCAAACCAACGTTTGACACATCAAACATGTTTCTAGCACAGATTAATTTTTAACATTCTCGAAAACTTATAAATTCACTCTGAAGGTGGACAGGTGCTATCTGCATTAGTTTCATTAAGTCAGTGGCATGCATCCAGTTAAAATATTCATTGGATTCTCTTTTGGCGTCTCCTCTCTCTCTCTCTAATCAGACAACTTACCTTACTCGAGACTGAAAAAGTCATGCTACTTCTTTTAGTGTTACTGATATAAGTAGTCTTGTATAACCTAAATACTGATTTAAATTGTCTTACAGGTTATTGAATTTGTTCGATTTAAGGAACAATTGCAGCACTCCAATCAATATTTGATTGCAAAGCTGGAGACATCCATTTTACAGCTGAAGCAGCACACAGATGAGATTGAAGAAGAAGAGGTGCTTTGTGTGTTGGTCACTCTTGATTGTAATGATTAATATAACATTTATTGATGTTCAGTCTTTTTTAGGGCGTTCTTGAAAATTTGAAATGTGGGATTCACTTCATTGAGCTCTCCAATGAGATTGGATCTAAATCTTTGACCTTTAATGAAGATTTGGAGACACGTCCTTGGTGGACGCCAACATCAGAAAAAAATTATCTTTTAGGTTGGTATTTATGTTCTTTGTTTCCCTTGTGCATTTGATCATTTGTCTATATAGTCAATGACTAAGAACAGTTGTCATACTCAACTGCTGAAATAATTTTTGTTAAAATTATGTCAGAAAACTGTTCGCCTTTTTATTTTTTATCGATAAAAAATTAAATTTACTGAAAAAGAAAACTCCTTAGGGCTGGTAATCAATAAAGACGGACTCAAAATGAGGATCTAGAGAGTAGATCCATTCCGTACAAGTTGAAAGAAGAAAAGATTTACCAAAAGGAGAAAAAGTTGATTAAAAAAACTTAGTCTTTGTGCATGCCATACCTCCATACCTACAAAATTCCAACCACTATGGACCTTATGGAGGCAGGCGTTCTCAAAGATATAGAGAAAACTGTACATCTTCAAAGTAAAATACTTCAAGACTGAATTTTTGTTATTAGGTCCTTTTGATATTTATTTACAAAAGAAAGGTCCTTTTGATATAATGATTTACATATATTTATCGCAACTTTTTCTACTGTGTTCCCACCCCCGCTCTACCTTTGTTCATATCTTTTATGACTAAGGTGATGATATTTATTGGTATAGGTCCTTTTGAAGGAATCTCCTATTATCCTAGAGAGAAGCTGGTAGGCAACTTCTGTCCTTTACAATAGTCTTATAAAATTCTTAAAGGTGTAAAGATCTTGTTTAATCAATTTGTGGTTATTTCAATGATTAGTATTGTATATTTTTCCTCTGATGATGTGTTGTCTTTTTCCTTAATTCACACCCATTGTAGGCAAAAGAAAGGGAAGCAAATGTACGAAGAGTTATCGAGAGGAAATCTCTTCTTCCTCGGATGATTTACCTGTCTATTCAGAGTGCTCCAGCATCACTCAAGGAGAATATTGACGTAAATGGTGCCATATCTTATCCTAAAATCTCCTCAGAGCTAAAAGTTTTGCTTGAGCGGCATACAAAAATGTTAGGATTCTCCTTAAGGGATGCAATAGAAGTGGTAGTGGAGGTTTCTACTGGCCTAAAGTCTTTCGAGGTATGATTTTACAATCAGTATAGGACATAACTTTGATGTCATAATTGTTTTCTGTATCCATTCACTAGCAGTCGCGGGACTTATGTGATTGCTTAAAATGATGTGTGCGTGTGGTCTGTCATAAAGGGTGTATTAACTTTTCGTATACATGATGCAAGCTGCTTCTTGTCTCTGCACATTTCTAAGCAACCAAAATACTCTTTTCTTGTTATAGATGTAATATATTTATTATATATTAATATGACCCACTATGTCTTCATTATAGAGAAGGGTGTCTTTAGTTATGGTAAAGAGAAGCATAAGACGTGAAGTTATCAATATATTCCTAGTCCAGAGTTTTCAGGCTTTAGATGCATAAACTCCTGATGGTATGTTTGGATCTTGGAAATAAGTAGGGAAAAGAAAGGATTGCATTTTCGTTGCTTGGGGTTTTTGGAATATGCAGAAGAAAATAAGTGTACGAATGAATCTTACTATATTGATAAATTCCCTCCGTAGTCTTCTAATCTACTTATTTTTCCTTGGATTTTTCTTTCCTTCATACTTTCCAAGTCCAAACATCCAAACATAACCTAAAAGAATTTAAACTTGTGTGAGGTTGATTGTACCTTGTGCATGGTTAAACTAGACTGCTATTGCTCAAAGTACTCACACAGATGACAGTTGCAATGGAGCAGCATAGCTACTTGCTAAAAGTTGACCATCTGCGTTGCATAATTTTTCGGACTAGATAATTTACTTTTGAACTTTTATACGCAGGATCTCAGTTCAGACTTGATCGACTGGCTAAATTTTGCCGTGTTTTATAATGCTTGGAACTTGAGCTCTGAAAAACATGCAAAGCAAGATCCAGAGACAAGTCAGCTTAATACCTGGCACATTGTAGATTCTCTACTAGAAAACTACGTACTGAAGTTGGTCAGATCCATGGATTCTCTAATTTCCTCTTCTTGTGATGACCTTCCGGTTCTGATACAATTGGTTACAGAAACATTAGGTTGGCATAGTATCGTGTTACAGTCTTGCGCCCGATCTTTCCTTCCATCTGGAAAAAAGAAGAAGAAAACCGGACCTGCAGATGTATCTACTTCTCCTCTTGCTATTGCAGTGCGAGATTCGACACAGTGTTTATGTGGAATAGTAGAAGAGGTTATCAAATGGTTAAGAGGGCAAACTAATAATTCAGATGAGTACAATTTGGAAGTGTTACTTTCGTCGGTTAAAAAGAAAGGAAATAGTGAAGGGCCTGGGCAGGTTTTCCAGATTCTGGAAACTTCAATCTCATCCATTAACTGCACTGAGCTCGGCGATCGGATGACTGAAGCGTTGAGGTCTTGGAGTCATGTGGATGTCGCAAGGAAAATAGTGAGTGGAAAGAATAAAGGGTTATCTGAATTTCTTAATATTTGTGAGTCAAAACTCAAGTCATTGCATAGAGTGAAGCAGCAGATAGCTCAAGTCTGAGGAAGTGACAGACCTGTTAGCTTCCATCGTCGGACTCCTTCATCCTATCCAAAATTTCTTCATTTCTGCGAGGCAACTAATTGGTTGGTTTTCTTGTTTGCTCTTCAGAGTTGGGGCATTTTCGGTTGATTATTTGTTCATTCTCTTTCAAGAAATTTGTAGCATGGAAGTTATGATAAATATGTCAAAACATTTTGTTTTCGGGTGTACAATATGTATTGCCATGTTTTTTTTTTTTCATTTTCAAGAATTTGTTATTTCACTGGCAAAGAAAATTTTTTGTTCAAGGTTAAACTATTTATTCAATTCGTGATTTTATTTTGACAAAGTCATTCAGCTGGTTAGTTAAATTACAGATTGTTGTTTTTCATATGCAATCCTCCCCCCTTCCTAATTCTGGTAGTTGGTGAAACGTTGTTCTGGATTCGTGCAGCAGGGTGAGAAACCATGTACGATATATATCGAGTCATTGACCAGATAGATCTTTTTTTTTTTACAATAATCACATTATTATTATTATTATTATTATTATTATTATTATATTTTTTGTATATTCCTAATAAAATGATATTTTAGGAGGTTTTTTAATATTATGATAGAAGTATAATTTAAAAAATAAATAGATAATAAATAGTAATCAACAATTAGTTTTGAACAATATATGTTTTTCACATCCAACTATGACAATGGAAATCCATTCTAATTTTATAATCTAAAATCTTTAGAAAGGCAAAGGACGTTTCCATTCTAATTTTATAATGTAAAATCTTTAAAAAAGCAAAGGACATCGAGGAAGGTTGAAAATTTTATTTTGTTAGCAGAAATCCTTTGCGCAGGGAATTTGAAAAGTTCTTTTGTGCAATAAAGTTTTTTTATTAGCGAAATCTTTTCGAATTTAATTTTTTTTAATAAGTCAAATAAATTATTGAACGAAAAATGAAAATATATGATTAAGAAAAAACTTATTGTTGAAATTATTTCATGCTCATATCCCATTGAGGTATTGCTTTAAAATCTGATCTAATTTATCGTAATCGATTAGGTAACATGTTAATTAACAGTATTTTAAAACATGAAAAAAAATCATTGACTTATCAAATTATCTATTAAGTCATGAAAAAATTCATTTTCATTTTTAAATAATCTTGGATAGATTATGCATTAATCAATATTTAATTGATTGATTTGAGGTTATGATAAAAAAGATTTGACCGATATGATATATAGATCATTAGATTGTTCTAAAACCACGTTTCCTGAAAAATTCTTTAATACTATGTCTTAAAAATAGTGGCGGAGGAGGAAAACAAATCTCTTCTCCTTTTGGACTTTTGGAGATGTTTAATGAGCAAACTAACGAGTTGGAAATCAATAATTGGCTTCCCATAAACAGCTTTTCAAACACTATAATCTATTGTCCATCAAATTTAGTAGTGTAATTTGACCTTCACATTTCAAATAGGTCAAATGATGTCACTCAATCGTACTTCATCTGTTATAGAGCAAATAATAGGTTCAGTTCAGAGCATCATCCTGTTTCTGTGGTCATCATCATTATGGATGCCCACACTGCATGGGAGATCAACCAACATAACTAACACCTTAAAATAAGATTTTATTTTCGACCGTGTGAATTACAAATATGAAATTCTGAAAACATAATCTAATGAATGTTTGACAGTTCAAATTATCACATATTATTACTATAAATTTATATTACGGGTTGAGTTGATCTGTATGATTGAAACTTTATTTAGTAGGCAAAACGAATCAAACTTAACATTTAAACTTGGAAATTAAAATTATGATTTTGTCATATCACATTGGGTGATGAAATTCATGCTGCTAATGATAACAAATCTCAACTAAGTCAGCTGGCAGGCTACCTAATTCATTAACAAATTTTATACCAGGACGTTAATGATGCTAGTTTGCAAGATACAAAGAAGATATAGAGAAGTAGACTTGTTAAACCTGCTTTATTTCAAATAATTTAATATGAAAAAACTACTTAACTCAATTTGTTGCCTTGATTGTTGTTTAGACAAATACTAACTATTTATTGACTTGCTAATCCACTTATTTCCGTTGGTACTCGACCAATAATTAGTCTGATATTTCATCATTAACTTGAAGAAACTTCAAAAAAAAAATCTTAAGAATTTCTTCCATATGAGCATCAGGGAGATCAAGGCCAAGTTTTCAAGTTTGAATTATCTTGTAAGAAGTAGGGATGGCAATGGATTATATAGCCTAGGCTCAAGGTTTCCTAGCTTATTGACTCAAATTAAATAGCTTAATGAAGGTCATTGACATAAATGATATAACTTTGAAAAAGAAGACAATAATAGAACGTGTATTACAAGGTGTTTAGCTATTGATTCTAAAACTAAAGAAGTGTTTAGTATTTTCTTTGTGAGAGTTAACGTTGTCAAGTCCATAGACTTTTGGAGTATCTCTCTTTTTCTAAAGTATTTTGTTTATATTCTACAACATTAAGATCATCAACTAAAGCTGATCAAATATACTCTTTATAATTCTCTCTCTCTACCAAACCCAAACCAAAATTCAACCTCACCCTAACTGTCCTATGAATATTAGTTTTTAGTAAATTGATATGATAAACAACGAGCGTATAGCGTAAATGGTCTCTCAAGTTACAGGTTCAAATCAGGGGTCAAGCAATCTCATTTCGTGTATCTCAAAATGTAATTTATTAAGTGTATCTCATGAATTAGAAAACTTAGTACAATATATATTTATCTTTGTGCATAGCAAATGATGTGGCAAGTGGATGCACCAAATCCTTTATGGTTGGACTAGTTGTACTAAGTTGTGAAGTGTATCTGTTGACTCAAAATCACCTAACTTTGCCTATACATATTTCACCTTTTCATGTTTAAAAGGAAAAAAAGAGATTTAGTTTGATATTTTCCCTCTATAAATAAGTGGGCTTAATACACTCTCAAGTCTCACACAAACAACACTTAGTTCCAAGGTTTGGTTAAGTGTTGGAAAGCAAATAGAGGTTTTCAATCTTACTATTATGAAAACAAAGGGCATTTGTCTATTCCTTGGCCTTTTCACTTTCCTTGCTTTGCTCTCTTCTTTTGCTGATGCAGAGAGTCATTACCATGAATTCGTTGTGAGTTTTCATCTTCATTACTTTCTTTGTTATTGTTATGTGAAATAGATAAAATTCTTAAATAATATATATTTTTATATAATTTATTGTTTTCTTTGATTGTGAATTGACATAGGTTCAAGCGAAGCCAGTGAAGAGGCTGTGCAAAACTCGTAACATAATAACTGTCAATGGACAGTTTCCAGGGCCAACGTTGCAAGTGAGAAATGGAGATTCTCTTGTAATCAAAGTTGTGAACAGTGCTCGTTACAATGTCACTATCCACTGGTAAATCATAGTTAATGTACTTCAAATAATAAAAACACAAGTAGGTCCATATGAATTTATTTGACTATTAAGAATTTAAACATGAAAAGAGTTCTATTACTTGTAAGCTGGGTTAAACCCAGTTTCTCTACTTTAGTATATAATAAGCCATCGTGTATTAGTGAGTCATTAGTATTCTGTGAATACGTTGAAAAAATAAATGAATCAACTTAGATGACGATCATCTTTGTTTAACAGTTTTATATTATCTAATGTTTCTATAACTATAACTCTGAAAGGTTGAAAGATAAACTACTAAATACATTTGCTGAACAAATCATCCTATATATTTCCCTATCGACCATTACAAAAATAGAAACAAAGGAAAGGGCAACCCAGTTGCCAATTTTCCCCCAAGAAGGTAGCAAAGTTTTGATAGCTACAATTTTTACTCAGTTCATGAAGTGCATTATATGTTAAATCAATAGGCATGGAATACGACAGCTGAGAAATCCATGGGCAGATGGACCAGACTATGTGACACAATGTTCCATCAAACCAGGAGCAACTTACACATACCGTTTCTCTATCATAAACCAAGAAGGCACTCTTTGGTGGCATGCTCACTCCAAATGGCTTAGAGCGACTGTTTATGGAGCTCTCATCATTCATCCTAAACTGGGTTCTCCTTACCCTTTCTCTATGCCCAAACGAGAGGCCACCATTCTTCTTGGTACCGTCCTCCTTTCATTCGTTCTATCGTTCTTCGATTTTGAAAATGATGTCCTGGCTGATAGTTATATGTATCTATGATTATGAACAGGGGAATGGTTTAACAGTGATCCAATGAGTATATTGAGGCAGGCACTTTTCACAGGAGCAGCACCAAATGTATCTGATGCATATACCATCAATGGTCAGCCTGGTGACTTTTACCCCTGCTCTACCCAAGGTTTGCTCTTTGTAATTAAAGCTTCGCAGGAGAATTAAAGACAAAATCTTGTTTTAGATTGAGTTTTGTCTTTTCCCAGAAAATAACCAAAGTGTTTGAAGCAGGAACTGTGAGAATTCCAGTGCAGTCTGGAGAGACAATCCTGCTAAGAATAATAAGTGCTTCACTAAATCAAGAACTGTTCTTTAGTATTGCCAACCACAGAATGACGGTAGTTGGTGTTGATGCTACCTACACCAAGCCATTCTCTACCAATGTTATCATGATAGGACCTGGCCAAACCACCAATGTCCTCCTCACTGCCGATCAGCCTCCCGCCCGCTACTACATGGCTGCTACCGCCTACAACACTGCCATGAATGCTGCTTTTGACAACACTACCACAACCGCCATCCTCGAGTACCAATCTGCTCCTAAAAATGGACAGTCATCAAGACCAGTACTCGCTCGGCTCCCATTCTTCAATGACACGGCCACCTCCACTGCTTTCACCTCCCAGCTTCGGAGTCCTTCTCGTGTCAACGTCCCGACCGTGATTGACCAAAACCTGTTTTTTGTCGTTGGTTTAGGACTTATCAACTGTACTAACCCTAATAGCCCTAGGTGCCAAGGACCAAATGGTACTCGTTTTGCTGCTAGCATAAACAATGTGTCATTTGTGCTTCCAAAGACTAACTCAATTATGCAAGCTTACTATCAAGGAACACCCGGCGTCTTCAGAACCGACTTTCCGCCTGTTCCCCGGATTCCGTTCGACTATACAGGAAATGTAAGCCGGGGGTTATGGCAACCCGTAAAAGGAACAAAGGCGTATAAGTTGAAGTATGGATCAAGGGTCCAGATTGTATTCCAAGATACAAGTATTGTTACAACTGAAGATCATCCAATGCATCTCCATGGATATCATTTCTATGTAGTTGGATCAGGATTTGGAAATTTCAACCCCAGAACGGATCCAGCCAAATTCAATCTCATCGACCCACCAGTGAGGAATACGATTGGGACGCCTCCAGGAGGATGGGTGGCTATTCGATTTGTAGCCGATAATCCAGGAGCTTGGCTGCTGCATTGTCACATAGATTCTCATCTTGTGTGGGGGCTGGGAATGGTTTTGCTTGTTGAGAATGGAGAAGGAGAACTTCAGTCTGTTATTCCTCCACCGCCTGATCTACCGCCGTGCTGATTACTAAGATATCAGAAAATCTTCAAAACATATTTATTAGAGTGTTTCTGGGTTTTGTGTTTGATTTCATTTGAAATCTGAAAGTATTGAGTCCATTATAGGCCAATGCTGCATTGATTGACTTATTGTTTTGAGTGTGTTGTTTTAGAATCAAATGAAATAGTTTTCCCTCTTTACTTATCCCCTTTCAGCTTTCTTTGAGCAAGTAATCGAATAATACATAGAAGTAGGGGTGTTCAAAAACGTACCGAACCAAATCGGTCCTCTATAAATACTGGATACAAAATAAGAAGCTAAGTGATTTCCATCATTGACAAACTCACTAGAATAAGAAACAGTACCAAAGAGGAAAATTCTCTTTCTTTTCATCTCATGAGCTACAGACCTATTGACAATATGACTAATACTATCTACATTCCTAATTAACAAAGGTTGAGTATACCCGTTACTTCGTTTTAGAACCGGAACAATTAACGTCTCCGATGCTCTCTCAGTATTTGCTGCTGTATAACCAACACGGAAGCTGTACTTCCAAAGTCCACAGAAGCAATGTAGTCACCTATAATACCTAGTTCATGATTTTCATCCCAATGCGATAGTCCATCGAGAAGCACCGGATTCACCCCGTGTTTCCTTCCTAAAATCCACATATCAATAGTATTATCATTCATTGCTTGAATGGCTGCTACTGTTTCTACCCCATTCCTCACCACCACTTCTTTATAAACCACTCTCTCATTCGACTCGTTTTTAACCCAAAACCGCGTCACCACCCCGTCATCAAGCTTCTTCTCCATCTCATCATCTCCTTCCGAATTATAAGAAAGAAATCGTATGACAGTTAGAGCAACGTCCAAGTTCCCAGCCATCCTATCTGCGTAAACAAGCGCCTCCCTCGCATCGGCCCCGCCCAAAAACAGCACAGTGAAACGGTACACAGGATCCCATAGTGTATAGTTAGCCATTTGCTTTCCAAGTCTACCCTTATCAACAAGAACCCCAACCGAGCACGGGGCGTGAGCCAAAACGCTCAAATTCAAAGAACGCAATCCAGCACGAACAAGCTCGACTCCAGGAGCAGCAACAGGCTCCTTATGAAAGGGCAAGATAATAAGAGTAGTCTTATGTACAAGAGCAAGCTCACAAACGTCTTGATACATTGTTCTCTTAGGGACAACAGCTGTGAATGAATGGAGGGTAACTAAATCAGCTCTGGCTTCCTCATACAGCTTCAACACATTATGAAGGTTGTAACTAAAGGCATACTTAGAAGGCACTTCTTGCTTCTCATGGTCGATGAATAAAGGGGCTGCACGGCCGACTAGCTCGATGAGATGAAGAGCGTAGATTGAGAAAGGGCTGCTTACCGTTGGATTGGAGAAGTCAAGTAGACTGACGAGGCTAGATATGCTTTCTTGATCATGAATGCATAGTAGCATGCGAAATTCAGAGGATGGTGGTGTGTGTTGGATAGTTCTACGCCTGTTGATCATGTATGGCTTTGTTGGATCATACAGAATGCTGATCAATGGTGTTACTATTGAGGTGACTGCTATTGTCAATAGCACCATCATTGTGAAAGATGGATACTTTATTATCTGCAGCATATGTAAAGAAACAATCACAATCACAAGTTTATATAGAGTGAAGGAGAATGGAGAACGTTAGAATACCTTTTTGTCAATCCAATGGAGGAAAAGCACAAGCTCCACCTGTCCTCTCAAACTCATAACAAGGCTGAAAGTGAGACTGTCTCTGAACCGCATTTCAAAGAAGAGAGTAGTCATTAAAGTTGATATAAATTTTGACAAATACCCAACAATCGCCATGGTAAACAACGGTTTTAAGCTTGACCAATCAACTTTGAGCATAGCAAAAACATCAGTGAAAAGTCCAACCAATGTAAAGGCAAATGGCATAAGAACCTCCATTATGATCGTCTCACTCCTCTCAACCAATGTCGCACCCAATGGGGGCCCATCTGGTATAACTAGGCCCAACCACAAAGGCCCATTCGCAATGGCTAAACCGAACATATCAGTCAAAAACCCCATCACCAAAACACCCAACAAAATTGCAATCACGTAAGATTGATCCACGGGTCTGCCTTCAGGAGTTGTAGCAATGATCCAATTCATTAGTCTCCCAACACATAGCACAAAAAATGCCGCTATGATTACCAACGAAATCAGATAACATAAGGCGTTTTTGGTCTCCGCTTCGCCTTGCTTGGCTGCCTCAAATGCAACAACTGCGTTAATACCTATAACATCACTGATAATAGAAGTGGAGAGAGCCATTCTGCCAACCTCAGAGCTTAAAAGATTGAGCTCTTGAAGAACAGGGTAGAGAACAGGGAAAGCAGTGATGGCCAAAGACGTAGCAACTGCACCAATTGATGAAAATTTTCGAAGCTCGTCGTCCATGGAGTTTCTCAAAAGAAGAGCAACTATTATTACAACTACCGTGGGAACAAAAACTCCTATAAAGGCAATGCATAATTGTTTTTTCCCTGATTTTTTGACGAGGGTCATGTCCATTTTCACTCCTGATACAAACAGGAAGTACATGAATCCCATTAACCCTACATTCCTCACCAGATAATTTGCTTGATCTGGGATTGCTACTACTCTTGATTTCCTACTCCACCCTAGAACTGATGGACCCACGATGATCCCACCCTTCCGATAAAAGAAAAGAAAATCATTGAGAAAGTAAAAATAATTGACTTACATTAAACTTTAAATTTCTAAAGGTTGCCATACCTAAACTATTTAAAACAATTATGAGAGTGTAAAATGTCAAAATTACCATTAATTTAAAAAGTTCCTAAAGTGTTGAATTCAAATCTAACTACTCAAACTTTCAAAATAGTACTCATTTCCGACCATTTTTAATGTCTCATAACATGTCCGTTAGACATATTTAAATAAAAATGTAAAATCTAATTCACACCTATATACTTTCACTTTAAAGTTTTAGGCAATATACATCCATAGAGTTTAAAATGAGTAAAATCGCTCTTTTTACTCATTTTAAAATTTTTACGTGTTTCAGAACTCATTTTAAAAATGGATGGGTGCAAATTGGCTAAGGTGATTACAAAGATAAATGCGTAGGTGTTTTCATAAATGCTAACGTGTTCACCACGTACGTGATCCTAAGGTGAAAAACTGAAAAGGACATAAATGCTTACGTGTTTTCATAGAATTACAAAGATACAACTTAGAATTTTATCATTCATTGAATTGTTTTATCATTCATGATGAATGTAACTTACAATGACTTGAGAGACAATCTTAGGCTGTTTGAGAGGCTTAAGAAGGAAGCGAAGAAGGCGAGTAGTCAAAATGACAAAAGAAACCTCCAACAACAGAAAAGCCAGAGTAGAATTCAAAGGGTCTTCTCCATCGAAAACACCAAGCCCTGTTGTGGCCCTATGAAACTTCATTAATCCTCCTCCTCCTCCTTCCGCCACCACCGAAGCAGCTTGGAACCTCATTAATCCTCCTCCTCCTCCTTCCGCCGCCAGCGACTCGTACTCCAGTAATCCCCTTACCATGCAATTTCTTTGCCTGAAAACCACTTTCCCTCATACACAATTCTAGAGATAGAAAGAGAGTGTGTGTGTGTGTATGTTTTCAGAAGGGATTGATAAAAGGAATGTGGAGATGCGTTGTATGAGCCGCAAAAGATGTTTTACTCTCGTATTTACTATTTCCTATGGTCATTGCTCCTTCATTTTGCCTTTTTGTTGGGTCAATGTTCCGATAATTACTCCTTGCTTTATAGACGACACGTCGTCTTTAAACTTCTTCTACTATATGTATTATGTAGGAAGGAATTGCTCAGCTTGTTGTTTCTGATTTTGCTTGAAACGGATTATTAAAACCTTTTGAAACGTCTCTGTCGTACATGGTTCCTTAATTTATGCAAAAAATATGTGCAAATTCTTCACCTCGTTTCTGTTTTACAAACGTAGCTGCTCCCCTTCTCATATTTTTTTAAGTAATAAGTTGTTGCCATTTGCGTAGATTTGTTGTTGCATTTGCTTAAATTTTGTTGTTGCCATTTGCGTAGATTTGCTGTTGCATTTGCTTAAATTTTGTTGTTGCCATTTGCTTAAATTTGCTGTTTATCAGTTAAAAAAGGTCATGAATCTGCCCCTCCGTTACAAAATTTCCTTGAAATTCTCTAGCTCTTTAGTAATTTGTTGTTGGGATTTTTCATACATATATACATATATTCATATATTCAATCCGAGTAAGAAGACAAGTTGCTTTACATGGTTTAGTAACTACTCAATTTAGAAAACTTTACAGTACCAGAGTGGTCAACGCTCGGATAACTCCATGTAGGATTCATGTGGAGTGATCGTGGTGGATCACCCCTTTGTACATACACCTTTTGATATCTGATGAAATTGAAAGAAAATTCATGCATCAAAACTTAGAGCTTAATTCTTGAAAAAAAAAATTCAGCTTAGTTTTAACATGTTGGTCAGATAGGGCAAAACTAAAGCATCTTCTTTTTTTTTTTTACAAAATGGGCTTATGATGATTTAAACTTAAAATCTCATCTTTAATTTTAAATGTATGGTTATCATTGAACTATGTCATTTTTTTCAAATATCATTTTGATCTCTATGAAGATTAATAAACTATAGATCACTGTTGGAGTCTCTATAACACTTTTTTTTAAGATAAACAACGCATTTCATTACGAATTTAGAGTTATAGATATCAACCGTTTTTTAACAAAACAATCAGATCTAAATATAAATAAACGATTACAAATAACAGATAAAACTAAAATACACCTACATACGTATAAGGAGGGAATCATGTGTATGAGCAGCACATAAAAATAGAGCTCAAGCGACTCGTTCTAAAGGTCCTCCATTGTCCAAGCCTGACTCGGTCAGCTAGCACTGCAAATGCATATTTGCATGAAGATCAACATAATCTCGAATAGATTTAGAAAACTTAGTTGTGTCACACACAAAAACAACTCCAAAATCATCACAAAACCCAGATCCGAAGAGAAAACCACCCATGACTAGAGATCTGATAGACCAAAATCTACACAACCAGTGAAAACAAAACCTTCTAAAACTGAAGGAGAACTCCGTAGAAAATACATAAAAACGTAGTAATAGACCTACAAAGGAAGAGAAAACCAGTGAAGTAGAAGGAGGAGAGAATAGAGGGAAAGCATAGGAGACGGTAGAGGGACGAAGAAATTACAGAGGAGAGGGAGAAAGAGAAGAGAAAAGGAAAGATGAAACATAAGAAAAGGGCCGGGAGAAAAGGTCATAGAGGAGCTCTCCCCGTGACGCGACGACGAGAAGTAGAACTGGGCAATTAGGGTTTCACGAGAAAGAGGCTAGAGACTAAACCCGACGTGCAGAATTTCGAAATGTCTCAATAACACTTGCATGCATGGAAGGAAACATCAGTATTTAGAATACAATTTAATTAATATATACAATTAAATTGAGATAACATCACATTGGCTAATATATAGAACTAGATAAAAATAATAATGATAATGAAACAGTAAAATAGAAAAGAAAGCGAGGAGACCGTGCCATGAACGGCTTAACAAAAAGTTGAAAGAAGTCAACATCCGCAGTAGTTATGAGAGTCATTATTGAAAAAGCCTGCAAATATTTTGGTCAAAAGCATGTTAAGCCCTGACTCCTCTGTCACTGACTTTAAAAAAAATGAACCAGAGGATTCAATTAATGTGCAATAGGTGCAAAAAAAATTAACGGATAACAGCATATTAGTGTCGAGGCCTTGATTCCCATGTATATCCTCACACCACCATAAAAGTAGAAAAGAGAAGTATCTAACATACCAAGATGGAAGCTAAGATCGATTAGGATTGGAAACGAGATCGATAGTAAGAAGAAGCCATGAAACTCAGGATAGATAGCGCCAACTTCAGGATAGATATCATCATCCTCGATGTTAATGGCGCTATCCCTCCTGAGCTTTACAGATTCTCCCCCACTGCTTATGTTATATATCAAGCACGTACAGCCTGCACCAGTTCACATTAACGTACTCTTAATCGAACCATAGAGTGACAGAGAGAGAGAGAGAGAGAGAGAGAGAGAGAGAGAGAGAGAGAGAGAGAGAGAGAGAAAGGATAAGCTCTAGGAGTTATATGTTGTGGGTGGGTGGGGAAAGGGAAGGGCAACTAATATTTATAGGGAAAAAGGGTCAAGTCACTCCAAATGGAGCTGCCACGTACTTGTATTAGTAGTCATAAAAGTTCTTTATTTCCTATTTTCGTATTCTATTTATTAGCTGATTATTGGATTAAGTGAATTAAAAATTTTAAATTAGTTTTCGTGAGTGCATTAATAGTTTAGTGGTAGTCATTCTTAACTTAGGTTATACGCTGCTGAATACGATTTCATTCTCAAATCTTGGGATATGGTAATATGTAGTGGGAGTGGGTTTGACTAATTTCTTAAAATTATAAATTTTCCTCAGGATTGTTGGGCTTTTGTAGAGTCAAATCCCCAGATTTCATGACCAAGGTTTCAAATTCAATGTGCCTTCGCTTAGCACTATCACATGGAAACTCTTAATCTTGTCGCTCTGATTTCATATTAATTACCATAAACACTTCTTTAGTACCACACTTCGATTTTTATTTTAACCTTTCAAAGACAAAATGAAATACCAGTAAGATATTTTTATTGTTATAGATAGAGTTGTCAATAATAAGGCGCAATAATTCAATACGAATTAAAGTATAATTAATTAATTTTAAATAACTAATTGATGTCTTAATTATTTATAGGTTGATGTTTTCACATTCATTAAAATATTTTAAAAGATCAATCTATAAATGATTGACACGTCATTTGATCACTTAAAACTTTATCAATTATTTAGTTGGTGTAAATTTATTCTAATCGCGTGTTTGAATATCCTTCCAGTGTCTGACATAACATGTGGGTAATTAGATACTTAAAAATGAAGGAATGGGCATGATATAAATATCCATTGGGTATCCATTACACCTTCAAAAACTTACAAATTGTGTTCATTTTCTCTCAATAGCTTAGTTTTCTCCGTGCATTTTTCAGATTTGTTCGCTCTACATTGAAACTAAGAATGTTCAACATTTGGTTTGATCAATTCAGTACCTACAAAATGTAATGAAATCTAGGTTTTTCTCATACCCCAAACCAAATTGAATACACCGAACCAAAATTCTACTTGGTTTAGTCGGTTGTACGCAGTTCAATAGTGAAATAATCAAAATCTTTTAAATTACGTAGTTTTTTTTACCTTGGACGTAGTTCAAGTTTCAAAATTATTCCTTCATTTCTTTTTATTTGTTGCAACATACTTCTAGATTGAAGATCCAGGCTATGACAAGTCTTTCTGGTAGAAGTGAAGAATCTATAATCAAGTATATTGTCATGTGTCACTTAATGATAAGTCCTAGACCTGCAAGAAGGAAGAAAGACCGACAATAATTTTAGCTCCACACCAATGTGATGTGCAACCTAATACATTTCGACGATCAAATCAGTAGAATGAATTTACTAGTAAGAAAATGCATACTTGAATGGTGGGGCACCATCTAATTGTAAAGGATTCTAAATGATGTTTCGTCTATGTTCAGTGCACTTCTCTTCCTTATTTCAAGTATGGAGAATTTTCATAATTATGGAGATACATTCTTTTATTGAATTGCTCTTAGCGATGCATTTACCAAACCATAATAGATTTTAAGAAGAATCAGAATAAAATGAAAGGAAAAAAGAATGAAAAGTAAAATGAATAATATATTTTTATTGATGTGTTTACTTAACTATCAAGAATCAGAATCAATTTTTTTTAATGCCGTCGACATGTTTATTAACAGCAGGAACTTGAATAATCATATTTATATATCAAAATATTCAAATTGCAACATAAAGTAGTATTCAGATTTGTAAATCAATTGAATTTTAAATATTTATAATGTACATTTAAAATAGAATAGTAATAATTAAATATATTATTTAAAATACTAATTAATGTAAATTAGTAGTGATTACAAAATAAAATAATTTATTGACTCATTAATAAAAAGCTAAATTATATCATTAATAATTAGGAAATAAAATAAATTATTAAACATTCAAAGAAAAATAATTTTGTAATTTAAAATTTAAAATAAATAAATAAATATTTTATTTACACTTTAAAATAATTATTTATTAAGACCTTAAAATAAATGATTTATTTAACTAATTACAAGTGGATGACTTTTTTGTAAATTTATTCAAAATGGAGGGTAGTTTTGTAATTGTATCTAAAATTTGGATGGTACATTTGAAAAATTAAATATTGGATGGATTTCCGGAAAGGGAACTTAATTCCCAAGGTAGGAGAGGGAAATTTTGTTCCCTTTCCTTTGGAATACAATTTAGTGGACCTACCACTATTTTATTTCATTAAATAAGTAAACACGTGAAAGGGTAAGTGAGAAAAGAAATATTCACTTTCCTTTCCTCTCCCTTTATACCTTAAAAATTAGAAGATAGCTTCATTTAGATACAAAAATTTAGACGGGATTTAGATTATCGGTGTAATACCCTAGTCTTTAATAAATGATATTTTTATAATTTAGAACTCACTCACACCATATATGCACTTACACCTTAAGCCGCCTTATTTGTTTCCTTTGTGTTCTCTCTTAACAATTTCTCCTAAATCTCTCTTTTGTTATCTCAAGCTAATCCTTGTAACCATCTACAACTCTCTCTCTCTCCTTTTTATATGATTGCACATCTCTAGTTCATCTAGTTTCTTCTTCAACATTCATCCTCCATTAATCAAGGAATGATTTCTTGTCTCTCTCTCTCTCTCTCTCTATCTTCCCCCTCTATGTTCTATCTCTCTCTCTCCCCCTCTCTGTGCGTTTCTCTCTCCCTCTTCTTCGTCTCCTTCCCCCTCTTTGTTCTGTCTCTCTCTCCTTCGTCTCCTCCTCTCTGTTCTGTCTCTCTTGCTTCCCCCTCTCTGTTCTGTCTCTCTCTTTTTCCCCTCCCTGTTCTGTCTCTCTCTCTCTCTCTCTCTCTTCCCCCTCTTTGTGCGTCTCTCTCTCTCCCTCTTCTTTGTCTCCTTCCACACTCTGTTCTATCACTCTCTCCTTCTTTCCCCCCTCTCTATTCTGTCTCTCTCCCCCCTCTCTGTTTTGTCTCTCTCTCCCCCTCTCTGTGCGTCTCTCTCTCTCCCTCTTCTTCGTCTCCTTCCCCCCTTTCTATTCTGTTTCTCTCTCTCCTTCGTTCCCTTGTTGCGTCTCTCTCTCTCCCTCCCTCTCTCCCTCTTATTCGTCTTCCTTTTCTGTTTTTTCCCTTCTTTTGAACTGGATCACCTAAATCGACTCGGTCAGACTAGACCAGTTCAACCCGACCAGACCGAACCGGCCCAAAACAGTAGAACCAAACCAATTCAGGCCACCTGAACCTTGTTGAACCGTTTTAAACCATTTGATAATTTGACCCGTTGTGGTTTCCATCTGTTCCCAACATCACTTAGTTATTTAAATAATTGTAGATATTATATGAATTTGTTGTGACGTGGGATCCTTGGATCGCAGGTCATTAGTTGCTGAATTTAATTCGTAGCGAATCCAGGTAAGTGGATTTACATAATAATTCGGTTCATATGTTATAAGTGTAAAATATATAATGTGAAATTATTTTATTATTTCTTTATGTTCAATCTTATGATCAAATCATTTTTTTGTTTTCCTAATTATGATGAAATTATTTACCATGTTATGTATGATTATATTTTGAGTTATACATGTATTAGTTATGTGTTTATTTTCATGAACAAGTTATATGTTTACTTATGTATATGTGATAACATGAACTATGAATATTAATTCAAGTAAAAAGTGATAAGTAAACAAGAAGTAGACTTAGTCATGTCCCTTGGTTATCAACTAACCAGATTGTTCACATCATGTTATCAAGTTATACAGTTGGGTGTCACCATATTCATGTTAGCGTCCTTCAGGACACCCAATTTGTCATGTTCACATTACAAGTTCAAGTTGTGAAACAATTCTGGTTAGATTGTTAATCGAGGAATATGTCTAGTCGAGTTATGATCAAGCAAGTATAAGTATTGGCATGTATAAGTACAAGTTCAAGTTATATGTTAATCATGAAATCGATGTGTTTTTACAAGTATTTTATGTGACCTGTGAATGTGTGAAATAAATTTGCATGAGTTATATGCTTACATTTATGTAATGTGAAACTCATTAGTATGTGAATTTACTTACTGAGTATTTTTAATACTCACCCCCCATAGATGATTGTGTTGCAAATAATGGTGAGCAGCAGGAGTGAGGGATTGTCATAACAAGCACGATTATGATTTCTAAGTTTAATTATGACTTCTGTTGACTTCGTTATTTCAGATATTTATGAATATTTATGTTTAATCTTTCATGTCATATGAATTTTCGTGCTTCACTTTATTACAGTTTAATGAATCATTTATTTCAATTTAATGAGTTAATATTATTTTAAAATAATTTTTATGCTTCCGCTATTTAAGGTTAAAGATTAGGGCAAGATTATGATTTTCAATTTGGGGATTTTCTCAAATTAGGGTTTCAATTGAATTGAGAAATTTTCGAATTTTGAAATTTCAAGCATGTTTAACCCTCGAGAATCGTGGCGTTACAGTTTGGTATCAGAGCCATGGTTTTAGATTCTGTAGACTTTTCTACGTAAAAAGTATGGTATGTCGAACAATCTACTCCTCCATCATCTTACAAGTCAGGTACGCATGTTATATATATGTTTTAACTATAGAATCAGTTGATATGCTTTAGATTCGTATGACACATTCGATTATGTTTATGTTATTTTGCGCGTTAAAATTAGACTTTTGGTAAGTCTTTGGTTGTATGGTTACCAGTACGATGGCGCCCATACAAGGAACAACAACAGTCACGCACCAGTCAATCCTACTACTGACCATCCAGCAACTATGGTTGAGATGTTTCAAGAGTTCTTGGAATTGTTAAGGCAAACGGCGACAACTCTCCCGACACAACAAGTACAACAACCACAACAAACACCAGTGTCATACAGTTGATACAGACCTTCAGGAGTTTGAATCCACCCGAATTTGATGGCCATTCATCCGATCCACTGCTAGCTGATGAATGGATTGCAAGACTGGAGCATGTTTTCTAGTTTTTGCCATGTTCTGAGATTCAGATGGTTGTTTGCGCAACATTTATACTGACACGGGAGGCTCGGAAATGGTGGGAGCTCATACGGAGAACTCATGACATTGATAGTAATCCAGTGGCATGGGATCGTTTCAAGAAACTTTTCCTTGAGAAATATTTTTCGATCACGTTCAGAACAGAGGAGGAGGCTGAATTTCTCAGACTTGCACAAGGAGCTATGAGCTAACTGAATACAAGCAGAAGTTTAAAGAATTGTCTCGGTACACCACGCACTATGTGGATAACGAGATAAGAAAGGCTCAGACTTTTGAAAGAGGACTGCGTCTAGAGATTAAGGGTTCAGTGTCACTTCTGAAGCATACCACCTACGCAGCGGTGGTTGAGGCAGCTTTACTGATGGAACCGAATCTTCCACCACGTGCACCACCTCGGTTAGAGAAATCATTTGATGGAAAGAGAAAATCACAAAATTCCCATCAGGGTCCTCACAATGCAAAAAAACAGATGATCAAATCAAATCCCTTATGTGCTACATGTAAGAAACATCATGTTGGTCAATGTTTTAAGGCGATCAATGCTTGCTTTTAGTGTGGAAAGACTGGACATTACCTCAGATAGTGCCATCTGTTTGCTCATGGACAAACCAGTGATGTTGGTGGTGGTAGAGCTAAAGGAAAAGTTTTTGCAATAACTCGCCAAGAAGCTGAGCAGTCGGATGCAGTTGTGGCGGGTACATTACTTGTATTAGGACATTCAACTTTCACATTGATTGATTTCGGATCCACGCATTCTTTTATTTCTACACCGTTTGTAACTCATGCATAATTGCCTGTTGTGCCTTTGGGTTTTGAATTATGTGTTTCTACGCCTTTTGGAGCTACCCTCCTAGCTAATAAGGTGATAGAGAGTTGTTTAGTGATGATTGTAGATAATGTTATGGGTGCTAGACTTATAGTCCTAGGGATGCATGATTTTGATGTAATCCTAGGGATGGACTTGTTGGCTGCTGATTATGCCAATATAGATTGTTATCGAAAAGAAGTTCGATTCCTACCTCCTGGTAGGCCTAGCTTCAAATTTAGGGGATCCAAGCAATGCTTAATATCGAAGGTTATATCTGCTTTGCGGGCACAACGCCTACTTGATCGTGGTAACTAGGGTTACTTAGCTTCTGTTGTGGATACAACTAAGACACATGTTGATATTGGATTGGTCCAGGTCGTTTCTGAATTCTTGGATTTTTCCTGATGATTTACCGGGACTTCGTCCTCCTCAAGAGACGGATTTTCATATTGAGTTGGTACCAAGCACTGCCCCTATATCTAACGCTTCATATCGTATGTCTCCTGTAGAGTTGAAAGAACTTAAAGATCAACTTCAAGAATTACTGGATAAGGGTTTCATAAGACCCAATATTTCACCTTGGGGTGCTATAGTGTTATTTGTTAAAAAGAAAGATGGATCAATGAGGCTATGCATTGACTACAGAGAATTGAATAAAGTCACTATTAAGAATAAGTATCCGTTACCGCGCATTGAGGATTTGTTCGATCAACTTCAGGGAGTATCAGTATTCTCTAAGATATATTTAAGATCAGGATACCATCAACTCAGGATTCAAAATGAGGATATTTCTAAGACAACATTTCGCACTCGTTACGGCCATTACGAGTTTGTAGTGATGTCGTTTGGATTAACTAACGCTCCGGCAGCCTTTATGGATTTAATGAACAGGGTGTTCAAGGAGTACTTGGATTCTTTTGTGATTGTCTTTATTGATGATATTTTGGTGTACTCTAGATCGGAGGCCGAACATATGAATCATCTCAGGATTGTTTTGTAAACATTAAGGACACACCAGTTATATGCCAAATTCCAGAAGTGTGAGTTTTGGCTTCAGCAAGTGTCATTCCTTGGTCATGTGGTATCTCAAGATGGAATCTCGGTGACCTGTCTAAGATTGAAGCAGTGCTTAACTGACCTCAACTGATAAATGTTAGGGAAATTCACAGTTTTTTAGGTTTAGCAGGATATTACAGAAGGTTTGTTGAAGGCTTTTCAAAGATTGCTGTCTCACTTACTCAGTTGACCAGGAAGAATGCCACCTTTTCTTGGACGACCGAGTGTGAGAAATGTTTTCAGGGCCTTAAATAAAAATTAGTGACAACACCAGTGTTGACGATTCCAGATGGTAAGAACGACTTTGTGATTACAGTGATACTTCTAAAAGAGGTTTGGGTTGCGTTTTGATGCAACAGGGAAAGCTCATAGCATATCCATCTCGTCAGCTCAAGCCCTATGAACAGAATTATCCTACTCATGATTTGGAGTTGGCTGTAATTGTTTTTTCCCTCAAGATCTGGAGACATTATTTGTATGACTGTAAGTGTCAGATTTACACAGATCATAAGAGCCTTAAGTACCTTTTCACTCAGAAAGAACTTAACATGAGGCAACGCCGTTGGTTGGAATTGGTGAAGGATTATAACTGCGAGATCATTTATCACCCAGGAAAGGAAAATGTTGTGGCTGATGCCTTAAGTCGAAAATCAACTCATTCAGCAGCTCCAATTACTTCTCAAGGACATATCTTGGAGGATTTGGAACGTGTTGTGATTCAAGTGTTGCTGAAGGATACTATAGTATAACTAGCCCAACTCACAGTTCAACCATTGTTACAGTAGCGTATTATTGATGCACAGAACTTAGACTCGAAGTTGCTTCTACCTTGTAGTGAAGTCGGTTCAGACAAAAGACGAAGGTTTGAAATAAGTGACGACTCAGCTCTTCGCTTTCATGGGAGACTGTGTGTTCCTAAACATGCATTCATTAGGCAGGAATTGCTCACGGAGGCTCATAGTTCACCATACACTTTCCACCCTGGCAGTACTAAGATGTATCACGATTTAAAGTTATATTATTGGTGGAATGGTATGAATCGTGACATTGCTGAGTTCGTTAGTAAGTGTTTGGTGTGTCAGCAGATCAAGGCTCAAAGACAGCGACCATCTGGGGTTTTACAACCTTTAAGTATTCTTGAATGGAAGTGGGAACACGTAACTATGGATTTTGTTTCGGGGCTACCGAGAATGGTAAAGGGTTTTAACTCCATTTGGGTTGTGGTGGATCGTCTTACCAAGTCTGCACACTTTTTACCTGGTAAGACTACTTTTTCAGTTGAGGATTGGGCTCGGTTATATGTTAGCGAGATTGTTCGACTTCATGGGGCTCCAGTGTCTATAGTGTCAGATCGGGATCCACGGTTCACGTCAAACTTTTGGCGGAGTCTACAAAAAGCTTTGGGAACACAATTGAATTTCAGTACAGCTTTTCATCCACAATCTGATGGGCAATCTGAGCAAACAATTCAGACGTTAGAAGATATGCTTCGAGATTGTGTCTTGGATTTCTCTAGTAGTTGGGACGCACACTTGGTGCTCGTGGAGTTTGCTTATAATAACAATTATCAGGTGACGATTGGTATGGCTCCGTTTGAGGCACTTTATGGAAAGAAATGTCAGTCGTCAGTTCATTGGGATGAAGTTAGCGAACGAAATTTTTTGGGCCCTGACTTGGTTCAGTCCATGAATGAAGCTATTCAGAAAGGGGAAGCTGAGTCCCAGATTTATTAGCCCGTTTGAGATTTTGGATCGTATTGGTCCTTTGGCATACTGAATCACTTTACCACCAGCTCTTTCAGGTGTTCGTAATGTGTTTCACGTCTCGATGCTTCACAAATACGTGTCTAACCCAACGCATGTCATTGATTTTAAACATCTGCAAATTTGTGATGATCTCACTTTTGAGGAGAAGCCAATCTGAGCTCTAGAGCGCAGGAAACAAACTCTTCGTAATAGAACGGTTCAACTAGTCAAGATTCTTTGGAGAAATTATCAGATCGAGGAAGCAACATAGGAACAAGAAGCTGAGATACGTTTCAAGTATCAAAAATTATTCCTGTAAGGTATTTTCCTTTCGGGGATGAAAGTTCTTAAGGAGGGGAGAATGTAATACCCTAGTCTTTAATAAATGATATTTTTATAATTTAAAACTCACTCACACCATATATGCACTTACACCCTAAGTCACCCTATTTGTTACTTTTGTGTTCTCTCTTAATAATTTTCCCCCAAATCTCTCTTTTGTTATCTCAAGCTAATCCTTGTAACCACCTACAATTCTCTCTCCCCATTTTATATGATTGCACATCTCTACTTCATCTAGTTTCTTCTTCAACATTTATCCTCCATTAATCAAGGTATGATTTCTTGTCTCCCTCTCTTTCTCTCTCTCTTCCCCCTCTCTATTCTGTCTCTCACTCTCTCCCTCCCCTCTCTGTTTTGTCTCTCTCTCTCTTTTCCCCCTCTCTGTTCTGTCTCTCTCTCTCTTCCCCCTCTCTGTGCATCTCTATCTCCCCCTTCTTCGTCTCCTTCCCCTCTCTGTTCTATCTCTCTCTCTCCTTCGTTCCCCCATCTATGTTCTGTCTCTCTCTTTCCCCCCTCTCTGTTCTGTCTCTCTCTCTCCCCCTTTCTGTGCGTCTCTCTCCCCCTCTTCTTCGTCTCCCTCCCTCCTCTCTGTTCTATTTCTCTCTCTCTTTCGTCCCCTTTTTGCGTCTCTCTCTCTCCCCCCTCCCTCCTCTCTGTTATGTTTCTCTCTCTCTCCTTCATCCCCCTATTGCGTCCCCCTCTCTCCCTCTCTCTCTCCCTCTTCCTCTTCTTCAACTTACTTTTCTATTTTTTCCCCTTCTTTTGAACCGGTTCACCTGAATCGGATCGGTTCAGTCAGACCAGACCGGACTGAATCGACTTGGTCAGACTAGACTAGTTCAACCCGACCGGACTGAACCGGCCCAAAACAGCAGAACCGAACCAATTCAGACCACCCGAACCTTGTTGAACCGTTTTAAACCATTTGATAATTTCACCCGTTGTGGTTTTCATCTGTTCCCAACCTCGCTTAGTTATTTAAATAATTATATGAATTTATTGTGACATGGGATCCTTGGATCGCAAGTCATTAGTTGCTGAATTTAATTCGTAGTGAATCCAGGTAAGTGGATTTACATAATAATTTGGTTCATATGTTATAAGTGTAAAATATATAATGTGAAATTATTTTATTATTTCTTTATATTCAATCTTATGATCAAATCATTTTTTTGTTTTCCTAATTATGATGAAATTATTTACCATGTTATGTATGATTATTTTGAGTTATACATGTATTAGTTATGTGTTTATGTTCATGAACAAGTTATATGTTTACTTATGTATACGTGATAACGTGAATTATGAATATTAATTCAAGTAAAAAGTGATAAGTAAACAAGAAGTAGACTTAGTCATGTCCCTTGGTTATCAACTAACCAGATGTTCACGTCATGTTATCAAGTTATACAGTTAGGTGTCACCATATTCAAGTTTACTTAAGAGACATCAAGTTTCAGGACACCCAATCTGTCATGTTCACGTTACAAGTTCAAGTTCAAGTTGTGAAACAGTTCTGATTAGGTTGTTAATCGAGGGATATGTCTAGTCGAGTTATGATCATTAGTATGTGAATTTACTCACTGAGTATTTTTAATACTCACCCCCATAGATGATTGTGTTGCAGATGACTGCCATAGCAAGCACGATTATGATTTCTAAGTTTAATTATGACTTTTGTTGACTTCTGTTATTTCAGATATTTATGAATATTTATGTTTAATCTTTCATGTCATATGAATTTTCGTGCTTCACTTTATTACAGTTTAATGAATCATTTATTTCAGTGTAATGAGTTAATATTATTTTAAAATAATTTTTATGCTTCCGTTATTTAAGGTTAAAAATTAGGGCAAGATTAGAGTTTTCAATTTGGGGATTTTCTCAAATTAGGGTTTCAGTTGAATTGAGAAATTTTCGAATTTTAAAATTTCAAGTATGTTTAACCCTCGGGAGTCGGGGTGTTACAATCGTAATCTAATTTTTTTTTATTTATACAGTATTTGAAACCCTCCAAAATTGGAGGGCATGCAAATTCCCACAATCTTTACAAACAATCTATAATTATTTTATCTAATTTATCTTTTTTATTATCTTTCTCATTTCAGTAACTTTTATCTAAAAGGATAATATTAGAAATTTGATAATAATTTTAAAACATCTCCTTACATAATATTAACAATGTAATAATTATCAAACAAAGTAATTTAATATTCAAGACATCTTATAATTATATTCCAACAATTTTATTCTAAAAATCTTTTACCCTAAATCTTATACCAAACGAATTTTAAGAATGACTTTGATCTATGTGGGATGAAGACCGTGGTGATGGGTATCGATCGTCCCAACCTTAGTCCGAGGCTTGAAGCCTAGGCGTGACTGGAATCATTCCTCTTAATGCGATCTGAGGTGTGGCCTGGGCTATGTCCTAGTCGCGACCTCTTGGGCATTTCCTTTGAGGTGTGCATTAGGTTTTGGGCCTAGTAGTTTTTATTCCTATACAATTTACCCCACTTGTCGAGTTTAAAGCATAGTGTAGAATTTGAAACGTATATCATCATTGGTCACATGGTCTCAACCGTTCGTGACTTTATTTATGTCTGTGGATATTGTGGTTCCTAATTTGCATGGCCTCGTACCCGCTACTTCTTGGTAAGGTGCCTGTTCGATGGATTGGGTCCAATATTGTTATGACACATGTCATGCTCTGGGTGGTTGATAGTCACCTCCATGGCATGGGGAAGCAAAGCTTCATTTCGGGTAGATCTAGACCGTTGATTTAAATTAATCTAGGTAGTTGATTTAAAAAGTTCCATTTAATCACCAAAAACCTCCTTTTCTTCTGCTTTGTGCATTCAAATTTTTCATTGGCGCTTCTTTGGTTTTCCTTCATTGTTAGAGTTTTTCCTTTGTACTTATTGCAACCTTACTTGATTTACCTCCATCATCTTCTCTAGAATTTTGCGCAGATTTCACCATAAAGCTTTGGGTGTTTGAGCGTCTCTGGTGACATTCCGGTTAAGGTAATTGCCCTTTGATCCGGTTTGGTTATTTGTCGAGGAGGTTTCATCCCTTCTAGTCAACGAGTCTCGGCCTGGTAGAGTTCCCTCAGATATTGACGTCGCGGGGGTCAAGCCTGGAAGTAATGAGTTTAGAGCATGGGGTCTCAGATTCTTTGGAATTTCGCCTTCCCACAGTGTCTAAAAGGCCAAGTTCTATGTCTGAGGGCTGGTTTTGCTTGATGACTACTACCCCTTCAGATTCAGGTACAGATTCCCTCTTCTCAATGTTGTTCAAGTGCTAATCCTATTTTGTAGTTTTCACTTTGCCACATAAATGATTGGGAACGACGTATCGCTAATAATACAACCATGGATACTTTCAACCTCCATAACATAATTTCAGTTTGTTATAAAGAAAACATGTGTTTTGGTATCCATCGATATCAGAGCTAGCGTACTCATACATCTACTAATCTACGTGACTCGTGCATCGTGTCTTTAGAAGTTTTTTTGAACGAGTCACCCAGGGGCAATTACTTCAAGGATTGCACACTTTAAATCTAGCTGGAACTTGAAAGTTCATTGTTGATAAATCCTTTTTGGAGTTAGATTCTAAGTAATATAACTAAAAAAGATCAGATTCATGTGCTTAGTAATCCATGAGAATATTATGATATCTCTTGATTGTCATACATTAATACAACACATATTTTTGTTGCAATACGTGGATTATTATCAAATCATGTAAGATATGCAATCATTGAACTTTGTTCATTCTTTAATATAATTTGTAGTAAGGTTATTATGTTACACAACTAGATGTGTTACAAAAAAACTGTTGTGACTTTATGTATTCTTGAAAAAATAATTCCTCCCACATTCTTCACTATTATGGTTCATCTTATTTGCGGTGGATGTACCCATTTGAATGACATATGAAAGTGTTAAAGGGTTATGTGAGAAATCACAATCCTCTAGAGGGTTGCATTTGCGAGTATTGTTATATTGTAGAAGAAGCTATATAGTTTTACACCGAATCGCTACAAAAGACATGGGTTTTAGCGACCAACATTGTGCTCGCTAAAACCCTAATGATTGGTCGCAAAAGATCTAACGTGACGAACTTATGTTCATCGCGAACTTATGTTCATCGCGAACTTATGTTCATCGCGAACTTATGTTCGTCGCGAACTTCGTCGCTTTTACTTCGTCAGTGAAAGTATTTCACGACAAAATATGAAACTCGTCGCGTTAGCCTTTAGCTACAAAAAAAATTGGTTGCAAAAGGCTTTTGCGACGAAAATAAAAGTTGGCCGCCAAAAGGTTTTCACGACCAAAACAAATTTCGTCGCAAAAACCTTTTTGCGACCAATATTTCTTTTCGGCACAAAAAGCTTTTGCGACAAAAAAAAAGTTTCATTGCAAAAACTTTTTGCCACCAATATTTTCTCTTTGTCACCTAAACTCTTTTACGACTAATTTTTTTTGTCGCGAAAAAATGTTTTTGGTGACCAAATTTTACATTACAAAATGCTGAATTTTTTATTTTTCATATACATTTGTAATAGCAATTAATATCATCAGAAAATTTATCAAATCTGATATTTTTTTAAGAAATAAATATATTAATCATTAATATAGTAGTTGATTACAAAATTTCTGAATCATAATTCATTACAGAATTTGGTTCACAAATATATCCAAAGAAAAATAAAATAGAGAGTATTTAAAGCTTGATGTTACAACTACAAAACTTAACAAATATTCTAAAGCTCATGTTTCTGTTATTGAGTTATCGTCAGATGGTGGAAAACTGTTTTGACGAGCCCAAGCGAGTAAACTTTGTAGTTGGCTCTCCATCGACTTGATTTGTTTATTTTATTCTATATTTTCAACTACAACTCGACTCTTTTTTTTGAAGATGTGTGTGGGGCTCTATGTCCAAGACCTTTATTTAATCCGAGAACTTCTTCAACTATCTCTTTTTCGAAGCGAGGTGTGGCATCCTCGACGATAGACTCATCCCGTAAAGCACACATGTGTTCTTGTATGACATCACAATGAGCTAAATTCAAGATTAATATATTCATCAATCAGAAAGTATTGAAAAAACATCCGGCAAAATCTGATTCAAAGTGATAACCACCACAAACTAAAATTAACACTATTATCTTTAGACAATGAGCATCAATAAAAAATTATTCAAACATCATCCAGCAAGCTCAGATACAAGGTGATAAGCCCCCCATACCCTACACCCACATTGAATCTAACACTATTATTTTTAGACAATGAGCATCAATCATAAAATATTCAAAATTCATTTAGCATGCTCAGATAGAAAGTGATAAGTCCCCCCCACACACATTGAAACTAAAACTATTATCTTTAGACAATGAGCATCAATAAGAAAGTATTCAAACATAATCCAGCACGCTCAGATACAAGGTGATAAGCCCCCCTCCCACATATCCACACCTACATTGAAACTAGCACTGTTATCTTTAGACAAGAAGTATCAATAAAAAAATATTCAAAAATCATCTAGCACGCTCAGATACAAAGTGATAACCCCCTACACACACACGCCCCCACACACATTGAAACTGATACTATTATCTTTAGACAATGAGCATTAATCAGAAAATATTCAAAAATCATCTAGCACGTCAGATAGAAGGTGATAAGCCCCTAACACCCAAACACATATGGAAACTAACACTATTATCAATATAATGAGCATCGATCAGAAAATATTTTAGAAGGGTTACTCACATATCTTTCATGAGTTGTATCATTCCGCCAACCTTTTTTAGCACTAAAATACATGTTGTAAAACATTTCAATTCAAGTAGGTACTATTCCAGTTGAAGCTTCCTATCCAAAATGCAACAAAAGTGGAGTCATTAATTATTATATACTAAACATTATTAAGAGTGCTAAAATAATATTCTGATTCACTTGACAAAATCAATTATCAAGAAAAGATACATTCCCTCCGTTATGATTTTATGAAAGGTTTTGACGGTTTTGAGAATTGGTTTTTGAGCGTGCATATAATAAATGAGTTTTATGACTGAAATAATTAGTCAAATAATCGAAATGTAATAAATAAGTTTTGATAATAGGAATTACCCCAAAATTCTCCATCTCCCAGACTGTGCATAGCCATCCCAATCATCCTATGATACACCCTTATAAGGATTCGTCGTGCTACTATTAGATCTTTAGATTTTTAATAATGTATCTGTAATGTGTACTTGTAACCATTGTATTGTGTTCGCTACTTCAAATTTAATCCAATCGATCATAACATTATCGGTCAATTCAAAAGTAAAATAGACCTGCAATAATCTTTTACTATCAGTCACGCAATAAAGAAAATATAACAACAATAAATAGATGTATCATTCTTACTTGCACCCTATCAATTATAACTGCTAGGAATTCTTCAGGCACATTGGACCAACCCTCATATTGAAGTGATATGAGTTTTTGTACAAGGCACCAATCTCAAGGTTGAATTGGACGGTCCACTTTCTAACATGTCTAACAACACTGGGAGGAGGAGTATCGATTGATAATTTTCTGAACTAGCTCACTAACCTCTCAAACTCAATCCCTCTTGTTGGTCCGCGAACCCTTCTCACACTCTTCGAAGAAGATGAAGCCCCTACAACAAAATAAAGAATAAGAAACCATTATAATAAGAATTATTACAATTTATATGTACCTATTTGAGAACCATCTTCATCAGTAGAAGATTCTACAGCATGATCTAGATTTGGAAGAAGAGTATTTCTTCCGGGAGACATTAATCTGCATAAAGATAAATGACATGAAAGAAGATCCTAAATATGTTAACATAAATATCATACTATTGATGATGACTAAATCAAATGTATTCGGCTTATAGAGTTCTCCTTTTAGACTTTTGGGGTCTACCGTGGAGTGAGAAAAAATACTAATTAGTAAGGATAAACATGAAATTAAGAATTGTATTGGGTGGTGAATCATTGGGATTAGAACATGAATATCTCGTCATTTCTCCTATGTTCTCATAATCGCAAGCACCAGATTTACAACTTTTGCCTAAGCAAATGTATTGGCAAAGATTGCCTTTGATGACTAAAGCTCAAGCGTTCTAATCTTTTCCAAAATCAAATCTTATGGAAGCTAACTAAGTAGGTTCAATCTTCACTGTCAAGAGACAAGATGGGGCCAATCACATCCAATTTATAACAGTAGAGTATAAGGTTAAGTTTATTAAAATGAATAGAGTTTAGTTGAGAATTATACTTACCCTTCAACTGACATGAAATATTTAAGCTAAGCTATGA
Source organism: Datisca glomerata (assembly GCA_003255025.1). Lineage (NCBI taxonomy): Eukaryota > Viridiplantae > Streptophyta > Magnoliopsida > Cucurbitales > Datiscaceae > Datisca > Datisca glomerata. The sequence continues at coordinate 373,585 of QANY01002702.1, forward strand.
GGACAAGAAAGTTTCAACAACTACCCAAAGTATGATAATTAATGACTAAAGCTCACGCATTTTTTTTCAGCCTCCGTGTGTTCCAATTTGAATCCGACTTAAGAAGCCATTTTCATGGAAGGAAAAAATTCATGACATTTGAAATGACTAAAATAGTTGTCCTTAGCCAGTAAAATAGTTGTCCTTAGCCAGTTCAGTTGAAAAGGCTTATGAGTTTTTTCCTTCCATTTACTCTTCTCTCTGAATTAACTGGGAATAGAATATAGTACAACTAGTACTTTAGTATACTGAACCATTCAAATCTAATGGAAAACAACATGACTCAATCTTCGTCCTTTTATCTTAAAAAAAGATATGGCTACATTGTGTAAGTTTTCTTCGGCATAGTTTTGGAAATTACGATAGTAAACATGTGTAAATGTTAATGCTGATAGTTTTGGTATCTATTATCGTTGTGTGTTCATGATTGGTTTTATAGCAAAATGATCTGGGACATGCACTTTCTTATGCAATTCCAGTTCTACAGGGATTATAAAGAAAACAAGAATCCTTATGGAATGCCTCCACCATTTTTGTAGAGAATGCATTGGTAAATCAATGCAGCTGGGGTGTGTAGTTTTGAACCAGTAAGAACTCACAAATTTCAATATTATTTTAATCAAATTTCAACAATTGCAGTGCTATCAAGGAAGAGAATTTCAACATTTTATAGCCAAACAAGATGATTATTACAATCAGAATTCCTATAGGCAGATAAGAGGGCTCATCAATTTAAATCACTGTCGAATTCAATCAGCACCGTATTAAAGACGCAAAAGCTTTCAAACCCAACAACAAAATTAGCATAATTTAACAGAAACCACAAAACACAATTAGTATGAGTCAAACATGGACTTACCCAGAAAAGGAAAATCCTTCGCGAGAGCTGGGAGGAGAAAATATGGGATTTGAGGGTTCAGATTGGTTCGTTTCCAAGAAAAACACCCAAAGCCTGAAACTGAACCCTTTTTTTAATTCTTTCTTGAGGACTGAAGATCTTAGATGGCTTAAAAGGGTTGCAGAAAAGAGAAACACGATGGAAACACGGGGGAATCAAAGATTAAAGGAGAAAGCACTACTCATGAGAGTGATCGCTGGCTGCATGCAATGACTACTCGCAGGGTGAGGGGAAAGGATTGCTCGCGGGGTGAGGGGAAAGGATTGCTCGCGGGGTGAGGGGAGCTAAGGGAAGTGACAAAAATTTACTTAAACGGGGTCATTTTTAGGCACTTTATCGTGACAAAAAAGTTATTTCGTCAGCAAAAGTACTACTTTACCGACCAATATCTTTTTTGGTCGGTAAAGCAGTACCTTTTAGCGACAAAATTATAATATTGTCGACAAAAACCTAAGAAAAAATTGGCACGCCTCTCTTTTGCTTTCCTGGGTGAAATATCAGGGCCTTTTGTGATCAACAAAAAAGTTGGTCGTCAAAGGAGGCTTTTAGTCATGAATTTTACTTTGTGGCTAAAAGTTTGGTCGCTAAAAGTGATTTTTCTTGTAGTGAATATCTAGGACTTAAATTAATTGGAGTTCCATGCTCAGATGATGATTTGAAAAATAGTAAGGCTTTACCAAGTGTTAATGTATAAAGAATTGATCACGAATAATGGAAGTAAGCACATCATTATGTATTAGAAAATACTAATGAAGTTCAACCCTATATCGAGTAAATAAAATAATCTCAATCTTTTATTTGTTATTATGCTCATTATTTTTTATAATGCTTCTTTATTTCATACTCTATTTGAATTTTTGTTTTGTGCTACTATATAGGCAACATATGAATTTCTTGAGGAAGAAACATCCTATCAAATCAAGGAGACATAAATTACTATAAGATGAATATAACTGAATATTTATTTATTGACTGCGTGATCATGTAACTTAAGTGATAACGATATATATTCTGACTTGTAAATTTTATAAAATACTTAATCATGGTTTGCTATTGTAGGTTGCAAATGATATTGATGTCTTTATAAACGTATCAAATACACTGAGGTGGATGGCACACAACCAAACTTATGAAAAATGTCGTCACACCACAAATGGCTATAAATTTCATAAAAAATGTCGTGATAACGATCGATATTTCTAAAACAGTGGAGTTAGTGTAGTGGCACATACAATGCAAGTTGTAAGTGCTAACGGTAGCAATTCTGTGTATTCAGACTTGTCCTTTTGTAGAGTCATTGAAGAGGTTTGGGAGCTCAATCATAATATGTTTAAGCTTCCGTTATTTAAATATGACTGGGTTGAAAACAATAATTAGACCAAAGTTGATGAAATTGGATTTACGTTAGTTGATCTTGCAAGATTATGTCATAAAAATGATCCTTTCATTTTAGTTTCGTAAACAAAACAAGTTTTTTTTATGTCAAAGATCCAAAAGAACCAAAATGGTCAGTTGTTTTATCTTCCACTCAAAGAGAATATCATAAAAGTATTTTTGATGATGATTTAGGTGATACATTATTACATTGTTATTTGTTTGTAAAAGAGATACATTCTGTTGAAATATTTGACGTAGATGGTGAAAATGAGATTACCTATGTTCGATCAAACGATGAAGAGCCTGTGATTATTAAAGATAGTACATATAACTATGTTTATAGTAAGAATGATATTGGTGAATTTATGTTTTGTTTCACTTTGTATTGTTTTATTCTTTTACTCAGGGTTAAACTAACAATCTATAATGCAACACATTAGTGGATAAAAGAAGTAGTAAATATCAGGCCACCAAATATGTTCGTATGATAACTTTCAATACTATTTTACTTTACTTTATAATTAGTAAATTGATAGGTTAAATTTTATCTTTATTTTTTGCAGGTTCCAAAACTAAGAACAACAATATGGAGTAATTAGATCAATTAAAAAGATAGATTGAAAGTTCATTAGCTTCAAGGTTTTTGTAATTAACTTCTTTATTTATTATATTTAGTCTACAACATTAGAAATTTTGAAGAAAATCATATTATTTGCAATCAAGAGTTATATTATCTGCTAGGATATTTGTGTCATTTTTTGTTTCGTTTATTGTACAATTTTAATAGGTTAGCTTAAGGATTTAGTAATAATTAAGAAAAAATATCATATATTACGGCGACGGTTGGTAGACAAACCATCGTCGAAAATGGATATTAATCACGACGGTTAGTCCAGCAACCGTCGTTGGTGAAGCTCGACAACAAATCGTCATCCCCTACCTAATTTACGACGGGTATTCCAACCACCATCATCGTAATCCATGATGGTGGCTGGGCTACCAGTAGTGAATTTACACCAATCTCACCCGTCGTTTATGTAAGTTAATAGTCGAATGTTGCTCGACTAACCATCGTCTTATGTCCACTGTCATCAATAATATTCTATTTTTTATGACGACATTTAAAACGACGGGTCGTCACCCGTTGTTTATAATTTTTAACGATGAGAATTTCCCGTCGTCAAAAATCAATTTTGTACTAGTGTAAAATAAATCCTTGGTATCACTTCCTCTCCTCGTTTTTAGGTTGTCAATTCTATCATCTAGAAATGGGATCAAACATGGTTATCTAATTATATTATCAAAATTACGATATACATACCTTCGTAAGCATACAACCTTGTGTATCAAAAGATAATTTTAAGAACAATACTTGTCTCATGACCATCTTGAGATGAGTTTCTCCTTATTGTTGATGTGGATCGATCAAGTCTGACCATAAATAAAAGTTTTACACATTCTGATGAATAATAATAATTAATATTCTTAGTGAGTCTCATTATTTTTAACTTAAATATAAACTAAATTATTATAAATTAATTATAATATATGATTAAATCTGATTGATTCACGGTAGTTTGTACATATAGTAATATATAATATTATGAATGTATAGTTTCTGAAAAAATATTAACAAGAATTTAATTTATTTAAACGCATATTTTATTATATATTAGGTGAATAAACTATTTTGTATAAATGTAATATTTGTTTACCATGAACTTTCATATATATATATATATATATATATATAATGAAATGTTAGATAAAAAAGACAGATATATATATATATATATAATGAAATGTTAGATAAAAAAGACAGATGGTTCACTATTCTTCTCTTTATCGCGGAGAGCGGCTTTGTATCGTAAGACTTTCATAATCTTGACGTGTTCAAATTGTCTCAACATTATTTTGTCTAAAAAATTTGTTTGATTTTGATAACTAGTAATTAATTGCTAGTATTATATATATATATAATGGAAGAGGGGTGGACACAACCACTATCATATGACGGTCAAAACATTACTCTACTCATCTAGTGGGAGACAAAGTATTATAGACATGCCGCACAAATTCTAGCCTATCGTACTGGCTTCAAAAGAAAGGTGTCAATTCCCTAATCCCTAGTTATCGATGTGGGATTGTGATATACAAATAATAGTAAAAAGAGTAAATGGATGCATTGGGTGTTGGTCATTCTTCTCAGACTTTCTTTTCTCTCACACAATAAGGGAAGCCACGGCACTTGCACCCACCAAACCCCATAAAGGCTCTGAAATAATTGTAGCAGTAATAGTAATCCACCCTATCCTCCTTCCCTATCACTCTGCACTGCAGTGAGGGGTTGGTTGACAGTCACACCCACTGTTCAGGTCCACCAGAAAATTCCTACTATCAATACTGTTCAGTTACCTTGTAAATTTTTACTATCAAAACTGTTCAATTTCACTGGTAATTTCTTTGTTTAGATAGGTGAGGTAGCGTGTGGTGGTGGTGTATTATTATATTATTTCATGTGATGTGCCTGAAGTGATTTAATTATCTATACACCTGATGCACTTAAGATGAATTTGAAACGTAAAAGTGAGAGTTTTATCTACAACTTGATGCACTTATGCATATACTGAAGATGAATCTGAAATGTAGAAATGAGAGTCTTAATCTACAACAATCAAGAAGAGAGAAGAAAGAAGAGAAGAGTTGTGCAGTAAGAAGAGAGAAAGAATAAATTAAACACACTTTCACATTAACTACAAAAGGCTAAAAACAGAGAAAATATATCAGAGGATTACAACGGCTATAATGAGCAAAATACTAAACTACCCTCAAACAGAATAACTAACTAAACAACCTCTATTACTTAACATCCCCCCTCAAACTTATCATCGGCTTGAGGATAAGTTTTCCTGTAAGGAAAGAAAATCTAAGAGTACATAATGGCTTAGTGAAGAGGTCTGCTAGTTGAATCTGAGAGAGAACATGTTCAACTTGTAAGTCTTTCTTCATAACCATTTCTCTAATAAAGTGGAAATCTTTCTCCACATGCTTTGTTCTTGCATGAAGAACATGGTTGGAAGATAAAGAAATAGCTAGAGTATTATCACAGTACAAAACGTGAGCATGTTTCTAAAAGATGTGCAGGTCTTAAAGAATTTGTCTCAACCAGGTCAACTCAGTTGTTGTATTGGCCAAAGACTTGTACTCTACTTCAGTGGAGGAGCGAGCAACCGTGGACAACATCTTAGCACTCCAAGAAACTACATTAGAACCAAGGAAAATAATGAAGCCTGAAGTAGAGCGCATATCATAGGGGTCTCCAGCCTAGTCAACGTTTGTAAAAGCATGCAAGTGAAGAGATCCATGTTTAAATAGAAGACGATGGTCAATAGTTCCTATAACATACCTAAGGATCCTCTTGACAACAACAAAGTGAGATATGGTGGGAGAATGTATGAATTGTCACACCCTATTAACAGAAAAACATATATCTGGACGATAAGAGGTGAGGTATTGAAGACTGCCAACAATACTCTTATATAGAGTAATATTAGATAAGGGTGACCCAATATTACTGTACAAAGGAGACTTAGTGCTACAAGGTAACTCACATGGTTTTGATTCAAGCATTCCAACCTTTGCAAGAAGATCTCTTGCATATTTGTGTTGATTTACAAAGATTGCAGAAGATGTCCTACTAATTTCAAGGCTTAAAAAATACTTTAGCTCTCCTAAATCAGTAATATCAAACTCATTTTACAGGGTATGCACAAGATGATCAATATACTTATCATTAGTCTCACTAATTACAATGTCATCAACATAAAGAAGAACATAAGTGAGAGAGTGAGATATAACATGAACAAATAAAGAGTTATCTACAAGAAACCCAACAAAGCCTAAAGAAATAAGATGACTTGTAAATTTCTCAAACCATACTCTAGGAGCATGCTTTAGACCATATAAAGACTTGTTGAGCTTACAAACATAATTAGTAAAATTTGGATCAGTGAAGCCATGAGGTTGACTCATATATACTTCCTCATTTAGGTGCCCGTGCAAAAAGGTATTCTTGACATCTAACTGTCTCAAAGACCAACCATAAGTGGCAACAAGAGATCAAATGATTCCTATTGTAGGTTTTTTATAACTGGGCTAAAGGTCTGCCCATAACTTAGGCCAGCTTGTTGGTGGTACCCCTTGGCCACCAATTTCACTTTATATGTAGCAATGGTTCCATCTGGGTGATACTACAATTTATACTCCCATTTATTACCAACGAGGTTCTTATGAGCTTGAAGACGAACCAATGTCCAAGTGTTTTGTGAAATAAGAGCATTACACTCAAGTCGTATAGCTTTAGTCCACTCAGGACTTTTGACAGTGGTAGTGAATTAGCTAGGTTCACTAGGTGATGAATAGGCAAGTAAGGCTATCTTTTTAGAGATACCAGACTTACACCTAGTTTGCATAGGGTGAACAGATTGAATTTGAGGTTGGGAGGAAAGGTTAGGTATGGAAATAAATAAATCGACAGTTAAACTAGATGTGAGATTAGGAAAAGCCCTAAAATCAGTCTAACAGGATGCAAAGTAGAATGACCATCACAATGCAAAGTATGTGAAACAGGTGAACTTAAATCATCATGCAAACTAGTTTTGGTGCAAAGAGTATTAGTGATAATATCATTATGTGCAAGAAAATCAATATCGGAAGGAAAACCAACAGCTTCAGTAAGTAAACTAGCATTTTCAGTAAACAAATAGGTAAACCAGAATCAATTTGAAGCTCACTAGCTATCCTAGAGACACTATGCAAATCAGGACTAGATTTACCAGCAGAGTTAGAAGTAGTAGACAAAGTAGGAGAATGAGAGTCAGTGCCTGATGAAGCTGTAGAAGAAAAGTAAGGCAAGAGAAAATTATAAACCTTAGAGGGATCCTAAGGAGCACCTGTAGAAGAGATACTAGTAGTGGAAGAGGAAGAAGCAAAAGGGAAAGTATTTTCATCAAATAAAACATGCCTAGAAATATAGTACCTTTTACTAACCTTATCATAACACATATATCCTTTTTGGTTTAAAGCATATCCCATAAACACACATTGCATTTATAGTCACAGCCAAACAGGTGCCTATGGAACTTATTTTGCATATAAGGTCTTAAATTAGGATAACAAGCACATCCAAATACCCTAAGACATTTATAGTCAGCATATTTCCCAAACAAGTCAAATGGTGACTCATTCTTTAACACAGCATTAGGCATGTGATTAACTAAATATGCAGTAGTGAAAAAAGAAAAATTCTAGAAGGTATGAGGTATAGAAGCATGATATAACATAGTAAGGCTTGTCTCAACTAGGTGCCAATGCTTCCTTTTAGCAATGCCATTATGCTGTGGGGTATAGGGATAAGTTTTCAGGCGTGTTATGCTTTTTTCAATGAGATAAGACTAAAAATTTGAGGCTGGTGTACTCACGACCTCCATCAGACCTAAAAATATTTATTTTGGTAGAAAACATATTCTCAACAATAGGCTTAAATTGCTTAAAAACAGAAAGAACCTCAAACTCATGTTTAATGGGGAAACCAGGTGAATCGTGACATATCATCAACAAATATCACATAAAAACGATGGCCAAGTAAAGAGGTGGTGGGTGCAAGACCTCATGCATCACTATGTATAACAGATAAATGAGAAGTAGAGATAAAATTAGAGGAATTGGAAAGTAAACTGGTCATTTTATTAGTCATACAGCCAATAGAAAGACAATTATTTAGATTCAATGAAATATAAGAAATGTTTGTCTTATTCAAGATTTGCTTAATAATGCTAGCAATGGGATGGCCTAACCTATAATGCCAAAGGAAGTCAAAATGTTTAGAGCAAAAAAATATCACAGTATGATTTTGAAGGGTTGTAGGGATAGGATATAGGTCATTTACACACGACCCTTTATGTAAAATTCGTCATGTGGCATTTTCCTGAATACAAAAAAGATAGGCATCAAAATAAAACATATAATTGTTATCTAGGCAGAATTTATACACAAACAAGAGATTAGAAGCAAGTTGAGGCACACAATAAATTTGTGACAAAGGAAAAGATTTAGAAGAAATGTTTAAGTGCTAGAACATGTATGAGATGTAGGCAAAGACTATCCATTGCCAACATAGATTCTCTCATCACCATTATATTCAGAATTTATAGCCAAATTTCTTTGGTTAGGTGTGAGATGGGTGTTACACCCTGTGTCCGTGAGCCATACCTGTGATTCTGAAAGATGTGAAGCATTGCTTTGAGTTGTCATGACATGAAGATTATTAGAAGGACTTTTGCATTGGTAGGAGAAGTTGGGCCTATGATAGCATTCCAAGGCACTATCCCATTTTTTGACAAATTTGGCATTGAACCTTGCCTCTCTATGAGTTGGAGAAACCATCTTGGATCACATTTGAGTTCTTGCTAAAGTTTTGTGAACTTTGCCCTGGTGGAGCACCAAGAATTGATGGGGTAGAAGAATTCCAGTTTTGTGTTCTACATCCTCTCCCAGAATTGAATCTACTAGAATTATTCATGTTACCTCTAAAGTTTCTGAAGCCACATCCTCTACTTGTTCATCTGTTATTGTTATATGAGGCAAGAAATGTTGTGTTCTGAAAGGGATTACTAGTATGCTTTTGTTGACTTTTCAAGAATTGCTCATCTGATTTGAGAAAGACATGAAGTTCTTTAAGTGACAAGGGTTATGCCCTTGTCCTTATAGACGTTATGATGGTGTTATACTCACTTGGGAGCCCATTGATTGTGTAGATGAGGGTGTCCTCATCTTCTATGTTCATTGAGACTCTAGCAAGTTTATGTCTGATCTCCTTGATTTATTGAATGTAAGTGTCTATATTCTCAGAAGTATTCTTCGTCACAGATTGTAATAGAGGTTGTTTAGTTGGTGAATGACGTTAGTCTTCTTTTGTGGTTAATGTGAAAGTGTGTTTCCTTTATTTTTTCTCTTTTCTTGCTACACAACTCTTCTCTTCTTCCTTCCCTATTCTTGATCGTTGTAAATTAAGACTCTCACTTCTACATTTCAGATTCCTCTTCATGGTATCAGAGGAGTCAGATTAACGTCACTCACCATGGTAGAACTTGAAGAAAACGCATATTCAGAAACTCAAGAAAATATTGAAAACATAGAAAATATACTAGAAGATCACAACGGCTGTAATGAGAAAAAGACTAAGCTATCTTCAAACATAATAATTAACTAAACAACCTCTATTACTTAACACACACTTCATATTTTGCATATACTATTATGTAAATAGACACTTTTTTTAATGATGTAAATAGACACTTATCAATCAATTATGTAGGATTCACTCTGCTAGCTCCAAATCAAGAGACCCTCCTTCATTAGGAAACGTGAGAAAGTAATTTTGGAAATTCTGAATCATCAGTGTTTTATCAACAATCCATAAAACTATAATGGTATTGAAAATACAATATATACTATTTCAATAGTAACGTGGAACTCACTCACGCGCTTAGTAAGTTAATATGAAATGTCAAAACATATTGTTATCCAATTGATCATATTTATAATGATCCAACTAATTCAAAAATCTAGACCATTTTCTCAGAATATAATAAAATGACATCATTTAATCTGCATGGATAGGAGAGTGAAACCCATTTTCGTAGTCTTTCATAGGTATAGGTAGCTAGGGTCTTCCTGGGTGAGTGTGTAGGTGTACGTGCTTTTAAAGGATTTCAGTGCCTTAAATTAAAATCTCTGAGCAGCATGTGTAGGGGCAGTGTACCTTAATTTCTGTTTTGGGATAAACTTAGATCTGGGTATTTTTGTCAATGTCATAATTTTATACCTTTCATCAAGCTTCTCCATGGATGCGCATTCTGAAAAGCTAAAACCGATCCTTGATTTCATTTGGCCTTTTCTGGCAGGTGATGGAACCCCTACTTCATTAACTTTTGTAAACTTTCTTCCTCAACTTTTGCAGAGTCATGCAGCGTAAGTATGTAGGTATTGGCCATTTTTTCAGTATTTAAATTATTAAATTATTAGATAGGGTTATTTTTAAAAGGTAATTTTTAATCACTGTAGGCCTAATATTTTTAAAGCGCAAAATTTATTTTACTGCTATAGTAAGCAAATTATTTCCAAGAGAGTATTCCCAATTTTTTTGGGCAGATTAAAATTAGACTGATTAAGGGAAATAGTTAATTTTTAAAAATAAGTAAGAGAATGATAAAAAAATTATATTTGTAAGAATGATCAGTTTTTTTAATCGTAATTTTTTTATAAAACTAGAAAATTTTTATATACATGTGTATTATGCTATATAAAAATATACTATGTTATATATTTATATATATCATAGTATAAATTTTTATATATCATTAATATACCATAGTATATTTTTAATATATTTTATATATCATCCATGATATATTATGGTATATTTATATATCATAGTCTATTTTAATATATCATAAGTATATCGTAATATATATTTAATATATTTTTATATACCATTTGTGATAATCATACATCATACCAATACCATACCCAAACCTTTCTCCTCCTCCTTCTTCATATCTCTCTCGTTGAATTCCCTAATTTTTCACTTTGGAGCTTTCAATCTATTGAAAATCAAATAAGAAAATCAAGCAAAAAATAATACGAGGGCGAGAGAACCAGAATACGAGGATAAGAAACCAAAAATTGAGCACCCCAAAACCATATCTCTGAAACTTAAACTGAAGCACCCAAAAAATGCCAATGACGAGAACACCAGGCGACAACCGACGAACAACAAGCCTAACGAAAAACCCAATGAGAAATAAGAAACCAACAAAGACCGCAATATAGAAAGAAGGAGATTACAAGAGAGAAAGAAGGAGATCACGTGAGAGAGATGATGTTATGAAAGTTTTGATCATATCTACAAAATAGGAAAAAATGTCATTTAAGAAAAGTAAATAATAAACTAAACTAAATATCTATTTTTTCCTTAATATTATTCATTAATGACTTAGTCAATACCATGGTCTACACGCTAGAATTGGATTCCCTCTTGTCCGAAGCGATATATACGGGAGGTTATTCTAACACAAACTTAAAAAATAAATCTACATAATTAACGAGAACGTCATATTCCTGATCTCTAAATATGGGATTCTTGTGACAGCTCTCATGGTCATCCTACCTAGACTCCACGCTTTTTTCTTTATAATTAGAAACGAAGTAGATTTAAAAAAAAATGAAAAAGAAGTATACAATTATAATTATATGAATATTTCATGGTTTAAATGATGAAGTTTTTAAGAATGTGTCAGTTTAATTAAGAGAAGTCATATAGTATATCAACTAATTTTTATTATTAAATAACTTTTATTTGAAAAATATGAATATTTTTAGAGATTTCCAACTTGTAAATTAAGTTGTATTTCCATGATATATACACACTAGTCTATATAAGCACGTGTGTTGCAAATGTTCAAACCTCAAAATTTATCTTTGTTTTTGCTTTGTATAGCAAAAAATAATTATAATGGGTATGATATGTTGGTTACTTGTGTTCATAGGCAGGACCAAATATACAAAAAAAGTGTCCAAAGTTTTTTAAGATCTTCCCGAGATTGTTATACTTAGTGGCTAGTACTTTGTTCCTTGTCAAATAAAAAGAAAAGAAAAACTAAATTGATAAAAGAATGTCTATAAAACTAAACCACATGTTGTAAATAGTGGGTCACATTATCATGAATTACGTGTCAGGATATACATGTGGCACTCAAAGATATGCCTAGGAGGCGCCTACCACTACTATAATTTTGGTCTTAGGTGACGGTGAAAACCCGCCATTATAACCCTATAATGACGGCTGACCGCCTGTCATCTATTGGGCTGTCATCTTTACTCTTTTTCAACAAAAAACTATCATAATAGGGTGCCGCGAGAACCAATTAGATGACGGGGAATCCCCGTCATCATAGGTTCCACCAAAAGCTTTTAGATGACGAGGAATCCCCTTCATCATAGATGCCGCCAAAAGCATTTAGATGACGGGGAATCCCCGTCATCATAGATGTCCAAATTATTTGAAAAAATTGTCATGGAAAGGAAAAGAATGCATTTCCATGATAGTTTTTTCATTTAATTACCTTCTCGCGACATATTTTTTTATATACATTAATGTCAAAATAACTTTTAATCAACACTTATAACAAGCTTTTTTTTTGTAAAAGTTCAACACCTACAACAAGCTTGTCTTATTCAATTTTTTTTGTAAGCTTATCTTATTCGATTGCAGATAACTAAGACCTACCAATGTCTTTATAACACGATAGTTGTTGAAAATGATAGCAACTCCAAAAAAAAAATCATAAAACTTGTCTAGTTCTAAATGAACACAAACACAACTCAAAATTGTTGTGTAAATGTTTATGGCAGCTGATTCAACTGAGTCATATGCAAACATACATACATACATCATACATTTATACACACACATCCACATATGTAATTCTTATACGATTTTTCATAAGAACTAAGTTACATATAAAATAATAATTCAAATAAAGCATAACCTATTCAGTGAAACTCAAATAAAGTATAACATATTCCCCAGGAACAAGGTTGGCATTGTGAAAGGTATGAAAATCTCATAGTATCTTATGAAATACTCACTACAATAACAAATTAGATAAGCCTGCCAATGCACATTTAACATCTTGCAACATACAACTAAATTCAAAATAAAAGTGTTGAAGAAATGGCCAACCTTCAATAGACAAAGCTCGCTTCTATCCTCCTAAGATGCTTGTGTATTATATTCTACTTTCTGAAATGGAAAAACAGAATGCAACTCACAAATTTAAATTATGCATATCTGACTAATATCAATTTTTTTTAATAAACCTACTTTGATGTTTTTCAGAATCTTGTCTACAATAAATTCTTCAATTTCACCCTCTCTAGTTTCAAAAACCGGCATTGCTTAGTCGACTTAATAAAAAACCAAGAATAAATTGGGGAAGCCTGTTATGACTTATGAGTAGGAAAACAACATTTCATGTTTAGAGGCCTCTTATTATGGCCTTATTTTTTTTACATTCTTGTTCTTTTCAATAGGAAGAACAAAGAAGTATAAAAATGATATAAAAGAAAGTAGAGATTTATGTTTTCATAAAAAGAATGCAAAAAAGTGTAAAATAAAATGAGATAAGATGGTATGATAAATCAGTCTAACCACAATCCACAAATAGGAAGAATTCAAACTAAACAAACTGCATTTGAATGTAAGAGGATTATTAAAAAAGGAATCCTACTATTGACCAAAACAACCAAAGGACTGCAAGATTATAGCGTAACTTTTGTTTAGTTAAATAGGTGGTTTGAATCACACCCTAGCAAATGGGACAAGCTCCACTAGTACGGAAAGATGTCATCTGATCCTAAATTCTGAAATATAGTTTTAAGACCTTCTTTGGAATGCCTTAAACATGTATTTTTAACTCCTTGTAACTACCCTTTTATGGAACCTTATTATGAATAAAAAACTTTGGTTATGCGTATCAAAACATCCCACACAACCAACAACCTTAGAAGGGTGGCTCATTCGACTCCACTAAACCCTGAAGGAAATTTGATGTTAGTAAAATTTGGAAAGCCTGTCATCCTTAGATTTAGTCCAAACGGTCTCGTTTGATTGTGTGGGGAAAAATATAAGTTGATTGAATTAGTATACCCAAACCAGATTGAAAGAAGGATTGAAGATCTCATTCACGAACCATATCCAGCTTCAACACCGATGAAAAAAAATATCCAGCTTGAACACATGAGCAAAGTGAACTTTGTAGCACCTTTATCAATTAGCAAACCAATTCTTACCCGGAATATGAAAACTTGTTGGAAGCTAGTGTTAGGATCTACAAGGTTTGTCAAAATCTTTCAAACATAAACATCTTTCAACTGATCTAGTATCAAGAAATTTTTCTCTACCTTTGTAGAATCACTAAAAGAAAGAGACATTATTCTAAAGGAAAACAAAATTTTCTTCTAAGTCTCAGGAGCATCAACATCCTGCACCTTCGTGGGAATAAAAAAATCGGTCATTAATTTGCTAATGTGCATAATAACTCAAAACATTTAGTTCAAACATTCTTAATCTGATTTGTCTGCCTAAGAGAGAGATATCTTTGCATTTCTTGTTGTAACCTGCAAGAGAAGAGGATATCAGAGAATCCATTATGTACCAAAATGAAGGATCGGGGCTTGAAAAAAGGTCATGGAATTTCAAGCATTTACCACGCACCTCTACTTCTACTCTAGTATCTTCTCGAGAGCTCTCACTTCAAATTTGTCAAATCCTGAGAAGATTCTTAGCCAGTGTTTAACTCTATCCCTAACTGAGAACTCTGATGAAAAAAGGGATCCACAGAGAATAAATTCAATAATATCAGATATGTAAAATCAAGAGTTTGCTTTGAATTATTAGTTATCAGATCAACCAACTCGCCTTGAACAAACGCAAGATGGGATGTAAAATAATAACACCTCGTAGGAGCATATACTTTTATAGTATATGACTTATTGTATACGATAAGAATGTGTACAGATCTGTCACGAAGACGTTCAGCAACAAGTTGAACAGTTTCAAGTGGAATTGCATCTAAGGCATGACATTTCTTATTGTAAATTACAGAAATAACTTGCTTTCAAACATCGAATGGAGAAGAAGAAAGGAAGAACTAAGATGAGAAGGGTGAGGGAGATGAAAAGAGGCAGATCTGAGACTATAGAGGCAAGGGAGAAGAAGAAAGGTAGATATGAGATGAGTTTATGGGCAAGGGGAAATTGAAGGAGACGATGTTCTGACTTGCCAATTGCCACTGCCACTGATCTCCTCTCGCCTCTGTTAAAGAGAAAGAAAATAAGTAAAATTAGGGTTTAGGGTGGATTTAATAGGATGGTATTTTCGTAAATAAAATGAACTTTAATAATTTTTATATCACTATAAGAAGTTATTATGACAGCAAAAAAATATCTGTCATCGTAGATAGCACATTAATGACAGATAATTTTTAAGCTGTCATCTTACTCAAATTGCCTCACCGTACATTATTTCCCTTTGACAGATTTTAGGTAGCTGTCATTGTATCGTGGCTGTCATTGTAAGCCAAAATTGTAGTGGTGTACGTGGAACAATAAGGCCAATGTAGAGTGATAGTGAATATATTTGTAAAGGATACCCCTAGATTTATAAAGGAGGTGAGCCCATCGATGAATTATACGTTAAGTGTCGTATCCCACCTTTGAGTTTAGTGACAAAGACTCGAAAGCTATCCTTTGCCTAAGAACAATCTAGGGGATGTGGTCTACTAGGATTATGATAAAGTTACGCTATATTAATAGAGGAAAACCTCCTTAAAGGGTATGGCCTCCTTAGGTGCCTTGGAAGTGCCCTCTGATGAAGAAGGGTAAAAAATGCGACAAGCTCATCGAACTGCCCCCAAGGGAAGCTCGGGGGCAGCCCCCTAGTTGAGCCGCCTTGGGAGATCCGGGGGTGGCATGCCCCTTGAGTCACCACGGGGGACCCCGGGGGCGGCACCCTCTTGAGTCGCCCCCGGGAGCCTGGGCGTGGCTCCTCATTGTGTGACCGTCCTCAAAATGGTCTGAGGGTAATCAGTGTGTTCTTACTGTCGGGTATTATTTGCTAGTATATGCCTTCCATTTGTGAGTTGGTTATGCAACTGATCGATGCTATGAAAGCACGAATAGTTGAAGGCATCAAGGGTGGCCACATTTTGTGGGTGCGATCACGTTTTATGAGTGTGATCATGTTTTAAGTGTAGTCACATTTATAACATGACTTTTATGTCGTTACAAGGAACGAGTTCGTAGTCCCCACTTGGTCCCATCTATATAAGGAGCCCTCAGTATCATTATGGGAGGCAAAACCACCATCATCAATTTCACACTTCCTTAGGCCAAACATTAGAGAATATCTCTCACTAGGAGTTCTAACTAATGTTAGATCATTAAAGGTACATGTCACCTTCCGGCGGCCATCTTAAGGTGCTTGTCCCACTTTTCCGGTCACACATCTTCCACGTTCATAGGCTTACTTGTCATAGATTATGTCACTCAAATCACACATCACCCAAAAACCCTTAAACATTTTGGCGACTCCATTCGAGGATGACTTGTCTACTATCATTTTTTTAGTATGGATGGACGTGAAAGAATCACTACAGCTTCCTCCCATTTGGAAGGGGACAATGTCAACCCATTCATAGAGAGCCATGACTTGTAAGAAACTACTTAGTGAGAGAGATCCAACCACATCCCGTCGGTGCTGTTGCTATGAATATAACGGAACAAACTCACACTATAAGGATCTGCAGGCTTCTAACATCGAGATCCGCAACCTTATGGGTTCATTGATCGCCTTCCTCATGGCTGGCCAAAACCCTCCCCCACCACCACGTGCTGTTCATGTCATCCCACCCCACATTGTGATTGAAGTTGGCACCGACATTCCCATTCCACCTACACAACCTAGGGGCTCGTTTAGATTTGGGATGGAAAATAGTGACTAGAATGCAGGTCACTTAAACAACCCTGTAAACATCATCTCACTAACAACCTTCCTGCAATCCTTTGCACGAATTACATCAGCATACGATAACTCAATCGACATCACCGACCCTGGATCTTTTATCACCAAGGAGACGCTGTAGAAAATGATGGAGATGGAGAGGCTCAAGGTTACCTTGAGTGAGATTATAATGGACTTTCGCTCACTTTACATGTCTGAGTTGGTAAAGTTCTATAAGTATAATGAGAAGGACAGATGTGCTACGGAGCACATTATACGTTTCATTGATGACTTGGGCCCACACAGATGTGATGAGTCCATGAGGCTGAGGGAGTTCTCAAAATTGTTTACTGAGTGAGCAAACAAATACTACATCAACTTGGCACTGGGATCAATTTTGACTTGGCCGCATATGGTTTCTGCTTTCATGAACAAGTTCTTTGTGTCTAAAGAAAATATCAACATTTTCGAGTTGGGACGTGAGCCTTAAAGGAAAGATGGGGACTTAATGACTTATGTTAGATGGTTCAATGATAAAGCACTAGACTTCCAGGAAGAGTGGAAGGAGGAGGACTTGGTGAAGATGTGCATCTGCGGAATGATAAATGAGTATAAAGCGCATTTGAGAACCTCGAC
Source organism: Datisca glomerata (assembly GCA_003255025.1). NCBI lineage: Eukaryota > Viridiplantae > Streptophyta > Magnoliopsida > Cucurbitales > Datiscaceae > Datisca > Datisca glomerata. Next base: position 391,158 of record QANY01002702.1, read on the forward strand.
ATCACCAAGTTCTCCCGTCTTCATGTAGCTGCTCAACGCACCAACACTTTAGTGTCCAGGCCAAAATTCATGGATAGAGTGAGTGCGGAGGGGTTACATGGAAACCCATAAGGTACACGCCGCAAGTAGCTATGACACAACCCTAAAGGTAAGGGTGCAAAATGGGACAAGAGCGAAAGGTATGATCCACCACCTTTCCCCTACTCCATGGACAAGGTAGAGATTCGTCCCAAAAAATAAAAAATAAAAGAAAAATGAATGGTCAGATACAGTGGTGTGTCGATTTCACATATTTGAACAAAATGAGCCTGAAGTGGGTTGTACTACTAAGGCACGAAGGGGTGAGCCCAAAGTAGGTTGTAAGATCGAAGCGCGAAGGCGTGAGACTGAAGTAGGTTGTATGATCGAACCGTGAAGGCATGAGACTAAAGGAGTTTGTACCGACAAAGCCTGAAGGTAGGTACACTATAAAACTTGAAAGCGGGTATATTAAGTGTAAATGCGATCATGTGTTGTAAATTCCAGGGATTATGTATCCTAAGTCACGATACTTATGCTTATATATGAAACACCTATTATAAAAGTTACAATTATTTGTCCACGTGCATGCTTGTACAAATGGGAAGGGCCAAATGAGATGACATTCATAGCTGATAGTGGACATTATCGATGAGATGACCCTCAAACGCACCAAGTCATACCGGCCACAGTCAATTTCAAGTGCATAAAGAAATATTGTGCTTAGTGTTGTAATTTTTACTTCAGCTTTTGTGATGATCAAAGTGGCTTGAAATCTTATAACAGGTTCATTATCCTGAAATGCATCTAAGACGTTTAGTAAAGTTTATTCCTAGAGTGCATATAAAATGTTTAAGCAAAGTTTGTTCCTGGAACACATTTAAGATGTTTCAGCAACGGTTGTTCCTGGAATGCATTTAAGACGTTTCAGCATAGTTTTGTTCCTAGAACCCCTTTAAGACTCTTTAGTAAAGTTTGTTCCTGAAATGCAATAAAGACATTTCAGCGAAGGTAGATAGGCAAACAAAAAGATGTATAAGGATTATAAACCATACTACTGTTTGCCTTATCAAATTATGCTAAGTGAGGTGAGGTAATGACTAAATTACTAAACTCACCTAGTGTCTAGGAGGAACTTAGTTGTTGTTGTGAATCAATCCATAGCGGAACTTGGCCACCATAACATCTTCAGAATACATGCATTAACTTAGCTATTTGTTCTGCTCATTACCACAGAATATGGCCGTTGTTGTATAAATTATATCTAATTTAGAGATTTATTTATTGTGAAAATGCTCGTACTAAAATCGCGTGTAAGGGCGACATAATGAGCAAAGTAGGAACGAATGGACATGTGTAGTGAACGTTCAAAATAGGAACTGGATATAGGTTGCTGCTTAACTAATTATTAGATCTATTGATGTTTTCAGTTTAAATTTTGTTGAAGTTTTAAGAAATTTTACAGGTGCAGCCGAATCGATTACTTTGGTTACACTCGAATCGGTTCTAATATTATTTCAGTTTAGTTCAGTAATTTAAGTAACCGATAAATTCGGTTCGATTATAAAAATACCTTACTAATCAATCGAATCGAACTATGCACACCCATACGCCCCTAGATTTATAAAAGAGGCGAGCCCATTGATGAATTATAAGTTAAGTGTCATAACTCACCTTCGAGTTTAGTAAAAAAGACTCGAAGGTAATGTTATGTTATCCCTTGCATGGGAACAATTTGAAAGTTGTGGTATGGTAGGATTAGGATAATGTTATGTTATACCAAGAGAGGAAAACCTTCTTAAAGGGTATGACCTCCTTAGACGCCTTAGAAGTGCCCCTTCTGATAAAGAAGGGTCAAAAGTGCAACAAGCTCATCGAACCACCCCCAGGGGAAGCCCAAGAGAGGGCCTCCTTGAGCCACCTGGGAGGAGCCCGGGGGACGTAGGGGCGGATCCTCATTGTGTGACCGTCCTTAGAATGGCCCGAGGGTGATCAGTGTGTTCTTACAGTTGGGTATTATTCGCTAGTACAGGCCTTCCATTTGTTGGTTATGCAACTGCTCGATACCATGAAAGTACGACTAGTTGAAGGTGTGAAGGATGACCACATTTTATGGGTGCGGTCACGTTTTATGAGATTGGTCACGTTTTAGTCGTGGCCAAGTTTCATGACTTTTATGTCATTATAAAGGACGAGTTCATGGTGGCCAAGTTTCATGACTTTTATGTCATTATAAAGGACGAGTTCTTAGTCCCGTCTATATAAGGGGCCTTTGGTATCATTATGGGAGGCAAGACCATCATCATTAATTTCACACTTCCCGAGGCCAACCATTAGAGAATATCCCTCCCTTAGAATTCTCACATACCTTAGAGCAGTAAAGACATTTGTCTCATTCCGGCGAGCGTCCTAATCTGCTTGTCATTTACCATTCCGGTCACACATCTCCCACATTCCCAAGCTTAATTCTCATGAACTATGTCACTCAAATCATTCATCACCTGAAAACCTCTAAACACATGTTATCCGGTAAATTGATCTAACCGGTAATGTTGCATTAGAATCTACAAAAATCTAATCTAATTGACTAATAGTGCTTTATAACATTGATAATCTAACTAATTAAGAACATTTGAAATAAACAAATACGAAAAATACATATGTTTATTCAATTCATCCTCTCATTTGTTTTTTTTATCTATGCAAATTCTGTTAGAAAAATTCAACATGTGGGGTCACACACATGTAAAATTAAATGTGTTGTGTAATTTTTAAATAAGCCTAATTGATGTGATCTAATTAAGAAATTAAAGTTTGAAAGCTTCTGGTTATAATAATCATGGAATTAATGTGTAGATACAAAAATGATATTTTTAATTTTTTGAATGGCTAAATTTAAAATATCAAAAGTTATTAACTGCATAATTAATTAATAGGGTTATGATTCTCAAATTATACAAGCAAGTCATTTTTTTAACTGTTATCTCTATTCGTTCAAGAGAGAATCCTGAAGAAGAACTCAAGAGCTTATGTCAATTTAGAAGATCAAATCCATCACTTTGTCAATCAATTATCCATGGACTCAAGTGAGTCTTCCGCAATCAAATTCTCCATATCTTTTTCTCATTGAAATCAAAATGGAATATGTTTTTGAGATTAGTGTTTGACGAAATTTCATAGAAACATGCCGATCTTATGATTATAGAATATGACATGTTTAGTAGGCTAGTTTCAAACCTATCAAGTGGTATCAAAACCTTCCATTATTGATTTCTTTAAGAGAGATTAAAATTTTTAGATTTGTGGAAAATCTAAAATTAGGGTTACAAGGATCTAACAATTTAGAGATTTTGATCTTATGATGTTTATAATAAATAATTGATATGCAAGTGTGATTATATTATATGAATTGCATATCCATGTTGAAGATTTATGATCTAAAATCATGATTAAGGAAAATAAAAAAAATGGCGTCCAAGATGCCATGAAGAATAGAAACTGTCATAGGTTAAGATTTGAGAAGATGGGGAATGCGCAGTTATTGGGTGCTATGCGGCAAGGTAGGGAAACTATTCCCTACTTTGCGGTACTCTACTTGTACAGAGTAATTATCCCCTGCTTCGCGGTACTGTATAAGGACAAATTATTTTTTCTGTGTTGAGTTACCATACAGAAAAATGAGAATTTATTCCCTCCTTCACGTGTATGGTACTGTAGCACTGCTACAAAAAAATTGAATTGATTCGATTTAATTAAGGTGATTTCTGTTTCAATTAAATTCAATAATTTTGGTATGTCTTTATAGATTAATTATGGTTATCGAACATTCTGAATAAACTAATTAAAGTAAGATGTCACAAAAATGACCTATCTTATGTAGATTGTTCATGAGAGTGTTTGATAGTTGTGTGAGTATAAATCCATGCAGGTATAAGCCAACCTAAAAGAAGGTTAATATTTGACCGAATTACATACACATGTGCGATGGTATACACGTGACATACATAAGGTTTTGCATGTGAATAAAAAATCAATCCAAAGATAGAATTATTATTTGACATGAATTATTGTCAATATTTGATCATTACACAATAAGAGTAACACTTACAGTTAATATCATTGTCCAAAGTCTTGATATTAATGTTGTGCTAGGTATCTTACTTATCAATTATTTGAATTCGTTGATTGCTATGGTTGACTTTTGATATAAGCATATTTGGATAATTCTTTTGTTCTGTTTACAGCTAAAGTGACTATGGTATCTCCAACCTCAACAACATTCTCATTTTGATTGGGTCTTACTTTAAGGATTGGAAAGAGAACATGTTGATTATTCTTGACAACATGGATCTGGACCTTGTACTTAGGATGAACGAACCCACCTCTCTTACTGCTGAAAGTTCTCCTAATGCTAGGAAGAACTTTAAGATGTGGGATTGCTCAAACTGCATGAGTCTGATAATCATAAAGCGTGGCATTCTGAGGTGCGGTATCCAAAAGGATAACCAATGCTAAAAAGTTCCTTCTGTAACACTTGATTTCCGTGAAGTATCAAAGCAAAGGGAACAAAAGAGAGTGCATTATGAAAATGTCTATTAATGCTTCAAAGCTTAAGGCACTCAAGCTCGAGCTGTCAGATGACTTGCTCGTACATTTGGTATCAATCTATCTTCCTACACAATACATTCAGGTTAAAATCAGTTATAACTATCAGAAAGAGAAATGGACTTTCAATGAGCTCATTTTACATTGTGTGCAAAAGGAAAAGAGAATGAAGCATGATAAGACTGAAAGTGCTCATTTGGCTAGCACATCTTAAGGTAAAGACCAAAAGAGATAGAAGGATAAAGAAGCATCTAAGGGTCCAGTAGAAAAGAAACAACGTAAGGATAATGGCGGTTATTTTTTTTTGTGAAAAGCCTGGATATGTAAAGAAAGAATGTACCAATTATCACGCATGGCGTGTCATGAAAGGTACGTCTCTTACACTTGGTGGCTAGATTCTGGTACCTCTACTTACATATGTGTCTCTATGCAGGGTTGCTTGGGCTACTAAAATCTAACTGATGTTGAAAGATACATCTATGTGGGAGATGTAGAATCAGTAGAAGTAGAAGCTATTGGGCACTATAAGTTGTTATGGAGAAGTGGATATTTAGATTTATTTGATACTTGTGTTGTACCGTTGTTTAGACGAAATTTGATTTTTGTTTTTAAGTTGGATAAATTAAGTTATTATTGTTCATATGGATATAATCAGTTTAGTTTATGAATAAATGTTAAGCTAGTTAGAACTAGTTCTCTTATTGTTTTGATAACTTATATTTGCTTGATGTTAATACCTTATATAGTGAATCCTTCCAAGTGGAATCATGAGGTATTAAAAGGAAAATTCAGCCACACTTTTGCACAAATGATTAGGTTATATCTCCAAAACGAGAATTCAAAGGCTTATGTCAGATGGCATTTTAGAATCCCTTGATTTTTAGACCTTAATGTTTCTTTTGAGTGTATCAAGGGAAACAATTCAAACTAAAGAAATTAGGTGCCGATAGAGCAACACATGTCTTAGAATTGATTCATAGAAAAATCTATGGGCCATACCCTAAGGCGTCATGGAATGATCAACGATACTTTAACATTCATAGATGACTACTCAAGATATGGCTAACTATTTCTTATTCATGATAAATCAGAGTCCTTGGATATGTTCAAAGTATTTAAGGCTGAAGTTAAAAATCAACTTAATAAAAGGATTAAAAGTGCCATATCTAACCATGATGGTGAGTGAACATTATGGTAGATATGGCGGTTTAGGAGACTAATATCGTGGGTCATTTGCCCAATTCTTAGAGGAATGTGATATAGTCTCACAGTACACCATACCAGGTTCTCCTAGCATGAATGGTATTGATGAAAGACAAAACAGAACTCCTAAGGATAGGGAGCAGTATGATTAGTCATTCTACCTTACTAGAATCACTTTAGGAAGAGGCACTAAAGACATCATCTTATTTCCTTAATAGAGTACCAACTAAAGCATTTTCACATTTGGAGATGTCCAGTTGAGGCAAGGTCGTATAGGCTAAATGAAAAAGAATTTGGACTCCAAAACAGTGAGCAATTACTTTATTTGTTATTCTGAGCGATCAATGGGCTATAAGTTCTATGATCCCACTCTAAGAAATATTTTTTGACACGGGAACTGTAACTTTTTTTGAGGATATTGAGTTTGGAGGGAGAAATAAAGTAAGGGAGATTGTCTTTGAAGAGTAATCATCTTCGGTTCCTACTACATACATTACTTCTGACAATGTACATGTTTTCATTCTTGTCATGGATCAAGAAGTAAATCTAGAGCCACAACAAGACAATGTTGAACAAACCCCCATTCAAGTTGAGGTTAATGTTCCAGAAGAATAAACTCAACAATCTCTAGATGTAATGCCACTAAGGAAATCCATTAGAGAAAGGAGAAGTGTTATTTTGAATGATTATATGGTATTTCTATAAGAAAATGTGAAAAATAATGAATTGGTAGAAATTACTTCTCAAAAGTATATGAGGCTATGAATTAAGAGTATAAGTCTATGCAATACAATCAAGTTTTAGATCTTATCCCTTTACTTGAAGTTAAGAAGCTCATTGATTGTAAATGGATATTAAAAACCAAAAGGGATCGATGAGTGTGTTTCACACTCATATTTTAGTTAATCTTCACTTTAATTATTTTGGTTCTTTAGGAGTTATTGTTTGATTTTTTTTATATTTTTGTAGGTAAAATATTCTTGTGCATTTGTGCTGATTTAAAAAGATTTGGAAGAAAAAAATGCGAAGAAATCAAGAAAAGGATGGACTTGGGAAGAAGGACCAACATCGCGATAGGACGTGGTAACGCTGTGTGCAAGTAGCTAGGCGCTAGTAAGAAGCTGCCAGCGCCCCAACGCTGGGTAGCTAGGCAGTAAGCCAGCGCTGCGACGCTACCGTGATAACGTTTTCCGCATTTGTTTCTCTTATTTTATCCTTATCGAACCATAGCGTATAAATAGAATTTTCAGCCTTTTTGGGGATCTCTTTGGACGTGAGAGGCAGAGGAGAAAGCTTTTGGGAGAGGAAGCAAATATGGATCCAATTGGGGGGACGAATCTCAACTTCAATTCATCCTCAAATCTAGTTTTTTCTTCTCTTTTCCTCTATGTTCATGAATATTATTAGGATATTTTCTTATTCTAGTATGTTCTAAATTTCTTATCTAGGGCTACGATGTACTAAACCATGATTGTTCATATATTTTGATTTTTAATTCAATCAATTTTTAAGAAATGATTGCTAATGCCTATCAATGGCCAATTGAGCGCAACGTACTAAGAAAGATTCATGGAGTTCATGAAGTCAATACTCTTACCGCTCTTACTTCTAAAGTAGCTAGACTGTCCAAGCAATTCGGTTCTTTCACCGTCAATGCTAGTGCTATTCACGCTTCACGAGAAGTTTATAATTTATGCAATGAACCTCATCTTAGTACTAAACGTCAAGCGGATAATCCTTTTGCTCCTTCTCAATCAGAACATGTAAATTTTGTTGAGAATTACAGTAGGCTGAATAACCCATTGTCCAACATTTATAACCAAGGGTGGCAAAATCACTCAAATTTCTCTTGGAAGAATAGTGAGAATGTGATGAATACACCAGTTACTACTCAGCCTCAATTTCAGCCTGAACAGCCTAAATTTTCTTTATAAGATGCTCTTACCCAGCTCATTGTCAATATTACTCAATTTACGGCAAGAACAGATGCTACACTTCAGAGACAAGAAACAAGTATTCAGAGTCAAACTGCTTCTATTCAGAATTTGGAGCTTCAAATTGACCAACTGTGAGAAATACTCACTCAAAGGCCATAAGGTTCTCTGCCGAGCAACACCGAGAGGAATCCAAAAGAACAAGTAAACATCATTATCCTTCGTAGTGGCAAGGAGTTAGTAGAAACTTAGAAAGCCACTGTTGAAAATTCTCAACCAATTAAAGTAGAAGCTGATATAATGGGTGATGATCTTGCCAATAGCTCAAAAAAGAAGAAGAAGGAAAGCCTAAGTCAAAGCTCTTTCCTGATATTCCTCCACCATATGTTCCACCTATTCCACTCAGCGGGTTCCAAAAGTAGAAATTGAATAAGCAGATTTCTAAGTTTCTAGATGTGTTTAGGAAACTACATATAAATATCTCTTTTGCAGATGTTTTGGAACAAATGCTGAGCTACGTCAAATTCATAAAGGATATTCTCTCAAATAAGAGAAAGCTAGAGGAGTATGAGACAGTTTCACTTACTGAGAAGTGTAGTGCTATCTTGCAGAATAAATTACTTCCGAAATTAAAAAATCCTGAGAGTTTTACTATTCTTTACACCATTGAGAATTCGTATTTTGAAAAAGTTTTATGTGATCTTGGGGCTGGTATCAATTTGATGTCGTTTTTAGTTTACAAGAAGCTAGGTCTTGGATAAGCTAAACCCACGACGATATGTTTACAGTTAGTTGATCGATCTATCATATATCCATTAGGGATTATTAAGGATGTTTTGGTAAAGGTAAATAAATTTATCTTCCCAGCTGATTTTTTTGTTCCTGATATGGAGGAAAATAAAAAAAATTCCAATTATTCTTGGTAGACCATTTTTAGCCACGGGAAGAACTCTCATTGATGTGCAAAAAGGGAACTTATTCTTAGAGTGTAAGATGATCAGGTAATTTTTAATGTCTTCAAAGTAATCAAATACCCAAATGATATGATTAGTTATTTGCGGGTGGATAGTGCATAATTTGGAGAAGGTAAACCTAGACACCTACCATTTATTGAAAAACCATCGGTGTTAGACCTCCACCTTCGATACACCTTTATGAGAGAAGCATCCGCTCTGCCTGTCATTATATCTACTTCGTTAAATGATGAACAAGAACACAAGTTGCTGAGAGTGTTGAGAGAGAAACAAACGGTTTTAGGCTGGTCGATTTATGATATAAATGGAATTCTAAAGTTAGTGGACAAAGGGTGAAGCCTGGATGATCATTATGTCTGGCTGAAGACATTAAAACAAATGCTATCGAGAGGCAACCTTATTTTATTTATGTTATTTTATTTTTTAGTTTTTTTTAATTATTTTCTTTTGCTTATTTTATTTTTATTTTTCTTCAGGTTTTTATTTAAAAAAACTATGGATGATTTTGGCTTATGCACAACTTTCCCCTCAGTTGGAGATAACATAAACAATGTAGAAAATGACGAGGATGATAGCTCATCATTGTTCAGTGAAGTCTTCTCTACTTACTTCTTTTACATATTTTCTTTTCATTGAGGTCTTTAAAAGTTTTTAGTTTGGGGGTGGTGACTTTAATTAAAATTTTATTTTTTGACATTCTGTTGTAGACAACACTAACACCTATGATGATATTGGTTTTGAATTATTGATAGCTTTGAAAAAATGATGAATTTGTGTATCGTTGTGTGTTTGAACCAATTATTGATTTGCATTTCACTAGAGAATCCTGACATATTGAGCACCTAGCCTTGAGCGTTTGATTATCTTTTTTCTTAGAGAAAGTTTATGTGACTTAAGAAATCATTACTCTCATAAGAACTCAAGAACCAATTTGATTGTTGTTCGAGGCGAAATACTAGGCTATGCTTCACTTAGGACATGATTTAGGCCATATTTTGACCGTTTGAGATTTTCAAGCCAACCTGTGCATAATTATTTTCTTAGTCATCCATGTTGAGCCAAAATAACCATTTTTTTCACCCATGACAATTTTCAAATATTATAAAAAAATTTCCCTAGTAACCCTTTTTACTCATAGTATTTGAATGTTATGAGAAAATACTTGGAGCTATGACAATCTTGGTGGTAGGAAGAAATTCGATATAAAATATTATGAATAAGGTTGATTTCGTAGCCTCTTAGACTTGAGTGCCTAAGCTCGAATGGGTGTTTTCAAACCTAATACCCTAAGACCAGCTGGTTTAGGAGCTATTAGCTGAAAGCTAGTTAAAGAAAAGAGAAGCTTAAGGAAATCAAATAAAAAAATGAATGGTTGAGCATGGTTAATAATTCAAGAGGTGGAATGATAAGTTTGGGGGTGTTATAAGATGAGTTGAGTTAAGCTCGTTGATTGCTAGAATACATGTGTGACTATGGGTAAAGATTGAGCTGAAATAATATCATTTATCCTACCCTAAACCCAAACCATACATTACAAGCCTATGTAAATCCAAATGATCCAATGTATTGTGGTTTGCCTGCATTAGAGGAGAGTGACATGAAAAATTGACTTATGGAGTTCTAATATATTTATAGATTAATGGATCCATTTTTGCGAGACTTGATTGCAAAAACTCATTTAAGATAAATAAGTTGGACGACTTAAGGCAATACACACGCACTCGAGTTTTACAAAGTGTAATGTAAGCTGGTGTTTGTGTTGAAATTCTTTATGATCACAATTCAAAAAAATTTCTTGGATTATCTCTATTTTGAAATCTTTGAGGTATGTTTAGTTAGTCAAAAGTTTTTGTCACTTGATCTATAGTTTTGCTAAATTAGAGCTTATTATTTCTTTATTTGATTTTTTGTTTTATTTTGCTCGAGAACTAGCAAAAAGTTAGGATTTGGGGTATTTGATGGGTATGTTTCACACTCGTATTTTAGTTAATCTTAACTTTAATTTTGTTGATTTTTTTTAGTTATTGTTTGATTTATTCTAGTTTATTTTTATTCTTATAGGTAAAATATTGGTGGTCGCAACGCTAGGTGCAAGCAGCTGGGCGCCTTAGCGCTGGGTTGCTAGGCAGTAAGCCAATGCCGCGATGCTGGCGCGATAACATTTTCCACGTTTTTTTTTCTCCTATTTTATCCTGATCAAACCTAATGTATAAATATAATATTTTAGGCCTTTTGGGGGACTCTTTAGACGTGAGAGGTAGAGGAGAAAGCTTTTGGGAGAGGAGAAAGCTTTTGAGAGAGGAAACAAAGACGAATCTAATCGGTAGACGGGTCTCAACTTTAATTCATCCTCAAATCTAATTTTTTCTTCTCTTTTCCTCTATGTTCATGAATATTATTAGGATATTTTCTTATTCTAGTATGTCCTAATTTCTTATCTAGGGCTATGATGTAACCAAACCATGATTGTTCATATATTTTTATATTTAATTCAATCAATGTTTATTCTGTATTATTGAGTATTATAATCCGTTCTTAATTCTTGTGATCGTTTAGCCAACTATTGCATAATTTTGTATTTAATTCTGAGACTGAGAAGTGATGATTAAATTTACACTGTGTTTATAACACCATTAGAATTTCATAAATTAGAGATAATTATAGGTCTAATGTAGCAATTGTAATTTCTTATGCTTCATGAGTTTCAATTTATTTAATGTTGACAAAGATGTAAAATTAGTATTTTTGATTCATTGTTATCGATACTTGAGAAAGATTGATAATTATGTAAGAAAATTTTGCTGTCATTAATTTGATAAACATTGATTGATTGAGTTTTAAAATTTTGAGCATGTTTGTTTTGGTGAAATCAGAATCCCTAGTCTTTTATCTATTCAAAATTGAATTATTTATCTTTATCAAATCTTTATCACTTTTGTTTAATTCAAACTCCCAATTTGTTCGTTATTCTCAATTTGAATGAAGGTCTAGTTAATTTTAATAATTAATATGGATCAATCATGTGAACGATACTCTATTTTTATAAAAATATATTATTTGACGACGATAGTGTACACTTGTACTATAGAAAAATCGTCACAGGGATTCAAAAGATAATGTGAAAATATATAAGGTTCGTCTTTTAGTTAAAGGCTTTACTTAAAAAGAAGGCATTGATTTTAAAGAGACATTCTCTCCGGTTTTAACAAAAGACTCTTTTAGAGTAATTACAGTGCTTATTGCACGTTTTGATCTTGAGCTACATCAGATGAACTTTAAAACCGTGTTTCTCAATGTAGAAATTGATGAAATAATTTATATGGTGCAATTAGAAAACTTTGTGGTTGGAGATCCAAATAATGGTTTGCAAACTAAATAAATTCATCTATGGGCTCAAACAAGCTTCCCGTTAATGGTACCACAAATTTCACCAGATAATCACCTTATTTGATTTTGTGGCAATTAATGTTGACGATTGTGCGTATCATAAGTTTAGTGGGAGTAAGTTCATACTCCTGGTTTAAGTATGTTGCACGAGACCAAGAGATTTTTTCTAAGATCATGATGAAGCTTATTTTATTTTAGGGATCCATAGACACCGTGAACGTTCTCGGGTATTGTTGGATTATAACAAAAGAGCTATATAGAAAATATGCTTAAAAGATTTGACATGCAAGATTGTAAACTATCTGACACCTCTTTTACCAAATGAGACAAATCTCAATTAATGCCCTTAAGAATAATCTTGAAGCTAAAGATCAAATGTGGAAGGTTCCTTATGTATTTTTATAGGGAGTCTAGTGTATGCTTAAGTTTGTGGGTGTCCAGACATTGCGTACATTGTTGGTGTGTTGGGCATATATCATAGTAACCCTAGGATGGATCATTAGAAAATAACCAAACAGGTTATGAGATATTTACAAGGAACAAAAGATTGCATGCTCATGTATAAGAGGTCAGATCAGTTAGAGGTAACTGGGTTTTCTGACTCTGATTTTGCTAGATGCCAAGATAACAGAAGATCCACTTCAGGCTATATTTACTTGTTGGCTGGTGGAGCCATTTCTTGAAGGAGTGCAAAATAAACATTAGCTTCCTCCACCATGACAGTAAAATTTGTAGCATATTATGAAACATCCAATCAATGAATATGGCTGTGAAACTTTATCACTGGGCTGCGTAGTATTGAGAACATTGAGAGAGCACTAAAGTTGTACTATAGCAATAAATCTACAGTTTTATATTCAAATAGCAACATGAGCGTACAGAGTGGTCAGATATCCATAGAGCATATTTGGACAAACTTCATGATAGCGAATCCACTCATTAAGGGATTACCATCTAAGTTCTTTCACGAGCACACTACTCATAGGGGTGTTATGCTGTTTGAGGATATTATGGTTTAGTGGGAGTTTGTTTATTGCTTTATGTAGTGTTTTGTGTACATTTACATATTTGATATTTTCTAATTAGAAATAAAGTTATTCAGTTCATTCCACTCTATGACATTATGTTGTTGTTGACCTCACTAAAGTAAAGTAGGACCAGTTAGAAATAGACATGTACAGATCACATTGCATGTAATTTTGTATGTTGTGCGTCCATGATTGATTTATATCGTTTGGTTGTATTAGTATATGTAACTGTTAATGGGTTTAGTTATAATGAAAGTAACGAAGACCGCTTTGATCCTATGTCAATATAGTCAATGAACGACTTTGTTTCGAATATACTTTATATTTGAGATAGCAACTTTTGAGAGTTCATAAAGTTAAACACATTTATAAAGTTACATATGTGGCCCAGTGAGAGATTATTGGAAAAACTCAACATGTGGGCCACACACGTAAAATTATATATGTTGTACTACTTTGAATAAGCTTAATTAATGTGATTTAATTAAAAAATAAAGTTTTAAGGTTTATGGGTGTAATTATCATGAAATTAATGTGTAGACACTGAAATGATATTTTTAATTTGTTGAATGGTGATATTAGAAATATCAAAAGTTATCAACTGCATAATTAATTAAAAGGGTTATGCTCCCCAAATTACACAAGCAAGCTAGTTTTCTTTGAATCGTTATCTCTATTCCTTCAAGAGAAAATCCTAGAGAAGAACCCAAAGGTTTATGTCAATTTTGAAGATCTAATCATTCATTTTGTCATTCAATTATTAATGGAACTAGGTAAGTCTTCCACAATAAAGTTCTCCATATATTTTTTCTCATTGAAATCAAAAGAGAATAAATATTTGAGATTAGAGTTTGATGAAATTTCATAAAAATATGCCGATGTTATGATTTATGGAATATAACATGTTTAATTAGACTTAATTTTAAACTTATCAATTTTTTTTATAATTTTTTGCTTATAAAGCATGACAAGTGTCAATTGGACGGTACATTTAGATTAGAAAGAATTAGCTTGGCCGACAAAATTATCTGAAAAAATATTTCTCAATCATTCTCACTTTAGCATAGTAAAAGATAAATAAATGTATCTCTTAAAAATATATCTATACACACCTTCTGACTGTTGATATTATTGCATAAAATATACAAAAATATTAATCGAAACGTAAGAATAAAGCATGCAGATGCATAAGGAGATCGACTATATATTTTAACGAGAAAAACAACTGATTAGGCAGAGAATTTGGGTTTCCAATCCCAAGAGATACTTAAAAAGAATTATAGTGCGAATACCCACAAAAGTCAAAATTGTATATGGAAGTTGTTCCCCTAATTTTAATTTATAGCTAGCTTTCCTTTAAGGATTTAGTGAAGGCTTCAAGATTTCGTCATGTATATCTTATAAAACCAAACAAGTACAAATTGGAAATTCTCAATCTCTTGGTAATCTCATTCCACTTGTCTTAATTCGAGCGTGTACGTAATCCAATATTCCAATCTAACGTCTTATTGCAGATTAGCAAGAGGTTTGACGTTGAGGCTTGAGCCGGTAGGCTCTGAGAAGTGGTATGCTCTGAGAAGTGGTTTGGTAAAATCTAAATAACTAAATTGATGAAAAAAATATTCTATAAAAATTACATTGATGACAAAACAAAACTACCATATTTGGCTATGATAATATATAGAATAATATTTGAGAATTTAAAATTATCATGTTTAGTATAAATGTATGTTTTCTTGGTTAATCTGTGTAAATAAATTACAATTACCTAAATGTCCTTTACTTATAGTAGTCATCTATCACGTGTAATGCACGTGGTGGCCAATTACATTTTTTTCCTTATTTTTTGTTAAGTATGTAAATTTACTATATTTTCAATTTCAATATAAAGTTATGATATGAAAACATTTACGTTTTGTTATAAGAAAAGTAAAGAGAAAAAGAAAAATAACATTTGATGAGAATATATAAATTGAACACATGGCTACATGGGGTGAAGCCACGTGTCATGATCATACTCAAAAAAATTATTATTTTTTCATTTGAGATAGTTTTTATTTTTGACATTTTTTATTTTTAATCCCACTGATTTTTCAATTATAACCCCATTGAATTTATTAAGTTTAGTCTTTTATTTTCAATTTAAGCCTTCATAATTTTTATTTTACCCCTAAACTAAAAATCCAAAATTCCCAAAAATCTCAATTTCTAATTTCTCAATTCTTACTCGTCCTCCCCGAGTCCAAGTGACTCGTGACTACAACCACAGATCGACAGTCACCATTGAATCATTAACATCGACGGCCATTGACCATCAGTGTAGGTATGTGTCTCTTCTCTTTGTGTTTTTAGGTCTTCGTCTCTCTCTCTCTGTTTCTATTTCTCACTAAGTAGTATTGGAATTCAGATCTGTGATGGAGTTAAGTGTTATTTTCTACAATTGTTTATTTTCTAAAACAAAAGAAACTCATCACTTTTTTTTAAAGATTCGTGTGAGTCTCTCTTGTTCTGTTCATTGTCATGTTATGCTTTGTTTCTGTTTTGTTCTCATTCTCTTGTAGAGATTTTTATAATTAAAAATTGATAGAATAACTATTGATAGACTTATTGATAATTGATAGAATGTATTTTAAGAATCTGATTTGTGATAATTGATAGAATTTATGAAACGAATCTTTTGGATAATTGATAGAATTATTGACTGCCTTTTGTGTGAAAAGATATATATGTACCCATTAATGACTATGGCTATACAGTTTTTGTAATTTGTGTTAAAGTTTAAGAACTATTAATTAATTTACTAATTTACCTTTTGATTCATAGAATATGTATAACAATTTCCAATTTCTTGAAAACAAATCGATAAATTTTAAAAAAAAATAATGTCTTGATAAACTCAAATTATTATTTATTTGTTTTCATATCTAAAGTTTAAATAAAAATTAAAATTATAATGGTATATTAGTTAATCAAAAGTTTCTCTCCTCTAGTATATTATATATATAAAATTGGTGAACAACACGTGCATTGCACATTTTGAAGCAAACTAACAAAAATAATATGTACAAAAGTACTTATAAAACCTATAGAAAAAATTGTTTGATAATTTTCTGACTTGTTATATAGAACACAAATATTTCAATATATTAAATGTTGATGATATTTTTTTAAAGGTTTAGTGTTATTAGAGAGAATTAATATTTTTTGAGTTTGAAAGCAACATAGCTTTGCTATGATGATAGATCATAAACTTCTAATATCCTATGTAATTCCTATTGTTTACGGTAAAAACAAAACAATCTATATGGCATGAATGCTTGGGCTTCACCACATTAGTATTGTTGGATGAAATCTTATGTCAATTTAAATAACCGTTAATGTACTTTAATATAACGTTTATTATGTACATACATTATAAATTTAAATAACCATTAATAAGATGTTGAAAGAGAAATGGCACAAATGTACTTTGATTTCGCCACAAGATTATCTTGTCAAAACTTTGAATTGCTTCCCATTTTAGAAGTTCAATTATGATTGCTACAAATTTTAAAAAATTATTTCAAACAAACATGATAAATATTAGATTTTAGATTTTTTTTGTCAAATTATCATTGTACAGGAGTGGGAGAATTAAGAGTCAAACTCATGAATTAGAATGTTATTTAACCATTTCGACAACTTGTCTTGTTGGTTCATAATCCAAGTTTGCTGGAACCACACAAAGGCTCACAACAAACTAGATAATATTGGCGATCTATCAACATCTTGATTAAAAACAATTAATTCTTACTCTTATCTTTACTAAATTTTCTGGAATCACTACGAGAAATAGGGATTTTATCGAAGTATTTAATTTTTACTCATATCTTAACTAAATCTTCAAAAATCACTACAAGAAAAATAGATTTTAACGATGAAAATTTTCATCGCTTAAAACCCAAAATTTCATCAGTAAAGGTATTGGCGATGAAATTATTTTTATTGTTAGTTTCGTCTCCTTGTATTCGTCAGGAAAGACATTCGATGACAAGAATTTAGTTCCATCGCAGAAACTCTTTGGCGACGACCTTTCATTGATGAAAGGCGTCAGCGACGAGGTAAAACGTCATCGCTAGAGTCTATAGCAACAATGTAACATTTCATCTCAAAGTCCTTCAGCAACGAACCTGTTAAAGGTTCGGCACAGTTTGCTCATGGTTCTCAGACTGTTGTGAGAGGTAAAGAGACTGTACCCTAGAATTACTCTTACTTCTGTTTTTCATTTGTCAAAATTTACTATGAACCTTTTATCTGATAGTCACCTAGCCAAAGCGCTAGACTGTGCTATCATTTTCATGGCTGGCTGTTGTTTTTGCCAGGACCATCGTACGAAAAGGATTTTTGACAAGGGATATAAGCGGGATGGACTATAATACTACTTTGGCGATCTCCCCTTCAACCACCAGATCCTATTATTCAAGTTGCCTCTTCCGTTATTTTTTATTATCCTGTTTCCTTTTCTTTTAGAGACTTACATTTATGGCATGCTCGTTTTGGGACATGTCAATTTTCAATATCTTTGTTCATTATTTCCTTAATTGATTAGTGCATGTAAACACTTTCAGTTTAAATGTGAAATTTGCGAGCTTTTGAAACATTGTCATAAGCCTTATATTTCTCGCATGAATAGTTCTGTTGATGTGTTTGATTTAATTCACTTATATGTTTGTGGTCCCTCTCATGTTACCGCTATGTCTGGACACCGATATTATGTCACATTTATTAACGAATTTCTTAGATGTACATGGTTTATATAATTAAGAAAAAATATGATGTCTCACATATGCTTAGGCAATTTCTTACTATGATTAAAACCCAATATCAAACTGTTGTTCGATCGGTTCGTTCTGATAATGGGGGGGGGGGAGTATATTTTGAGTGATTTTCTCTCTTATCTTTCCAGTCTTAGGATTCTTCAACATCTTACATGTCCATATACTCCTGAACAAAATGGGGTAGTTGAGCGCAGGAATCACCACCTTATGGGCATTTCTCGATGCCTAAAGGGAATGTCAGTTGCTCAAATTTTTTGGGATGTGTATGTTCTCACCGCAACAAATTTGATTAATAGAGTTCCCAGTCGAATCTTGAGCGGGCAAACTCCTTTCGGTATTCTTCATCCTGAAAAACTCATTTTCCCTATTATTCCTCATGTCTTTGGTTGTGTTTACTTTGTTCAAAACAGGAGTCATACTCGAACAAAGTTAGATGACATGTCTATCCGTTACGCATTTTTGGGCTACTCATCTCAGTCCAAAGGGTATCGATGTTACGATCCCTCATCTAGATAGTTCATTTCCTATTTGGATATTACTTTTTAGGAGAATACCCCATTCTTTTCTGGTTCCATTGATGTTAGGACTCCCATCTCTTGAGGATCTTCTTCGTCCTATCCCTATTATTGACCCCCCCTAATATTGATGCTCCCGTTGTTTCTCCCACTTCTTTGTCTCCCATTGTAGGTCCTCCTACCAAGGTGTATAGTCATCGCTCTCATCTCCCTTTGCTGGACTCCTCTACGAACGAAGGTACTGATCCTTCTCCCTCTTGACGGTATACCTTGCGGGATCGTCATCCCCCTAATCGGCTCACTTTATCATGTTCTATTGACCACCCTATTGAGAATCATATTTCGTATAGTGCTCTGTCCAATTCTTTTTAGGGGTTCGTCAATCACCTTGATTCTACTACGATTCCATGATCTTTTGGGAAAGCAACACGAGACCCACGATGGGCGGTCACTGTGCAAGATGAGATGAAATTCTTGCAAGATAATCATACTTGGGACTTGGTTGCTTTGCCTCAGGGGGAAACAATGGTTGGATGTCAATGGGTATTCAATCTAAAATATAATACAGATGGAACTGTTAACTAGGATGTTAGGATGTAGACCTGCATCTACACCTATGAATCTGAATGTCAAACTTTCAGGTGAATCAGGTGAACTATTAGCAAATCCGAGTATATATCAGAGATTGGTTGGAAGATTTATTTATCTGACTAACACACGTCCCGATCTAGCTTTTTCTGTTAGCCTTGTGAACCAGTTTATGCATGCTCCTCGTACTTCACATTTAGATGCAATTTATCACATTTTAAGCAAAGAAGAGCTATCACGACAATGTGACATGTGATCATGATAACATTTAGCGAAGAAATCACCAATATAATTAGTGACGAAAATGTAGTATCGTCGCCTATCATTAGCGACGATTCACATAGTATTTCTCATAAACAGTATTTTTCTAACGAATATCATTAATATAGATAAATATAACAAGTTGGTTAAGAAAAAGTTTTAAAAGTAGTAAAAGAAAATCTTTATAGCAACATTTTGTTTTCAATTGTTGAGTCATCGTGAGTAGGTGAAAAACCTTTTTGATGAGCCCATACTATTAGGATTTATACTTGGCTCTAGTGCCTGTGTTCCCGATTTTTGGGCATGGAGTAAGTTTTCAAATGAAAACTCCTGATTTATTGTCTGGATTCTTTGTAATCAGTAAATTTTGAGTTCGAATCAGTCCTTCATCAATTGTGGTAAACAGTTTATCTTGTCTGGGATCTAAGTTTTGCCGAGTTTTATTCAGTTCATCCTTTATAATGGAGACGATAACATATACTGATAACCTCTACAAGAAATTGAAGGCCTTCAAATCACTGCACGATGCTACCTTTAGTTCTATAGAGCTACAATTTATCGTCTGAGGACTTCTTCAATTATCTTTTCTTCCATGCGAAGTGTGGTAGCATCCTCAGCGTCAGGCTCATCCCCTAAAACACATATGCATTCATGTAATACTGAAATGTCAAAATATGTTGTTGAAGTTAAAAGTACCGTGGGGATATTTATAATACTAAAAATACTTTAGAAACTGGTCAGATCGATTTGGAATCCAGATGGACCAGTTCCACAATTAAGGAAAAACTCCTTAATTGTGAAACCCGATGGACCGATGCGAAGCTGGTTGGACTGGTTTGCAATTAAGGAAAAATTCCTTAATTGTACAAATCAGTGCGTCGTATGCAATTAAGGATTTTTCCTTATTTGTACAAACCGGAACGCCGATAAAGTCCCATCGGTGTGTCGGTTTGCTACAGATCTGCACACCAAAATTGAGCCAGTTTGGACACCGAATCTGGAGTGAACCGGACCGTGATATTTTTACACAATTTTTTCTGATTCAGACTTCTACGTTTGATTGATGGGTAGTTCGATCCGGTTCAGAATTCCTTGCAACATTCTGAATTCAGCAAACTTTGATTTAGATCATTTAGAGTTCGTTTGATATACGTCGTGATCTTCATAATATGTCACGTGTATCTCGTCATGTACGGTTTCGATTTTTCTTTATTCCTTTTGCATAAATACTTAAGATTAAGTGTTTTCAACCTTTTTTTCACTTTATTTAGAGTCTACACACATAATCAAAATATTAGTCCACATATTATTTATCATCATCAAAATTATGACATTGACTAGGGTCATCACAGTTGATCTAATCCAAACTATTAAGTTAGTATAACCTTCATATCACTCATCCCAACACATTTCACACACGTATTACTTCATCATTTCTCCAATTTGAAGTATGAGGACTAAAATCTGAAATATAAAGGATTGCAGAGACTAAAATATATTTTATCCTAATAACTATAACATGAAGACTAACATCTTTCGTATATAAAGGATTAACAACCATGGCGCTCATCAAAAAGAAAGAAAACTAAACTTTAGGAAATAAGTAGATCCGAGAATTAGCCAATGAAAATTGCCTATATTTTCCTCAATTGCATCTTCAACATCGACGGAATAATTTTTTTCTTTGGAATAATATATATAAACCTAACTAACAAAACACTTATCTACTTTAAAATATTCAAATGAAAGAGTATTATTCACAATGCAAATTCCTAATAAGAAATTAACAAAAACCCTCTCAAAATATTCCTAAACAATATAGGATAGTGAGGAAAATAGTCCATTTTTTTAAAAAATTAATGAGGAAAATGACCCTAAATATAAAAGATTGCAACACTAACCAAAATTGTTACGAGGCTCATTATCTAATCAATCAATTATTTACATCATACATATATATTGGTTAGATAGTGGGTCATGTCACAACTCTATGCATGAGGTAAATACTTATGAGAAAATAACGGGAAAAAACAAGTTTCGGGGGTGGAATTGTAAAAATGACCAAAACTTTTTTATTTGTAGAAATGACTGAAATATGACCATGGTAAATCATTCGTTTACCAAAATTACACAATAATAAATAAATTATTTACCATATTTTGGTTATTTTTACAATCTTTTTCTGGACATTTTTACAACTTGAACTAGAAAATGGATTACTTTTCCAGTTATTTCCATATGATAAAAGGATAATATTTATACACTTTTAAATACTTATATATTTTGTGTAAATTTTATATATAGTCTCGATTTGCATGTATGTTTGTAAAATATTTAATATCTGGCCATTCTTGCATACATTTTTTTTCGGCTAATTGTTTAAATGATTAAAAAAATGGCTATTCAGTATCACTTTAATTTCTAAAAATATAAACAAGAAAGTTTCTATTAATTGAGACAAGTGACAAGCTAGGGCACATGCATACATTATTGGTGCATGTGCCCTAGCTCAAAGCTGTCCATCTTTCTTGCCTACGTGAATAAACGCAAACAATCCAAAAGAACTATTAATTTAAAAATGAAAGAACCATACTATTGTCTGTTTCCAAATATAAAAAAAGGGTTCACTGCAATGCCGGTAAATTTTTTTCTACTAAATAAATATTAGATTTCATTAAATATGTATTAAGGATTCATCAAATACGTATAAATTAATAAATTTTGAAAGAGTTCACCAAATACGTATTAATGTTCATCAAATATGTACATGAGTTCACCAAATACGCAATGAAGTTCAACAAACACATATAAATTAATAAATCTTGGAGGCGTTCACCAGATACGTAGTGAGGTTCATCAAATACGTAGTAGAGTTCACCAAATATATAATGGGGTTCACCAAATACGTATAAATTAATAATTCTTAGAGGAGTTCATCAAATACATAGTGAGACTTCATACGTAGTGGAGTTCACCGAATACGTAATCCACCAAATATATATAAATTATTAATTTTTGGAGGGGTTCAACAAATACGCAGTGAGATTCATCAAATACGTAGTGAGATTCATCGAATGCGTAATGAGGTTCATCAAATATGTAGAAATTAATAATTCTTGAAGGGGTTCATCAAATATGTACTGAGGTTCCCTAAATACGTAGTTGGGTTTACCAAATATGTATTGGGGTTCACCAAATACATATAAATTAATAATTCTTAGAGGGGTTCATCAAATATGTATTGGAGTTCACCAATTGCGTACTAGGGATTCATTAATTTTGTACATATTTGGTGAACCCCACTACGTATTTGGTGAACCCTAGTGCATATTTGGTGAACTCCTCTAAAAATTATTAATTTGTACGTAATTGATGAACCCTAATACATATTTGGTAAACTCATGTCCATGTTTGGTGAACCTTAATACATTTTTGATGAAGCTCTAAAAAAAAGAATTTTTAATTTTTGGTGAACCCCTCAAGATTCTCTTTGTACCTCACTACAAATTTATCATTTTACATTGATATGTATTTGTAATTTTTGGTACACCCTACAAAATTTATCATTTTACACACTATTATATCCAACATTTATCGATTCATATGTCACACATTTATATGTATGTTGCACGATCATATATGAATTATTCAAATCTATGAAATATATTGTTGTGTTTTTGTGACAAGTTTCAAAAGAGACGGATTTTCACAATGTATAATTATAGGTCATGATGTAGTCGACAAATCTTATTTATCGGTTTGACGAACACGTAGAACACCTTTAGAAGACTCATTCTCTAAATGCAAACATTCACCAAATTTAAAAAAAAAACATATTCCCCATATTTGTATATTGCATCTAGGTCAAACGCCACCACCACATGGCGAAACGTCATCACCACATGGCAAAACTATTGGAATAATGTCCATAAAGTAAAGTGTAATAATTATTTATGAGTATTTACTTATTTATCTAACATTTTGAATTACTGAATTTAATGAATGAATGTAATTTTTTTAGTAATTAAACTGTGCTTATGATTTACTCGAGTCATGGACTAAAACTATTGTCAAGGTAAGAAGAGTAAAGACTAAGGGGTCTTCCAGACAAAATCTTCTGAAATAGTTCAGAACGTTATTGCAGTCTTAGGATCGACTGAAAAATCGAGTATGATTACGACTGTAAGGTTGAACAAAGGATGACGGTCTTGGGGTATGGGAATGGGGACTTTAATGTACATGTTGTGAAAAATGTTGAATAGACTAGTAATAAATTAGTTTGGAGTAAAATCGTTTATCTAACTTTAAATCTAATTTTTATACTTTAAGGGTATTTTCATAATTTCTTTAATCCTGAGGTGAATACGAAACTTGACCTAGTTAGTTATAATTTTTGATACGTCAAATGAGTGAGTTCCAATTTCTGAACAATACCTCGACTGTTGAAATTGTGATTCAACTATGTTGGAGTTGCGTGATTCATAGATATGAAAATTCATGGTTAGATTGTAAAATGCAACAATATCACCTATGCTTTATTAATGGATATGTGAATAAATTAACCTGGCTATGTACTAGATGAAATGTATAATTGAATAAGACATGGCGAATGGTACTAGACAATTCACAATTATGTCTTTCTTATTTACAGTTAATAAGAGTTGAGGAAATAATTATAAGATGGCTAAATTGTAACTTTACATCCTTCTCTTGTTACTGATATGAAGGTTTATATGTTAGAATATTTTATGGTCCATGAAATAAAAGTGTTTATTTGTACCAACAGAAAATGTAGCGCACATGAATCGAGAGTTGATTCGGCATCGGACCTATAGTAAAATCGTACGATATTAGAATTAAATAGGTTAGAAATTTATAGAGATAATTTGTTGGGTATTTGAATCCTATTGCTTTATTCATGTGGGACATTTGGTCTCAGGAGTAACTCATGAGGACAAGAATAGAAGAAACAATATCAGTTAAATTAAAATGTGTTTTGAGCCAATGTATATTTCCTGAATCCATATATGATGGGTGTTGCCACTTAATTAATGAAGAGTGATTAATTGATATTTAAATGAATTAATTATTATTTTTTTAATTATTGAATAATTTGTAAATAAGAGAATTTAATTAATTAATAGAGATCAATTTGAATTTATCAATTTTGGGTTGATGAGTTTGGACACAATATTGACTTTAATGGGAGATGCAATTTTATCTAATTATAGATTATGAGGATTAATTTCAGAAATTACATATATATGAGGTATATGTGAAAATTCTAAAATTATTATATAAGGGATGACATTAGGGTTGTCTCTCTAAGTGTATTGACACAACCCTAATCACACATAGTAGAAAAAAGTTTCTCTCTCCCCCTCCTACTGTTGCCGCCGAATTCATAGATGAAGAAAATATTTTCCTCAGTTGTTTTGAGAGCCCACACTCAGTTTCTAATGATGTCCTTGCAAGATATACTTATGATCCAACGAGTGGTTGTTGGTGCAAAGACTAATTGAAGTTCTTAGATTTGTAGATCGAAGAACGCAAAACATTTAATAAGGATTCCACCAATTCAGAAAGTCTCTGATACAATGAAAATGTATAAATCGTTTCTACCACTTTTGAATACGTTTAACTTGTATGCATAATCGGATGTATGGTTTTAATATTTAATATGATTAAATTGGTTGATATAATTTTTTTTATATTCAGCTCACGAATCGTTTGTGGTTCAATGATTTTTCGTCAAATTTTTAAAACTCAATCCAACAATTGGTATCAGAGCCTTGGGTTCTAGATTATGTATGTTTAGATTAACATGTATGTATCGATGGATGTTCAGATATTGACATATAAAGATTCAAAATTGTTTTGAATGTGCTTTATGAATGGATCCCTAACTATTGGCTTTAGGCATTTTATTTTTTAATTTTAGAATTGATGTACACCGAATTTGAGGCATAGGATTTTATGTAGTTTATATTTCTTGCAAAATTTGTATTTTTAAATTTCATATAATCCGTCATTGCCTCGAAAAGTCACCATAAAAAATCACCATCGTCGACACCACCATCGCTGGTCACCATCGCTGTTGGCGCCACCTCCTGCTACCTGCCGCCATGCCCTACACAGTTGGTTACCTAATTGAGTTTTGGAAACCTAAGGGTTTTGGAAACCTTGGATTTAGGAAACCATTGAGTTTTGAAAACTTTAGGGTTTGAGAAATCTTGAGATTTTAGAAACTTTTGGGTTTAGGAAATCTTAGGCTTTTGCTCAATCCAGTCCCTAAAGATTATTTTTATTTAATTCAGTAATTTTTCAACACTATTTAATTGAAATTTATTTTATAAATTATTCTTAAAAAGTAAATCAATTGATTTATTTACTTGGTAATTAATTTATCAAAGTAAAAGTTGTTGGAAAATCAATTTTTTAATTGAAAATTAATTTTTAAAATGAGACTGGGTTATTGTAAAGAGTTACAAAATGGTTGAATTTCTTGAAGGAGAAAGAGCAAATTACAGATGCCATAAAGATTAGTTTATAAATCAGTTATAATTTATTTATTATTTTCTTATAAGTTGTAATTAGAAGCCAGTAGGGAGATTAATTTTGAATCTACGGTTTATTATTAATCTCGTATCATCATATAACATGTTATATAGAACTAGAGATATGCCAATGTCATGTAGCATGTACATGCATTATTATAGTTTAATTTATAATGGGTTATAATTTAAGTACAATGTTTTATAAAAATTATAAATTTTAAATCAGGATTTAAATTTATAAAAGTTTATAAGTTTTTTTAAGTATGTTTTTCATATTAATAAAGAGTTATGTTTTTTGAAAAACAACCAAAAATCTATTTTTCTCAAAAACTAAGTGGGAAAGTAATTTACGTTGAAACGTTCCCAAGCTCCCCAACGCAAACTTGATCGTGACATGAAAAATAGTTTAGAGCCGCCCTCGCGGTCCTCTCTTCAGCGAGAGAAACTTGAAAATCGTGTCACTTTGAGTCACTGAGTTTCTTAAGTAACTAAGACTTGTAAAGGGAGTGGTTAGGCAGATTCATTCCTAGACGGACTGTTAGTTCATAGCAACCTTTAAAATCAATGCGTTTGTTAAACACTTAGACCGAAGCACATTAGAATCCCTCATAGGGCTAGTCAATGGGCTTAAGGTGACCAAAACTATGATTGGTTATGCTAGATGTAGTGGCATCTTGAGAAGTGTTAACCAAATGAGAGGAGTCTCGATGTGATAAGAGTTAGCTTGGGCGTTGTCCTTAGATGAGGTAGCTTGGGCGTTGTCATGGAAGAAATATTTTTCATTGGATTTTTAAATATATAAGTATTTTCATCAAGCATCATACTTTCCTAAATAATTGAATATTTATTTACACCACTTTATTTATTCTTTTAGTAATCATGTCGCTATCCAGTCTCTCAACTATCTTAAATGTGAGCAAACTTACTGGTGAAAATTACGTGGAGAAACATAATCTTGATATCATGCTGACGGTAGAAAAATACAAGTTCGTGCTCACCACCCCTTGTCGGTTGTCCGCTTGAACTTATTGTTGAATCGACTCAATAGGAAAATGGTGTTTATGCTTTTTGACTGCGTTTTTATGAGATCGCCAGATGTTACATCTTGGCTTCTGTTAGCAATGTGTTGCAACAACAATATTAGAACATGGAAACTGTCGTTAATATGATGATGAACTTCACCGAAATATTTTGAGATCATGGTGGTCAAGCCAAACACGTTGCTGTTCGAAACTTCATGAATTGTAGGATGAAACCTGGAACTCCTATCAGAGAACATATGATGTTGATCATGAGTTATCTGAATGAGATGGAGATCATGGGTGCTAAGGTAGATGGCGAGCCAAAAGTTGATATGATCCTTGGGACTCTGCCTAACATATTTTAGAAATTCAAACTTAATTATTTGATGAATAAGTTGAGGTACTCACTTCCTGAGTTGATGAAAAAATCACAAGCTGCTGAAACTCTATTTCTGAAGGGTAACAGGAAGACTGGAGAAGCAAACTTTACTGAAAACAAGCCTTCCACCTTTGGCATAAAAAAGAAACACGTGAGAGGTCTGAAGAAGGCTAAAAAACAGAACTCGAAAGTTGCGAAAGGTAAGGGCACTAGAAAAGTGGACAAATCGAAAGACAAGTGTCATCTTTGTGGAGCCCATGGCCATTGGAAACACAACTGCCTTGACTATATCAAGGAGTTGAGATCTAAATGTATAGTACTTATTACTGAGGCATGTTATATGGCTGACTCTACTTTTTCGTGGATTGGAGACTATACAACCACTAACCATATCTGTTGTTCCCTGTAGGGGTTCAGGAAAACCAAAAGGCTTGACGAGGGTGAGTTTAGCTTTCGTTGATGAAATTGAACACTAGTATCGGTCGTATCTAGGGTAACTATTAAATTATCATTTGATAACAATTTTATGATTTTACGTGATGTTTATTATATCCTAATTTTTAGAAAGAACCTTATTTCAGTAGCTAGTTAATTGAGAAAGGATTCTGTTTGAATTTCATTTATAAATATTGATATTTTTAGAAATGATTGCTTAACTACTGCTGCATGTTTGATAAATAAACTATTTCACGTAAAACTAATAGTTCCAATGATATGTGACACTGGAGTAAATACTGATTTACAAAGGGATAGTAAAATTTTGAAGTCTGACTCAACTAATCTAACCTATTTGTGTCACTTACGTCTTGATCAAATTAGAGTGGACATGATTAAAAGCCTTATGGATAGTAAAATGTTGAAGTCTAACTTAACTGATCTAACCTATTTATGTCACTTACGTCTTGATCAAATTAGAGTGGACATGATTAAAAGACTTGCAAAAGATAGTCCATTGTAAACTTTAAGTGTGAGATCACTACCGACATGTGAATCTTGTATAGAAGGTAAAATGACCAAGAGACCCTTTTTCAGCGAAGGGTGAAAGAGCCACTCAATGCCTCAAACTCATACATAGTGATGTGTGTGGGCCATTGAATATCTAAGTAAGACGATGTTATGAATACTTTGTAACAATCACTAATGACTACTCACATTTTGGACATGTTTATCTAATGCACCAAAAGTCTAAAACCTTTAAAAATTTCAAGGAGTACAGGGCTATGGTCGAAAAGTAATTAAATAAACAAATCAAAATGCTACGATCTGTCGTGGTGGAGAGTACTTGCTAGGAGAGTTCAAAGACTTTCTTAAGGAAGAACGTATTCTTTCTCAACTCACATCACCTAGCACTCTAGAAGACAATGGTGTGTCAGAGAGAATGAATAAAACTCTGATGGATATGGTCAGATCCATGATGAGTTACTCATCTCTCCCGGATTTGTTCTGGGGATATGTCTTGGAAACAACAACGTACATTCTGAGCCATGTTCCATCGAAGATGTTTCCTAGCACGTTTTATGAAAGATGGAATGGACGAAAGTAGTCCGTTAACCACTTTAGAATATAGGGGTGCCCATCACATGTTTAAAACAGAAGATAGACAAGTTGGCCAATCGATCATAATTATACATGTTTGTAGGATACCTCAAAGGAGTGAAGGGGTATGTCTTTTATAGTCTAACTGACTATAAAACATTTATAAACACAAATGCACATTTTCTTGAAGAAGACTATATATGAAGTCAGAAGTCGAGAAACACTCTTGTGCTAGAGGAATTATTGAGTGGGAGGACACCAATTCCCCAATCAGGAACTGTTTCTGATTCAATGGAAGAACCACAGCTGAGGTGAGAGCCTATGGAGCCTCGGCGTAGTGGAAAGGTTGTGAGACAGCCTCATAGGTACATGTCTTATGGATAAAAATAGTCTCAGATAAGGATTATGATGAACCTGTCTCCTACTCACATGCCATGGCTGGTACTGAAGCAAACCTGTGGCAAGAAGCCATGCACGTTGATAAACAATAGGTGTACTCGAACAGAGCCTGAAAACTTATAGATCATCTTGAAGGGGTAAAACCTGTAGAGTGTAAATGGATCTATAAGAAAAAAAGAGGTCCATATGAGAATATAGAGACATTCAAAACTAGACTAGTAGCCAAAGTCTACGCCCAAAAGGAAGGTATGAATTATGAGGATATCTTCTCGCCAGTGGCATTGTTTAAATCCATCTGAAACCTCCTATCCATTATTGCTACCCTTGATCATGAAATCTGACATATGGATGTCAAGACTATTTTTTTTTGAATGGCAATCTTGAAGAACACATTTATATGGCTCAACCAAACAGGTTCATCGATGAAACTGTTAAGAACTTTGGTTTGAATAGTTAGTGGATGAACCATGTATGTATATGCTCATACACAAAGGGAAAGTAGTTTTTCTAATCTTGCACGTAGATGATATTCTACTCATTGGGAATGGTGTAGGAAAATTATCTGTTGTCAAGATTTGATTTGCAAAATAATTTGATATAAAAGATTCTTAAAAAGCTGCCTTTGTCCTAAGTATTCAGATATTTCGGGATCAGAAGAACATACAATTGGCATTATTTCAAGCATCTTATATTGATAAGGTGATGGATCGCTTCAAGATACAAGACTTAAAGAAGGGATATCTTCCTTTCAGGCATGAAGTCAGCCTCTCCAAGAAGCAGTCTCCTAAGACTTCTCAAGAAGAGGAAGAAATGAGAAAGATTCTCTATGCCTCAGCCATAGGAAGTCTCATGTATGCGATGCTTTGTAATATGACAGACATTTGCTACACGGTGGGCGTGATGAGTCATTTCCAATCTAATCCTAGAATCAAGCATCAGAATGTCATCAAGCATATCCTTAAGTATCTTAGGAGAACAAGGAAGTACATGCTTGTGTATTTAAGTACTGACTCTGAATACAAATTCTAATTTCCAAGCATACAAGGATTCTAGGAGGCCCACTTCAGGATTGGTGTTCATCCTGAACGGTGGAGCAGTTATCTGGAGAAGTATCAAACAATCTTGGATTGTTGATTATACCATGGAAGCTGAATATGTGGTAGCTTGTGAAGCTGTTAAGGGGGTTGTATGACTTAGAAATGTCTTGAAAACTCTAGAAGTTCTTCTAGAAGCTAACAAGCCCATGACACTTTATTGCAATAATAGTGGGGTGTGGCAAATTTGAAGGAACCAATGAGCCATAAAATATCCAAACACATAGAGCGTAAGTATCACCTGATAAAAAAGATTGTTCAGCATAAATATGTTGTAGTTACACGTATATCGATGGTCAACAACTTGGCAGATCCTTTCACGAAGATTTTAAGCAGTATAGCTTTTTATGGTCATCTGGAGTGCATGAGGATACTGGATTGTACACGCTTACTTTAGTCCATGTAGAAGATTGTTGGAATTATGTCCATAAAGTAGGGTGTAATAACTATTTATGAGTATTTAGTTATTTCTCTGATATTTTGAATGATTAAATTTAATGAATAATTGAAATTTTTTATATTAATAAAATGTGTTTATAATTTACTCAAGTCCTGAAACTATTGTCAACGTAAGAAGAGTAAAGACTAAATGGTCTTCCAGACAAATTCTTCTGAAATAGTTCATAATGATATTCACAGTTTTTGGATCGACTGGCCAATCGAGTCTGATTATGACTGTTAGGTTGAACTAAATGATGCCGCTCTTTGGGCATGGGAGTGGGGACTCTAATGGTTGACGTAGATATGTTGTGGAACATGTTAAATAGACCAGTAACAAATTAGTTTGGAGTAAAACCATTTATCTAGCTCTAAATCTAATTGTTACACCTTAAGAGTATTTTTGTAATTACCTTAATCTGAGGTGAATATGAAACTTTACCTAGTTAGTTACGATCTTTGATACGTCAAAGGAGTGAGTTCGAATCACTGGACAATATCTCGGCTGTTAAGATCGTGATTCAACTTTGTTGGAGTTGCGTGATTCACACATATGAAAATTTGTGGTTAGATTGCAAAATACGATAATATCACATTATGCTTTATTGATGAGTGTATGACTAAATTAATCTAGCCAAGTATTCGATGAAATGTATCATTGAATAAGACATGGGGAATTGTATAGGACAATTCACTATTATGTCTTTCTTATTTACAGTTAATAATGAGTTAATGAAATAATAACAAGAGGGGTAAAATGATAATTTTACATCTCACTCTTGTTACTGATATTCACGAAGGATAATAGGTTTAAAAAATTTGTAGACTGTGAAATAAAAGTGTTTATTTGCACCAACAAAAAATGTAGCGCGTATGGATCGAGAGTTGATTCGACATCGGACCTATAGTGGAGTCGTACAATGTCATGATTAAATAGGTCGAGAATTTATAAAGATAAATTTATCGGGTATTTGAATCCTATACCTTTATTCATGTAAGTTCATTCGGTCTCAGGAGTAGCTCATGAGAACATGAATAGAAAAAACAACATCAGTTGGATCAAAATATGTTTTGAGCCAAAGTGTATTTCATGAACCCATGCGTAATGGATGTTGTCACTAAAATAGTGAAGAGCAATTAATTGATATTCAAATTAAATAATTTATTATTTTTTAATTATTGAATAATTAGTAAATCAGAGAAATTAACTAATTAATTGATGGAGATCAATTAAAATTTATCAATTTTTGGTTGATGGATTTTGACACAATATTGACTTTAATAAGAGATGCAATTTTCGACAATTATAGATTACAGAGGTGAATTTCAGAAATTACACATATATGTGATGTATGTGAAAATTCTTAAATTATTATATGAGGGTTGGCATTAGGGTTGTCTCCCTAAGTGTGTTGACAACTTTAATCACACAGACCAGAAAAAGGTTTATCTCTCCCCCTCCTACTATTGCCGCTGAATTCATAGAGAAGAAAATAAATTTTTCTTCCTCAGTTATTTTGAGAGCTCATACTCAGTTCCTAGCGACGTCCTTGAGAGATATATTTCTGAATCCGATGAGTGATTGTTGGTGCGGAGACTGATTGAAGTTCTTGGATTTGAATATCGAAGAACGTCAAGTATTTAATAAAGATTCCACCTATTCAGAAAGTCTCTGAAACAATGGAAAGGTATAAAGCATTTCTACCTCTTTTGAATACGTTTAACTTTGTATGCATAATCAGATGTATGGTTTTGATATTTAATATGATTAAATTGGTTAATGTAAATTTTTTTAATATTCTGCCCATGAAAAAATTCGTGGTTCGATGATTTTCTTCAAATTTTTTAAAACCCAGTCCAAAAATTAGTATCAGAGCCTTGGGTTCTAGATTATATATATTTAGATTAACAGGTACGAATCGATGGATATTCATATATTGGCATATAATTGTGTATGGTAGATTCAAAATTATTTTGAATGTGCTTTATGAATAGATCCCTAACTTTGGTCTAGGTGTTTTATTATTCAATTTAGAATTGATGTAGGCCGAATTTGAGGCATACGATTTTATGTAAATTTTATTTCTTACAAAAGTTGTAATTTTAAATTTCATGTAATCCGTCGCCGCCTAAAAAAATCACCGTAAAAAATCACAACAACATAATCCAACAACATAAGTCACCGTAAAAAAATCACAACAACATAATCCAACAACATAAGTCACCGTAAAAAAATCACAACAACATAAGTCATCGCGGCCGTTCTCGTCATCGCTGGTCACAGCCACTGCCACCGTTGCCGCCGTAATTTTGATGAGTTTATGAATAACTGTTCAATTGCTTCGGGACTCTTTACTTAATCCAATAAAATCACAACAACATAATCAAGATATGTTCTTATATGTTTATGAATAACTATTCAATTGTTTTAACAACTAATTACTCAATTCAAATCTAATTTCAAATATAAGTGAATGTACTTAATGTTCGCATTGAACATTCAATAATTTTGGTAACTTTATTTGTGATTCATCGAGTATACCAGGATCAATTTTAGAAAATAGAATTTGTTGAAAAACCATTGTAAAAAGATAAAAAAAACCACTGTATTGATATAAAACCGTCAAAAATTAGAAAACTCACCAGAAACCACCTGTATAGGGGCATAAACCGCAACTATAAGTTACAAAACCGCCGCTATAGGTTAGAAAATTGCTGGTATAGGTTAGAGAAACCGTCGGTATAGTGCATCACAAAAAATGACGTTTGGGAGCACAAAAGCCATTAGCAGGCTCTAAATGTCACCACCACATGGCGTTTCGCCATGTGGTGACATTTCACCATGTGGTGGTGGTGTTTCACCATGTGGTGGTGGCGTTTCACCATGTGGTGGTGGTGTTTCACCATGTGGTGATGACGTTTGGCCTAGATGCAATATACAAATATGGGGAATGTGTGTTTTTTAAAACATTTGGTGAATGTTTGCATTTAGAGAATGAGTTTTCAAAAGGTGTTCATCTCCAACCTTAGGAGTTATACATGTTCGTTAAATAGTGATAAATTATTTTATTCGATATTTATCATAAAATCACGACAACATAATTAATGATACGTTTTTATGGGGTAATGATTATAAAATAATAGTTTAAACTAACCTTGAGAGTTATACGCATTCATCAAACCGGTAAATAAGATATATCGACTACATCACGATCTATAATTATACATGGTAGAAAATGTCTTTTTTAATACTTGCCACAAAAGCATAACATCTTTTATAAATTTGAATAATCCATATATGATCGTGTGACATACATATTAATGCGTGACATATGAATCCATAAATGTAAGACATAATAGTGTGTAAAATGATAAATTTTGTAAGGTTCACCAAGAATTAAAAATACATATTAATATAAAATGACAAATTCGTAGTGAGATATAAGGGGAACCTTGAAGGGTTCAACAAAAATAAAAAAATGGAAATGTTCACAAAAAATGTATTGGGGTTCACTGAATATGTATTGGGGGTTCACCAAATACATACAAAATTAATAATTTTTGGAGAGCTTCACCAAAAATGACTTTGCACGGATTTGGTGAAGCTCAGTACGTAATTAGTGAACTCCAGTACGTATTTGATAAACCCCTCTAAGAATTATTAATTTATACTTATTTGGTGAACTATATTACGTATTTAGTGAATCTCACTACGTATTTGGTGAACTACAGTATATATTTGGTGAACTCCTCTAAAAATTATCAATTTATACGCATTTTGTGAATCTCATTACGTATTTGGTGATCTCTTACAAGATTTATTAATTTATACATATTTAATGAACTACAATACATATTTATTATCTAATAAAATTTAATATATTTAATAAACTCTAATATATATTTGATGAAAAAAAGAAGAAACTCCTTTATGATTGTTGTCAATTTTTCCTTCTCTAATTTGTTTTTTCTTTTCTGCGCGGAAAATTCGTCCCATGGCTCTAAAGTCCTAGTTAAAGTCTATAGTTAGGCTGCAAAGTTGGTAGAAATCCATTGAACTTGGCTTGCCACGTCCAAAAAAAATGACAAATATTTACGCACCATGGACTTGTCTGAAAACCTAGACTATGCTATGCTAACTGATGGGTTTACATTGAACTTGGCTTCCCACGTTTAAGGAAAAAAAGCACTTTATGCGCTACAGGCTTTGTCTTTAAAACCTAGCTATGCTAACTAATGGGTTTACATGGATAGGTTATGCCATTTTGATTTTATCCGGAAGATCAACCATTTGACATGTCACTTATCTAATAAGAAAGGTAGCTAGGGGAGGGGACCCCTCTCACAATATCGTGTATAATTAAGCTAAGCCAGTCCACGCGAATGATATAAATAGTTAGGAGAGGAGTTAAGAATTTAATTAAGTATGGTCAATTTTTTTTTTCAAGTATAGCATAGAACTTGGGTAAATTTCACTTTTATCCCCTAAACTTTAGTGCCTTTTACTTTTTTCCCAATTTTTTTCTCTAACATTACCATCTTGGTGAAAATGATTTCAAATCCTTACAAGAAAAAGAAATGAAATGATTTAGAACCATTGTTGTTCTGAATTAAATACATTTAAAATGAAGGGAATCTGAATATATTTGTTTAGAAGTATTATGGATTTAAAATAAAATTGAATTGAACTTATTTTACAATTATATCCTCAATTTAAATAACCAACATAAAATGAGAAATTTAGTAGCAATAACAAAACACATAAGCCACACTCTCTCCAGAAATTTTCTCTCTCCTTCTCTCTCCTTCTCTCTCCTTCTCTCTCCTCTCCATCTACCGTACTATGCTACCTATTGCTCAATGAGCATAATCAATTCTCATATAATACAGTTGCGTTTACGTTCAAACACTAATCTCACGATAATAGGGTATATTGAAACAAACATTCAAACACTACTTCTCTCGACTATTTTATTTTTGATATATTTACAAATATAGTCATTTAATGACTCTAATTTATTCTACAATTAACTAAAATTTAAACTGTAACTAAAAATTGTAGAAGCTCAGAAAATATTATTATTTCAAAAGCGCTCAAACTAAAAGAATGCACCTATTATCAATAGGAAAAATTCAAATAAACAACAGTGATTTTTTACCGTTATTCATAAAAAGACTTAATTAACAGTTGTAAAAATAATAATCTTAAAGGACATGTGTGCTTGAGGAAAGTTATTTTTACCGTGATTTGTCATCTTCTAAGACAATCATTGTTTATCCATTGGGTAACTAAATGAGTATAAGTACTAATCAGATCAGATAATAGGAACTCAATGATTTTAAATATAAATTCATTATCTATTCACATTGTCATCAATACATTAAACATTTCATATATAGTATAAAAAGATGACTGTGCTATTGAGCAGCAGTATTTGCTTCTGCAACCACATCATTATCTTCATAGATTTTTTTGTTTTGTAAATACTCATGTTTCGTGGTATGGGATTAAACAAATTTTGATTTTTGAACAAACAAATATCACCTTTATCGAGCACCATTATAACTTTATCCATTGAACTTGTAAGTACGTCTAATTTATCCCTTATTATATTGATAATATGGGTTTTCTTTTTCACACGCTCAAAAGATGAAACAGAATACAGATGACATGCTTTGATATTGGATATTATTATCTTCAGGTTCATCAATTTTAATATGTATCTCATCGCGCACTACACGCTCATCAATATCATTGATATTCTTTGAATTTTGTTATGTCCAAGGATGTACCTTCTCTTTTACACTTTTTACAGCTGGTCCAGTTGCTCTATCTTGCACATAAATTTATTTCAAAAGGTCATAACTGTAAATGAGTTTCCTCAAACTTGTTATGCTTTGGGTAAGACTGCAAGTCAAATAGATTGATTTAAATGTTTATACATATACAATAGTGCTACTGCTAACTCTAAATTAACAAAATAAATATCAAATTTGAAGAGCACGTACTTGCACTTGTGCACTCCATACAGCTGCAGCTGCCTTAATCATTCCCTTCCAGCTGAAGCCACTATCACGATAGAACACTTCCAACTCAATTATTATTTTATCTTTTATAGTATCGATTAATAATATTATCCTTGGATATCTTCATTTGAAATTTTGGATTCAAAACTTGAATATCATTTTGATAACCGTCATTTGCAAAACTTTTGTTTGGCTTTTGACCAAGTAGCTTTTGTTCTTTTAAAACTTTTAAGAGATATTTATCCATTGCTTCAGTCTAACTAGTGTAATTTTCTTCTCACCATTAGCAGTATTCATTGACTTATCTGGATTCATTTTTACTTATAAATATTTGTAGATTATATATGTCAAGTATATGAACATAGAAAATAATAATAAAAGTGTGGATAAAAAATTAAGAATCTCAATTTTTATACAATAAATAACTTGTTGAATATATAAATAATTAAATTGTTCCACATTATACAGAGATGAAAGAAATCAGGTAGATAAAAAAGACATAATGAATATACAAATTAATATCCACAGTGAAATCGTGCCACATTCGAGTAGCTATAGAATCTCAGACGTGTAGTCCATATCTCCCATCTTCAGTTAAACTTGAAGATGCTACTTGATCCACATCTATTTCACTATTCATAACTTCACGATCAATTTTTATAATTAGTCTCTCATATAGATCAACACCCATTAAAATTATGTAATATGCAACATGCTAACACAATTTTCATTTGTAAATCAAAGCTATATCGGTGTTCAGTCCCACAAACAATGACGACAAATTGTTTCCTTACACCCAAAGAATTATGCATGTCGGTGATTAAACAGTTCCTTTGGGGATTAATGAACGGGTAGAATACTCTTTAAGATATATCGAGTCTCTCAATATAGGGCAATGAATATAAATCCCAACATAAATCCCGAATCAACTAGATAATATTATCCTATAAAAAATTAATTGCAAACTTTTGTTAGTACTTCACTACAAAAAACAGAGACTTTAGCTATGAAACTTTTAGCCACGAAAGTAAATTCATCGCAAAAGACCCATTTTTGGCGACTAACTAAATAGTTAGTCACCAAAGGTAATACATTTTATCAGGAAAGAAGGGCGCCAGTTTTCATCTGTTTTACCGACGAATTTATATTTCATCGGTAAAAATAGAGCTTTTACTGATGAATTTTATATTTCTTCAGTAAAAGTAAAGCTTTTAGTAATGAATTAATTTTTTCGTCGATAAAAGTGTAACTTTTACCCACGAAATATTTATTTGGTCGGTAAAAAAACATCGGTGATTGGTACATAAAACAATAGGCTTTCCCTTAAACTCTCATTTCTCTACTTCCCCTACCCTTTTTAGCCCTCGACAAAACCTTCTTCCCTCTCACCTCCTCAGTTTGTCTTCGTCAGTCTTCGCGGCAAAGCTCCTCCACGACAGAGAACTCCTCCATCAGTTTGTGGCTCCTCCATCGATTCGACAGAGCTCCTCTGTGACTGATCTCCACCTCCTCGCAGATCTCCTCCGCGACAGAGCTCCACCGAGATAGGTCTCCTCCCTGTTAGAGATCTCATACCTTGTACTTCTTTTCTCACTTGATTTTTCAATTTATGCCATATTCTATTGATTTTTAAACAGGGTTTCTCCTCCATGTTAGAATTCTTGTATTGTATTCTAATTCTACTGTTGTTTTACCATTGTTGTTGGTGGTGGATTTGCATTTGCAATCTTTATTTGTAATTTGAGTGTCTTGTTGTCT
Source organism: Datisca glomerata (assembly GCA_003255025.1). Lineage (NCBI taxonomy): Eukaryota > Viridiplantae > Streptophyta > Magnoliopsida > Cucurbitales > Datiscaceae > Datisca > Datisca glomerata. Next base: position 429,698 of record QANY01002702.1, read on the forward strand.
GTACGTTTAGCTCGGAGAACTAGATAAATGTAGGTTGCTTTTCGATTCCTTTACATTAGATATATTTGATAATAGATTCCATTTCACAGTTAATTAAGATTAAACTAAGACAACCCTAAATTAAAACATTTTAGACTAATCAAGTTGAATTAGGAAAAATAGGAGGGGTACCTGTTTTTGAGAATCTTTCCTGATTGGAATGAGTGAGAGGGAACATCATTGATGTTAAGAATGTGATTGGGCAAATGGGTTTTCTTGATTTTTTTTTTTCTGGTGAGGGATGTCAATGGCTTTAGTTGTAGGCGTTGATGGACGGACAGATGGTTCTTCTTGCTGAAGAGGCTTCTTTAGCCGTTGTGGGCGGCTAAACCTTTCATGGGTTATTACCTTTTTGCTTATTTTCTGGCTGCTCTGTTGTTGCTGCTGCTTCTCTTACAATATTTGAGACTTTGGCTTTGCCTTTGGCGGCTTCACTGAGAACTCAATCTATTAAGGTCTCATAATCAATTTATATAGAAATGATAGCATTGAATTGTTAGCATGTCACTGAAGAAAATGAAGAAAATATGAGACTATAGTCAATATTTTCATCTCTTCAACTGTCATCTAAGGACCTATTAAAAGTTAGAAACATAGAAGGAGAAATATATATATATATATATATATATATATAAGTTAAATATTCATATTAATTTTTGTAGAAAGAAATATATGTATGTACATGTATATATATGTATATAAACTTAAAAGATTCATATTGAGATCATTTTACATGTACTCCATCGACTTCACAAAGATAATAACTTCTTTAATTGTCTTGCATGTATTTCAAAATACAAGCACTACCATAAGAAGTTGTGAGCTAATAATGACAATGAAGTGAACGATAGGAAGTCCCAACATAATGAGCCATAATACTAAAATAAAGAAAGCTACAAAGAAGTTCAACTTCTTGTGTTACTTAATAGCTGTTTTTTGTGTCTTATGAGAGAATTTGCAAAGTCCATTCTCAGTATAAATGCTTCAACCTGAGAAATAACAAGCATTTTCATCATTTACTAAGAAAAGTTTAGCTTGCTACCATCATGTAGATGTGCTTGACTTTATACATACATCTAATGAAAAGTAAAATTGATCTCTCTAATTGGGCTCATGATTTTTAATACTAAAAACTAAACTTGATCATGACTTTATTATGCACTTGAATCATCTTTATTTTTTATTTATGTTTCTCGCTTAATTAACTTTGCATTTTAATCTCTTTAATTTAGGGCTCTTTTGTTGAGAGTTTCTTTAAATAGTTATTTAATTTATAGAGTGAAAAAATGGACAAGAATGGGATAAAAATACTAATAGATTGTGCAAGGAGTATATTGATGGTATTTCATAATTTATGAGCTTGACCAGTAATTATCTCAATGCAGAGGGGAAAACTCACTGTCCATGTAAAAAATGTCTTAACTCAAGACAATTGTCTTTACTAGAAGTTAAAATGTATTTGTGCCAATATGGAATGACATTGAGCTATGATTTTTGGGTGTAATTTTATGGTGATGAGATACAAAGATATCACCATTCACCAAATATGGAGATGAATAGTACTACATCTCACCTTGGTGGTTATGATGATGAGATGAGAGAAATGTTAGATAACATTTGTGGTTTTGTTGAGATGGAGATGAATAGTGAACGAGTTGGAGAGGATAATATGATAGAATAAATCTAAATACAGAGACGTTAGACAGATTTAGTGATTTGTTTAGTGAAGGCGAAGAAGAACTTTATCCTGGTATTCAAAAATATACTTCACTATCTTTTATTGTGAAGTTGATGCATATCAAAATGCTTAATCATTAGAACAATAAATGATTCTCATCTAGTAGGCTAAAAAATTCCAGCCTCTTACAATGAAGTCAAAAAAATTAAGAGATTTAGGGTTGGGATATGACACCATTCATTCTTGTAAATATGATTGTGCTTTATTTCGGAAAGAGAATGAAGAAAAAGACAAATATCCTGAATGTGGTGAACCAAGATATAAAATGAATGATGGAAATGGTAAGAAAGTTCTTGTTATAACCAGACTTCAAAGATTGTTCAAGTAAAAATAAACATCGTCTGATATGTGATGGCACAAGGAGAAACGTGTCAACGTTGAAGGTGTATTGAGACATCCTGCTGATTCAGATGGTTAGAAGGATTTTGATAAGCAATATAGTTGGTTTGCAGAAGATGTTCAAAATGTAAGATTAGGACTTGCAACGGATAGATTTATTCCATTTTAGAAATATGAGCAACTCATATAGCATGTCGCCAGTCATATTAGTACCTTATAACCTTCCTCCATGGAAGTGTATGAAAGAATCCTTCTTTATGATGACATTACTAATTTCTGGTCCAAGATCACCAGGTAAAGATATTGATGTGTATTTGCAGCCATTGATAGATGAGTTAAAACAATTGTGGGATGGGGTGAAAGTATTTGATGCACTTCTGGGCAATCTTATAACTTTATATTTGAGCGTGCTAGATGATTTTTGAATACTTTCTGATTGATACTCCTTGTCTAAAAATAATAATTTTAGTTTCAATGTGTGTGTGTGGATGTTGGGGGGGGGGGCTTATGACTTTGTATCTGAACGTGATTTTTGAATACTTTCTAATTGATGCTCTGCGTCTAAAAGTAATAGTGTTAGTTTCAATGTATATGTGGGTGTTGGAGGGGGGGGGTTATCACTTTGTATCTGAGCCTGCTAGATGAATTTTAAATATTTTTTTATTGATGCTCATTATCTTGTTTTCAATACTTTCTGATTAATGAATATATTTATCTTGAATTTGACTTATTGAAATGTTACATAGGAACGCACACGTGCTTTATGGGATGTGCCTATCGCTGAGGACACCATACCTCGCTCCGAAGAAGAGATAGGTGAAGAAGTGTTCGGGCGAAATAAAGGTCTTGGACATGGAGTCCCACCCACATCTTCCAAGAAAAAGAGTCGAGTCGAAAATATAGAATTAAAGAAACAAATCAAGTCGACGGGAGAGCCAATTGCAAAGCTTACTCGCTTAGGCTCGTCAAAACTATTTTCCACCTCCTGACGATGACTTAACAACATAAACATGAGATTCAGGATATTTGTTAAGCTTTATAATTATAACATCAATCTTTAAATACTCACTTTTTTATTTTTCTTCGGATATATTTGTGTACCAAATTCTGTAATGAATTATGATTCGGAGATTTTACTACTTCTAATTTGTTACATTACATATATTAATGATTATTAATATATGTATTTTTTAGAAAAATATCGGGTGATAAATTTTCTGATGATATTAATTGCTATTGCAGGTGTATAAGAAAACTAAAAAATTCAGCATTTTTTTATTTACATTCTGGTATTGTAAAATTTGGCCGCCAAAAACATTTCGCAACAAAAAAAATTGATTGCAAAATAGTTTAGGCGACGAAGAGAAAATATTGGTGGAAAAATATTTTTGTGATAAAACTTTTTTTTGGTCGCAACAGTTTTTGGTGACGAATAGAAATATCGGTCGCAAAAAGATTTTTGCTACGAATTTTTTTCTGTCGCAAAACCTTTTTGCAGCAAACTTTTCTTTTCGTCGCAAAACACTTTTGCGACCAGCTTTTTTTCGTTGCTAAAGGCTAACGTGACGAGTTTTGTATTTCACGCGAAAGATTTTCGCTGACGAAGCAAAAATGATGAACTTTGCAACGGATATAAGTTCATCGCGTTAGACCTTTCGTGACAAAAAATTGGGGCTTTAGCAACCAAAATATTGGTCGTTAAAGCCCATGTTTCTTGTAGTGGTTATACATAGGATAAACTTGTTTATCATAAAAATAACTAATTACTATCTTCATGTAATTTTAACTTATTTTCTCTTGTTAATGCATCTTCTAATATTCGAGAGTTTGATGTATATCCGACCAAATAATACATAAGTAAAATCTTGAATCAATTGTGCATGCTGCTAGTACATTTTGAGTTGAACGTTCTTTTCGCCCTCTAAACCTTGATACATCTTGTTTAAACTTTCGTATGTACATGCATTCCATGAATTGCTCCAATCCTAAGAATGCGATGCCTATGTAATTAATAAATCTATGGTAATATGCATAAAAATAATGGTTTAATTATACCTTAAAGTAAGCGTTAAATCTTCTAATGATTTGTATTTATGACAGAACTGAAGAACCGGTTGGTTGAATAAAGAATTGATCTTCAAATGATATGATTGGCTCTAGTACTTGATGAAAATAACGGCTTATGGATTCACTAGATTGACAAAAGAAAAATCTAATTATATGATTCATCACATTATGAGACAAAATGTGGCGAAATTTTTCAACTTTCCTTCAACACAACTGTATTGACTATCCTTGAGGTATTTAGTTTTTTAAGAATGGTAACAAACTTTTAAATGCAATTGGACTCATGCATAATATTGCACGACATCCTTCATCATTAGTTTCAATAAACTACATCAATTGGTGTTCAACTACTTCTCTTTCTGACCTAGGTTCTGAAGGAGACTTTTCAATATAAGTTGAGGCTTGATAAAACTCGAGTAATACAACTAAATAGGCCATATTAGCCAATATGTCTCCAACGACCAATCTGCTCTAGTTTCTTCACAATGTCTCATGATCCTTTCATGTGTAAGTAAATATTAGAATATAAAATAATGTATTTATGTGTGTGTATATATATATATATTACTTTAATACTTAGCAAAGTAAAAAATTGAGGCTCAAAATGAATTTTGGACTATTAATTGGGCTCATATCAAGGACGTTTCTGCCCAAGGAAAAATTATAGTTGTTTATTGGACTATATTTTGCAAGTTTTTCTTACATAAATTGTAGTAAATAGTAACTTTTATAACTTCTCTTCAATTAATGTCAAGCTTCTTAAATTATTAGAAATTTGTCAATTTTTTATAGAACTTTCTTAATTAGACTGTTTTGCCTTTATAACTGTTTCATGTAGTGATCCTAAATTTAAGCTGTTTGGTCATTCTATTTATTAATTTTTTACTTATCTTATTTTTTATTAATATATTTAAGGTAGATTTTATTTCTAAATTTTAAATTATTCTTTGATTACGCTAGTTATCCCTATATGCAAGTTAACAATTTCACTATTTTTCCCTTAAGGTAGTTTTTATTATTACGTTTTATTTAAACCACTCGTAATATTTTTATTTAAAATTTATCTTTTAAGTTAATTTCATCTATAGAATGGAAATTGGCATATTGAAACTCGTAATTAAATACAACACACAATTAACAAAAATAATCAACTGGACAAATCTATTATATGGTTTCAACAATCACCTATTAGATGCATGTAAATATATTTCTTGTAAATTATGTTATTAAATATATTCATTGTAAATCACAAGTTCTATAGTTTGCATAATTATATCGACATATGTATATTGATATACATGAAAATTTGTTGGTAATAGTTTGATATTTATAATTAATCTTCATTATATAAATAATGATATTCTCTGTAAATCAGTATTATTATATATTAAAATAATAATAGTGATAGTTGTATATAACTATTGATATGCATAAGTTTGTGAAGTGTATTACACTGAAATAGTTATAAACAATAATTTACCAACAATAAAATTGATATGCTATATAACATTAACATTGTCACTTATTATTGACTTTCATATACAAGTTTCTACTATATACTTCCTAATATTTAGGATAATGATACAAAGAAGGATAATAAATGTCTTGACAAATTAAAATATACAATCTAAAAAATGTGTGAAATGAGGCGATCAACAAGTGACAAATCGACAAATCAAGTAAAGAAGTTAATATTGTATGTAAATATATGCAAATAAGAACTAGCTAATTATATTACAAACATATATATATTAATTAAAATTATACGTAAATAGATGTACATAATTTACATTATGTGTAATTTTTACGCTGTAAATAACATTAAATTTATTCAAGATTAACATTGTTAAGTCATTTGCTTACATAAATTATATTTACTATACATACATTTTTTTCATTATTTGATTTTAATTACTGGTGCAGTTGTAATTTTTAATATTTAAATCACAATAAAAAAAATTAATAATTAATCTTAAACCATTAAATTTTTAATGGATAGTTATTGTATTTAAAATTTGAACCAAATATAAACTAAGAGGTTTAAAAACAAATCTTTCCTACTCATAATAAAAAAATCCAGAAAAAGTAACAGCATAATTTTATTTATTTACAAAGATAAATTAGAATAAAAAAAGGTGAGTTTCTAATATAGAGATTCAAGTCAATGAATGAAAAATGGGAAAAAAAGGGTAAAAAAATGTAACAAAAAAAGACTTAAAAAGCCAACAATGGAAAAAGTCTTTGCGAGATTTTTGTTTTTGTTTTGAAATATTTGGTTCAGTATTTTTTTATACCAAATTTTGAGTCCTTCCTATTTTGTTTCATTAAATAAATTGCTTATGACATTTAAGTTTTATACTCCCTATTTTTAAGCAATTAAGACAATGAAAAAGGGGCATTTACGGTATATCAATCTATAAAATCTGGATATTTTGAAAAAAAATTGAAAAAAATCTAATGATTTAAAAATTTTGACAAAATTTAATTAAATACTAATACATTGCTAGTTACCTCAAAATCCCTTTTTCTTATGTCATGCTTAATGTGGATTTGCAGAGCTGATAAAGTGTGCATGTGTTGAGATTAATTGAGGGGGAAAAGGAGGAAACAAAGAACGAGAAAAAATCTAGATACCGAGCCATTGGACGAACGGATGTGATAAATATGCAATATCGAAATCATTGGTGAGTGTGCAATGGGCCAAAACCCGTCAAATCAAGAAGATGGATTGCTTTAGAGATAAACATGCAAATTTGATTGTGTTATGTTAACTGGATGCTAATTTCTCGAATGTGGCTTCCTACTTGACAATCAGTTCACGGCTTTTTTGTTATTATCTAATTTTTATTTTGTTACCAAATGTGCATCTTTCAATCTATATTGAAATAGAATTATGTACAAGAAATAAACACTTTGAAATTAGAACTTACGAGACACATATTATGTATGCAAGCAATTAGAGAGCGATAGAGTTCTATGAAGGCTCACTGAAGAAAAATATGATGTTAGGATCCTCCTGGGAAGAAAATCAGCGTAGCTTCTCCTGTAAATGTCGAGCAAGAAACACTGAATTTCTTAACGAGAATGTAGACAACATCTAAGTAGCTCTTTTAAGCATTATCACAAACAGTTGGCAGGGAATAAAAATGTCAAATATATCGAGTCTCCAGCCCACAATGAAATCATAATTAAAAAAAGTGGAAGCAGCAAGTTAATCAAAAACTTATTTCTACAGAGTTAAACTATTCAAGTAAAGAAGAAGAGATAAATAGCATCTCCGAAGATGAGATAAGAGCATATTAATAGAGCAACTTACACCACACGTGACTATGTGATGTGATGGTTTAATTAGTCGGGGCTTGGAGCTGGAACGGATGAAGATGAGATAACATCATCGAAGCCAATTCATCGAGGGATAAAAACGGAAATGACCACACTCGGGGATAAAGCCACAAAAATCCCTACAAATCTGTTCTTTTTTAATAGGAAAATATATGGACCAGGTTTTTAGGCAAATGAATAGTTGTTCAATCTCAAGTTGAAACTAGAATAAATATCCCTAAAAATAGATATATGAAATAAATTCAGAATTTTAAATCCATTTAGATTTAAAATAATAATAGATGTCAAATCCATCCAAATTATTCGGTTCCGGGCTTAAAAGTAAACTTGAGCATCTGTTAGACTTCAACCCAATTTTTGTCACTCACATTGACACCTAAAGTTTACTCTTTTTAGTACATTGCCACCTACATTTTACTTGGCATTTTTAGCTTGAAACATCTACAAAAAATCTTAACTATTTTTGTGTCATATGAGGTGAATGTGCCGTTATTTTATTGATCATGCATTCAAAGTTAAAGTTTAGTTTTTAAATGTAAAAAACTCTACCATCCATAACAACTCCAGCCAAGTAAAATGTAGAATGGAATTGAGACTTAAGGGGTTCGATCGAAGTACTCATATATTGAAAGATGAATAATCATTTTATTAGTAAAGACGTACTCCCAATTTATGATAAGATAGGCTAAATATTTTGAGATATTTAAGAGATGTTTCAATGTATATTTTGTTTCAAGAAAAAGTGACATTACGCGGTAACATCCTAAAAAAATAAACTTCAGGAGACGATATTAGAAAAAAAAGTTAGGTGGTAATTCAAAATTATAAGTTAAAGTTTGGGTGAGTAAAACTAAGTTTATCATATAGTTTATTGAGAGTAGTAATGTAAATTGATATAAGAATTATAAAATTAATTATGTACTATTAAAATCTAAAATTTGCACATCCTTGGCGGGTGTCATGTATATATTGAAGAAGTTTATAAAAATTCAAAAAGTGATCTTGATAGATCAAGAGAGGAAACATAGAAGAGGAAGAAGAAGATGATAGAGAGAAGAGAGAGAAAGGAGAAGTATGAAAGTTGTGTGTTCTCATTAACCTCAAACAAAGAACAAGCTGGTATATAAACCTGTAGCTAAATAACTATTACCTACAAGTGTACACAGGCAACATGCACAAAAAAATAAACAGTTAATAACTAACAGTAGTAAGTAAACCAATTATCCTAATTACCCTTTACATCATCCTTAATACCCCCTCAAACTTATCCCAGGCTTGTGGATATGTTTGTCTTTTAGGAAATAAAACTGAGGACTACATAGGGGCTTGGTAAATAGATATGCCAACTGGTGTTGAGATGAAACATGTCTGATTAAAATGTCCTTCTTCATCACACATTCCCTCACAAAGTGATAATCAATTTCTACATGCTTTGTCCGAGCATGGAGCACTGGGTTTGAGGCCAATGATATTGCGGAGGTATTGTCACACCAGAGAAGAGGGGGTTGTGATTGAAAAACATGGAGATCATAAAGAATCTGTCTAATCTAACTGAGTTCAACAGTTGTGTTGGCCAATGCTTTATATTCAGCCTCTGTGGAAGGCCTGGCCATTGTTGCTTGCTTCTTGGCACTCCAGGAGATTGGATTAGGTCCAAGGAAGATAACATTTCTCATAGTCGATCTCCTATCTGAGGGATCACCATCCCAATCCGCGTCGCTGAATGCCTACAAGTGAAGAGACCCTGGTGTAAATTCCAGCCATGATCAATAGTTCCTATGACATATCTGAGGATTATTTTAACAACAATAAAATGAGTTGTCGCAGGTGAATGCATAAATTGGCAAACATGATTAACTGCAAAGCTAATATCTGGCCTTGTAAAAGTAAGATATTATAGAGAGCCTACAAGGTTTCTGTATAAGGTTGCATTAGAGAGAGGGGAACCAACATGGCTAAAAGGAGACTTGGTAGAGCAAGGGGAGTGACATGGCTTGGCTTCAAACATGCCAGTCTTGAGAAGTAAATATTTAGCATACTTATGTTGGTTACAAATATATCAGCCTGAGATCTAAGGATTTCTATCCCTAGGAAGTATTTTAAAGGTCTTAGGTCTGTCATATCAAATTTCTGCTATAAAGTGTGCACAACCATTGATATATCAGCTAAGGAGCCATTGAATCTTAAGCATTATCAATGCCACTAATTATGATATCATCCACATATAATAAGACATAGCTAAGAGAAGATGAAGTAGCATGCACAAACATTGATATATCAGCTAAGGAGCCATTGAATCCTAAAGAAATAAAATGACTAGTGAACCTTTCAAACCAGGCCCTAGGTGCCTGTTTAAATCATATAATGACTTGTAAAGCTTACAAACATGTTTAGGGCAATAAGGATTAACAAACCCTGGTGGTTGGCTCATGTAAACTTCCTTTGTCAGTAAGCCATGTAAAAATACATTTTTAACATCTAGTTGCCTCAAAGGCCAACCATAATGAGCAGCTAAGGACAATAATATTCTAACAGTAGGCTTCTTAATAACTAGACTAAAAGTTTCCCCATAGTCCAATCTAGGCTGTTGGTGGTAGCTTTTGGCAACTAGCTTGGTTTATGCCTGGCTATTGTGCCATTTTGGTTGTATTTCAACTTATACACCCACTTACAACCTATTAAGTTCTTATTTGGTAGGAGAGGAACCAGGGTCCAAGTGTTTTGGGACATAAGTGCATGATACTAATCTTGCATTGCCTTAGTCCATTCAAGACTCTTAGAAGCAATGGCAAAGGTTGAGGGTTCAATTCGATGACTATGAGCAGAGGCCAAAAAAGCCTTTTTCTTTGAGATGCCAGATTTTGATCTAGTCTGCATTGGATGTATAGAGGGAACAATTTTATTTAATATGGTAGATATAGTTCTTTGAGGTTGAACAAGACAAATAGGTAAATCTATAGACATGCCAGAAGAAATATCAGGTAAATTACTATAATCAGTGCCTGAACTACCATTGACATTAGTATAAACAATATCAAGTATATGTCTCACTATGCATATCAGTAGAGAAGTGTGAGTCATGCTCAGATTGACTAATATCAGTAAGCGTCTTAGTATGCATATCAGTAACAGGAAACACATTAGATATACTATCAGGAGACTGACCAAGAGCACGATTGAGAGAATTACCATTATTGGTGAGATTTGGATTCAAGAAATGTAACAAAGAAACATAAGTAGTAGCAGTCTTATTGGTTGGTGATTGCTAAGACATAGTAGTAGTTTGTGTAGCCTTACTAACAAATGAAAAAACATGTTCATAAAAAATAACATCTCTAGAAGTATATCATCTACCACTAACTTTATCATACCACAAGTAGCCTTTGTAATCACTAGCATATCCCAGAAACACATACTACAGAGATTTAGGTTGAAATTTATTCTTCATATATGATTTCAGCTTAGGATAACAAGTGCAACCAAAGATTATAATTAGGTGTTTTACCAAAAAATTTCTCAAAAGGTGAAAGATGTTCGAGACTCTGACCAGGCATCCTATTAATTAGATATATAGGAAAGACAAAAGCACTATACATTAAGGTAAGGCCAATCTTAACTAGATGCATGTGCTTTGTGTCAGCCACTCCATTCTAATGAGGAGTATAAGGACATGATTTCTGGTGGGCAATGCCATTTCATGCAGAAAATTTTAAAATTGGAGGCTGGTGTATTCGCCCCCTCCATCAGTCCTTAAGGCCTTAATTTTGGTTGAGAAAAGATTCTCAACAAGAGGTTTGTTGAAAAATAGGTAGAACATTAGACTTATGATGAATAGAAAAGAACCAAGTGTATCTAGATAGACCATCAACAAAAATAACATAATATTTATGACCATTTAAGGATGTAGTGGGTGAAGATCCCCACACGTCATTGTGAATCAGGTCCAAAGATGATAGAGAAATAGATTGAGAAGTATCAAAAGATAAACTAGTCATTTTATTAGTAACACGACCAATACAAACATAAGAATCAGCAGAATGAGTACAAGATATATGAGCTTTATTAAGAATTTGTCTAACTAGAACTTTGGAATGGTGTCCATGCCTAGAATGCCAGATTACAACAGAAACTTTAGTCCTAAGGTAAGCAATAGTATATTTAGAGAGTGAAGTGGAAATAGGGTACAATCCATTCACATTAGGCCCCTTGTGCAAAGTTTAGCATGTCACCTTGCCATAAATAAGAAAAAAAGTCAGCATAAAGAAACAAATTTGCAATTATTATCAACACAAAATGTATTCGCAGATAGTGAATTAGAGCAAAGATTAGGCACACAAAGAATTTAAGATAACGGAAAAGACAGAACCAGTGGAGATAGTGCTTGAACCTGTGAGAGTTATAGGTAGTGTCTACCCATTGCTTATGGCCATACTGTCATCCCCATTGGATTCAGAGGAGGAAAACAAGTTGCTTAAGTCTGATGAGAGGTGAGTATTGCATCTTGTATCTATAAGCCAAACCTGAGAATTAGAAGGCTGAGGAGAGTATGATAAGGCTGTCATAGCAGTGAGGTTGGAAGAAGGACTTTTCCCTTAGTAGGAAAAGTTCATTTTGTGGAAACAATCCACAACACTATGCCCCATTTTGTTGCATATTTGACACTGAATTTTTCTGTGTGAGGCTTGAGCATCAGATGGGTTACCTTGGATAGAGGGTCTTCACTTGAAAGTATGAAATATGAGAGATTTTTTAAGAGAGGAAAAAAGAGTTTTCATTTATATTCATATATTACTATTCATCTTCTCTCATTCTTTTTCTTAAAGTAGTTTAAATTTCTTGCGCATTAACTAAAAAAATATATTTGTCATCGCTCTTCATCATTTCTCATTTATATTCATGTAATGTATATTTTTTTTCTTCCATAAGTAAAAGTAGAAGTATTTATTCATTCTTATTCATCTTTATTACTCTTAATCTTGAGTTTTATTTCAATATATTGATGATTTTCTTCCTTTAAAATCTTACAAATTTGATAATGAGTTATATTTTGTCATCAACTCAATCAATGAGGATGAGGATAAAGTCTTTTGAGAGGTGCAAATTAACTCAATATGAACCAATCCTTTAATGAGTTGAAAGTGTACATCTCATGCAAAAAATGCCATATGATAATTTCTCACACATGAAAATGCATAAAATACCATGTAGAGAGTTAAACATCTATATGAATAAAGATTATCCAAATATTAAAGTTTCAAATCTCCCTAATACTCTCAGTAGTTGATTTTTTTAGATCTTATCTCATTGTTTATGACACTCAATTGAATTAGTTAGCATCCATGATTCTTCTTTTGCTATTTGATTAGCAATGATTGAAGAAAATGAAAATAATGGTAATTAGTAAGCTATGTAGTCAAAAATTAAAAGGATATATCTATATCCCAAAAAAATATTTTTATTTTGAGATTTTATTTATCATTTTTTTATGTGACACTCGATTTAACTAGTTACCGTCTATAGTCATTCTTTGCTATTTGAATAATGATAATTAAAGAAAAATAATCATAACTAATAAGCTATGTAGTAAAAAATGGTATACTTATACCAATTATATATATTTATATATATATATATATATACTATTTTATGAAACTAAACATTTACATAGATCAAATTTATCTGTACATAAAGGATTTAATATTGATTTATTTATAATGCCAAAATTGTATTATATTAAGAAAAAAACAAAAAAAAGGGAGTGGGGAGGACAAAACATAAGGTTGTTGCAACCCTCCGTAAGACATAGGGTTTGCAACCCTTTGTCAAGACAAAGCTGCGGCTGTAGCAGCTGCAGCTTTGTCCCCCCACCACATTTTTCATTTTTTTCTTTTGATTTCATCTTAATTTCTTTTACTATAAGTTTATTTTATATTTACTTTATTTCACATTTTGTTCATGTATTTTCTTTACATGTTCTATATATTCTTTTCAACTTTTCACATTTTTTTCAAAATTGTCACACAAATTTTTTTCCTTTTTTAACTTTTCTTTCTTCTTTATAATTGTTATTTTTATATTTCTTATTTATGTATCATTGGCATATTATCGTATTTAAAATGTGATTTATGTCCCATTCACTTATAATTATAATAATATGTATATGCATGAATCACAACAATAACATGTAAATTTAAATCATCATAAATCTTTATCGATTAATTTTCACAAAAAATCCCAATGATGGACTTTGAGATTTTTAAGATACAAAACTTCTCAAACTACTGAGATAATGAATTATTTTTTGAAAAATCAAGAATAACTCTAATAATGATTTGATTTAAATAAAAAAAATAAAAAAATTACTTTTCAATGGTATTTGTACCACCCATTAAAGGTAATTTATTTGATTCATTTTATGATACAAAAACATACCTAATGAGACATTCAAAAATAAATTTCTTTCATTTTTTTAGATATAAATTGGATAGCGTTTGATTGAATTTAGCAACCATTTTAATAATGAGTGTTGTGGGGTGCTAATACATTTCCCACACATAAATGACTCTCGAATCAACTTTGAGTTTTCATAGACCAAAATTTTTGTTTTTAAAATTGGGTGACCAATCACGTTCTAAAATGATTGGTGATGACTCCGAATTTTTTTCTTCAAAATGATTTTTTCAATCACAGCTCCGCATCGCAGGCATGTTGCCACAGCTTGGCGACTCTGCTGGGGACGCAATCGGTCTAACCATATTTAGATCGATAGAAATTCAAGCCAAAATTTTATCATATGCTATCTTTTTTGTGGGTCTTTGTTCGTTGATTTGATTTATTATTGTTCTTATTCATTCTTGTAGTTGTATATAGTTTATTTCTATGTTTTATATTTATTTGCATAATTACTAATTTCACACACATACACTAGCCCCATACAGAGGTTTTCTTTTTAGGATTAGCGAGAATGAGTAGTGGAAGACCTTCGTGGAATTTAGGCTCCCGTGCAAAGGCTCATGAATGTTCTTACTCAGGTCGACCCTTTCGGGATACCATTTGGAAACCCTTGTTACTCCGTTTAGATAATAGTGTAGGTAGCATGGGAGCCCATTAAGAGATTTAGACCCTAATCATACATATCTAGACAACCTTAAAGCCCCCCAATGAGTAATAAAAAACAAATCCCAGGGTCTTCCAAATGTGTAAGGTAGGACTCACTGAATATTTATGTGGTACATGTTATCTGTCATAATTTGTTTTTTAATATTTTCCCAATTGGGTCATCATCATCATCATCATCACCACCACCACCATAGATGTATCATTTTCATCATTACGTACATCATTGATTACTATTGTTAGCATTTTTACAAGTAGAATAATTTTTTTAGTGACGAATCTTATTTCTCTCCATTTTTTAGAATTGTCATTAACACCATCCATTAGCATTTTTGTAATTCATGATTTATATATAATTCTCCATTCATGCATCAAAAGTTCATTTCTTTTATGCATTGGAGGTTTATCGTTTACTTCATGCATCATAGGTTCATCATTTACTTCATTATATTATAGGTTCATTGATTCTTTCATGCATTGTAATTTCTTCTCCATGCATTGAAGTTTCTTTCGTTCTTTCATGCATTGTAGTTTCTTTCTTTCCTTCATGTATAAAGTAACATATTTTTCTTTTTTCGTTAAAAAATGATGGAGAAAAAGAAACTCATTGTGTGTGCCTCCATTATCCTTAAAGAGCATAATCTAAAACTAGAATCATGGATGACCAAGAGAGCAATCGTGAGAAGAAATGAAACAAGAAATTAGGGAGCTGAAAGAGCAGATGGCCTGAGTCCTGGAACTCCTCGCCACCAGCAAAGGAAAAGCATGCCTTGAAAATTTACAAAGAGCACCATCATCACAAGATCAATAGCTAAATGATATTATACTTTACCCTCCTGGATTCACTTCAACCTACCAATGTCATTAGGTGGAACAATTCCAGGATGCTTCATCGATACCAATAAATGTGCAATACTACTCATTTCTAAGTCTCTAGGAATTGATGCATTCAAGAAAAACTAGGTACAACACCCCAACGCTGGCACCTGGCCACAATCAAATTTTCATCTCACAATGAGAACATGATAATGAGCCAATCATCATGCATGATCTTGATGAGTCAAAAGCGCAGAGCCTATTACCAAGCTAAGGGAAAATCCACTAACGAGTAATAGGTTAGATTTTCAAGAAGAGTGGTTGCATGTTATTGAAGGAACAAATGCGTACGATACCATTGATGTGACCCACTTGTGCTTAGTCCCAAATTTAATCATCCCTAAAAAATTCACACTACCTATGTTTGAAAAATATGATGGCAGCACATGCCCGATGAGTCACCTTACTATGTATTGCAGCAAAATGGTTGCATGCGCGTATGATGATAAGTTGTTGATCCATTTTTTTAAAACAGTCTAATGGGGACTACATCTCACTGGTACATCTAGTTGGATGGTCAACATATTCGAGGATGGAAAGACTTAGCTAACGCTTTTCTGAGAGCATACAAGCACATTATAGACATGGCTCCTAATCGTTTTGATCTACAAATGATGGAGACAAAGTCTACTGAAAGCTTTAAGGAATATACTCAAAGGTGGAGGGACACTACTGTACGTTTAGCTTTAGATGACAGCTATATGTTTGATACAATGACAGCTCCCTAAAACCTGTCAAAGGAAAATAGTGCAGGGTGGGGTAATTCGGGTAAGATGACAGCTCAAAAAGTAGTTGTCATCAATGTATTTTCCACTATGACAACTAATTTTTAGGTTGTCAATATAACTTCTTATTATGACAATGGAAAAAAACCTATCATTGTTTTATGGTGTAAAAAATTACTATTTACCCCAAAGTTCATTTTATTTATGAAAATGCCATACTATATAATCAATCGAAACCAAATTTTACTTTTACTTTGTCTTTTTTTTCCTTCTCATATCCGCTCTTAGAAATTAGAATCCTTTCTTAACTCGAAGCTCTCTCGAACTCCTCTCTCTCATTCTCAGCCTGCTCTCTCTTTCTCTCCCTCTTGAGCTTTCCTCTACACTACTATCTGTTTAGCTCATCTCTACACTACTCTTTCTCTGATACTCGCTCATCTCTGATATGCTCTCTCTCTTTCTCGAATCTCATCCTCTGATGACGGTTCTCACTCTCACACAGTGAGTTTGTAGTTTTTTCAGCTTTATTTAGTGTTATTTGTTCTGATTTAGTTTTATTGAGATTTAAGGTTTTGTCAGTAACTTTTATGTTCTTAAGATTCTTGGTTAGTGATCCTAATTCCTATTTTGGTTTTCCTTACAAAATGAATCTTTCTTGAGTTCTGTTTGTATCTTTTATATGTGTGCTTAAGTTTCTTGGCTATCGATCTAATTCGTGTTTTGGTTTTTCATGAAGGACATTATATCGACTTAAGAATATATTTTTTTTCTCATAAAGTTATTTCCAAATCGTTGACTGTTTTGAATGATATTAGGTCTATTTTTCCCATGTGTTTCTTTTAGCAATTATTTCATAGCTGAGAACTGTATGCCATAAGAAACAGAGAATTTGCAGAAGAAGTTAAAGAAATTTAGTTTCTGATTTCACCTTTTCTTGCTACATATAAGTTATATAGGATAGTTCATGGATGTTATAAAGCCCTCATGAGCTCTGATGATTGCAGTCTTTACACTTCCAGGATGTACCACATTGATGGTTATTCTTGAATTTATTGCCTGCAAGATATCAAGAGGAACTCATGTAAGTTATGCAAACCTTTGTCTTTATAAGATGGTATTGTTTTTGTCCTTGGAAGTTCTAAAGATTTCTTGCTGGGAGGAGAACATAAGAGAATATAAGCATTTTAGTGAATATGGAATAAGGATTATACTGAAAGAAATAGGTTTTAGAGATTTCTCTCTGCTTTATATTATTTTAAGATTCTGAAACTCATCTTTGAGGTTATACTTGCATTTGATGCGCTTTGTGAACATGGTTTTAGAGATTTCTCTCCGTTTTATGTTGTTTTATTTTTCAAAAATCCAGCATCTCCTTTAATTGTTTCTTACTTTATGCACACCAATACCATGTCAGGTTCTTCCTGGGCATTTAAGTTATGCTTAGAGAATTATTATATTTCCTCTTTTATGCTTTAGTCTAAAATTGCTTACTATCAATGCAGGGGGTAAGACTCTGTCAATCAGAATTCAATTTACACAAGTTGGATTTGAAGTTGTTGGAATAAACTAGATGTAGTTAGGTAGATGTTGGTCTATTCTTTTCTTTTTGCAAGGTTATTCATTTTTTTAGCTTGATTATGTAATCATTGATCTTTGAATTACATATATGATTTTAATATTGATTTAATGGACGTGTCAAGATAAACATTAAGTAACAGGGATCAAAGCATTGAGTAGCAGGGATTTCACACTAAAAATTGGTGAAATCCAATCATGGTTATGCTCTATTTTAGCTTTTTTTACATTGACAATTGTGAAGACATAGACAACAAGAAGAGAGAGATAGTAATACATAGTTTACCTTCTGAAGAACAAGGAATGAGGCTCTTCACTTCATTTTCTTCTTCCATCCCATTACTTGGATTCCTTCATCCTCCTATCAGTGAGTATTTCTAACACTAAGCTACTATTCTTTTTCTTTTTATGTGTAATGATAATTTTTAATAAATATGTCACATTAGTAGTTTAATCTGCAATCTTTATTTTTGTTTCTTACTAGTAAATGGTAAAATTGAGAGCCAACCAGCAGTATATAGGACTTAGGAAAGATAATCGGTATTAGTTTACTCTTATTCTGGTTTATTTAATAGTACAACAATTTGTCATGGAAGGCATTAATCAGAGAAAGTAATCTTACTATGTGAAATTATTTTAGTCTGTGTTTGATCTTGTATGACATAGCTCAAGAATGGGTACCATCTACCTTGTTCTTGTATATTTAGTTTTAGAATTCTAGGTTAGCTCAAATCAGTTGTGTTCAATTCTTTTAGTTTATGTTGGTTCTTGTGTTTTGGTTCTGTATTTTTAGTTTTAGTTTGTGTTTTTGTTCTTGTTTTCAAGACATGTACATATATATACTAAGTTGGTTTGCTTACAAACTCTCATTTTAACATTTTTCAAATTATCGATGAGCAAGCAAACTCATAATCGCCCAATTTTGAAATATTATTTTGATTTATAGATCTTTCTATATTATTGAGGAGGTTTTATCTAGCTCATAATTTAAAAAGCTCCCCCACATCACATTTCAAATTTGCAAAAGGCAGATGAAATGTGATACTCTAAACGCTACATATCCATGAGATATGCCTATTAGATATCCATTAGTGGGTTTAGAAGTGTTCTAATTCTATTTAACTTCCAATATGTGAAAATCAAGTGGTGGTGGTGGTTGGAGAAACTGGCTCGGGGAAGACTACTCAGGATCCTTAACCATTCAACATCTTCATTAGCATTAACACCCCGCCCCAAAAAAAAAAAGAAATAAGGTTTAAAAATAAAAATCTTAAATGTGGAGTTACTTTGCTTATTGACTAGAGTGGCATGTTGGTTTTATTTTTAGTATCTGCATGAAGATGGTTACACCACCAATGATATAGTGGGTGTACCCAAATGCAGGCGTGTGGCAATGAGTGTTGCAAAAAGAGTTAGTGAAGAGATGGAGTGGCTCTAAGTGATAAAGTTGGTTATGCTATTTGTTTTGAGGACGTGAACGACCTTATCACCATTATTAAGGCGAGATTTTCTTTCCTTCTTAAAGAAAAATAGGTGTAGTCAAAGGACATTTCATCATGGTTTCTATTGTTCTGCTGGTTAATGAATGAACTGTCATAGTGATGTCATGTGAATTAATTTATCTAACTCCCTCAATTATATAATAGTTTAGTGTATTGCATACTAAATTTGATTTTATGTTGTGCAATATATGACAGATGGAGTACTTCTACAAGGAACTCTGAAGCTTGAGAAGTACATGTAAGTTTTAGAGAATTCCATTAGGTGGTCTGAGTCTCTGTTCATTTACATGGATGACAATTTATTTATTTACTAATGGGTCATTACTATAGAGAATTCCATTGCTCAGAATTTTTTCATTTGACAGAAGTACTTTTTTCCTCGATATTTGTACAACTTTTGGGATGACAATTTATTGTTATCTAAAATGGTTAGAATATATTTGGTTTTGGATGAGTTTTTGGATAGATGAAACCCACTAGGTTGGTGAACCCACTGTCATTGAAAGGCATTTTTCCTATCAATGACAATTTTTTTAAAAATGAATTGGCCCTATAATGACAGGGATTCTCCATCATCTATGTTCTTTTGGCGATAACTAAGATGACGGGAATTCTTCGTCATCTAAAGTCTACGTGGAGTAACTTTAGATGACGGTGATTCTCCATCATCTATATATTTTTTACGGCGACTAAGATGACGAGGATTCCCTGTCATCTATCTACTTCTCGCGGTACCCACGATGATGGAGAATCCCCGTCATTGTACCCCCTTATAATGATGATTTTTTTAAATAACTAAATATGACAGCCCGGTAGGTGACACTCAGTCAGCCGTCAACATAGGGTTATAATGAAGGGTTTTACCCATCATCTAACCCCCTTTTTGTAATAGTGGAATTAGCTGCTCATGTGCAACCCGTCTTATCAGAAAAATAAATGGTCGCAATCTTTATCAATACCTTGAGGTCTCCATTATATGATAAAATGATTGAGAATACTTCAAACAACTTTTCTGATATTATAGTGATTGGTGAAAGAATATAATATGAGATAAAAATGGTAGAATTTTAGAAGCTGTGTCAGAAGCGTCCTCTGTAGAAAATGGACCGCCGTCAGAGCAAAAAGATGGAGATGTACAGACAATCAATTTGTGTATCGATCACAAGCAGTGAAACCCGGGCCATGCCTTTCAAAGCACAGTGAAAGATGCAAATCTGCAACATCATCTCTGACAAATACCTCATAAGTACCATACAATTATCACTCTAAACAATTAAAATATTTTAAAACAACCCAAAATCTGGTCTTGACCACCAACTCGCCAGCAAATTTTTGGTTGTGTTGATCAGCCTCAAAGGGGAAATAAGAATAACCAATGGTTCGGTCCAATATGACCCAAAACTGATGTCCTATACAAAATAATTTCCATAATTAATACAGGATAACCAGTTGGTGCTGGTCCTTTACGAGCCACTCCAGTCACCATATCCTAAGTGGTATGATCCAACTTCTCGATGTGATTATCATGCTAGGGTGATAGGACATTCAACTGAAAATTGCATAGCTTTGAAAGCTAGAGTTCAGATGTTAATTAAAGCTGGTTGGCTAAACTTTAAGAAAGTTGATGACAAACTATAGTTAGTTCTAACTTTCCACAAGAGCATGAGAATACCATGGAAAATTCTGTGGAGCATATCTCTTCATGTGATAATGGAACAACTTGATATGGTGAATGTTTTGATGGTTGCAGTGTATTGATGTTTCCATTTATCATTGTTACTCTGACTATAAGTTCAATAATTGGGATATCACTGAGTTGCCAATTCTTCTTAGGAACTTTCAAGAGTGACGAGCTAATGTCGAATTGCTAAAAGCTCAACCCAATGTTTGAAAAAACTTTTGCTATGCATTTTCTTATAGTGTTTCATCTATTTTTAGTCTTATCTTAGTT
This sequence comes from Datisca glomerata, assembly GCA_003255025.1. Classification (NCBI taxonomy): domain Eukaryota; kingdom Viridiplantae; phylum Streptophyta; class Magnoliopsida; order Cucurbitales; family Datiscaceae; genus Datisca; species Datisca glomerata. The sequence continues at coordinate 450,968 of QANY01002702.1, forward strand.
TTAATACTATTTTTGTTCCATTTGCGTTTCTATTCATTTTAAAGTTAATAAATTCTAGTTCTACATTCATTGGTGTCATACTCTTGCATCTCTCTCATTTCTTTCCTTTCATCCCAACAGACCGATCCCAATTAGGAATGATGATTTTGAAAGTGAAAGCATAAGCAATATCAAATATAGCTTCGATAATCTCATTTTTAGTGAAGAGACAAATGAAAGTGAAGAGAATCTTTTATCTGGTAAATGAAGACATTAAAAAAGAATATTATTGTTAACTGAGTCATGTTCATATTAAATTTACTTCTGATTAGAAATGATGGATAGATATTTTTTCACTATCCTAGACACTTTTATCCATTGCATGCCCAATAGCGTAAAACAATCTTCATTTCATGACACTTAGCCAATGATCACTCTCAACACTGGGGCAGTTATTCTTTTTGTCAAAGTACATGCCTCAAAAGTTGAAATGTTTCTCAAACTGGGGAAAAAGAAAAGGCAAAGGCAAAAAAATCAATAAAAAAGATTGCAAATGCAAAAAAATAAGGGTAAAAACCAAGTAAATCTTGTGATATTTTTAAGAGTGTCCTCGTACATTAGGGAAAAATTTGTTCAACAAAAATTCTAAATGTATTTTCTCAAAATGGGGGTAGTTGTTACAAAAAAAGATTCTCATACAACTCTTCGATTTTGGTTTCTTAAGATAAAATGTCAAAACCCACACTGGGGTAGCCTTTGTTTGGAAAAATTCTCAACGGTGATCATTGGTTTAGATATAGCCTTTTAAGATGTGTTTTGAGCCTTTAATATCATTTATTTTGGCAGCCTATAACTCCCACCCGCATTACAGTCCAAATGAAAGTCCTTTCCTGCCTAAGAATCTATCTACAATAAGAGTGTGACATTGAATAAGTTAATATATCAATGTATGTTTGTCATGAACAAGATGATCTTTCAAAAAAAATAAAAAAATAAAAGAAAAAGAGAAAAAGAGAAAAAAAGTACAAGAAGAAGAAAAAGAATGATCAATATGAGTGTAGAGAGTGAAATTATGTAAAATACTTTTACTTCTCAAAAGAATCGTTCTGAAAATTGGAAAGATCTTATTCCACAAATCTTTATTCATCACCATTTTTCAGAGAATAAAAAGGCTTTTTAGTCATAATATTTATTCTATCATTCTTACTTTATTCATTTCTTTCCCCCAACGTTCAGAGCATGTAGATGACATTACAAATTACTCTTGAAATTACTTAGAAGCATGACTTTTGGCAAAAAAAAAAGAGAAAAAACAAAGAAGAGGAAAATGAAAAATGTAGTCTGAAGGCATGACGAAAACCTGAAAGGGTACCGTGGGAAAAAGAGTAGGACTAGTTAAAATGTACCATATGTACAATGAAAACACAAAAAGGCATTGTGACATTTTATAAGATGGATCGAGATAAAATTCTAGTTTTCTCATTTGCCTTTGCCACAAAATAAAATTCAAATCTTAGAGCATATCTGATGAAAAGAAGAAGAGTTGCAGTTATAGTGAAAATATGAAAATTGCACCATAGATAAGTGGTGAGACTATGCTACAAGGTAGTACGCTCATAGTGAAAGCTCAAAAGAACATTACTGGGTGCTTTACACATTAAAAAATGAAGTAAAGAAGTAAAATAAGGAAAATCATTTATTTGCCTCCGCCATTGACAAAAGCTGAATACTAGGGCATAATCCAATAGCAAGGAACACACCATTTTCTCTAATACATGCTCAATAGCTCATTGTCTATGATCCTAGTCCAAGTGACTGTTTTGAAGGATGATGGAGATTACCACAATGACTCATTCTCTAAAAAAATAAAATAAAAACATCATACAATTTTCTTAAAATGTTCACAATCATGCATAATATGGGCATAGTAAACTCATTACTTTTGCATTTATAGTCACGAATTACATTGCATTGTTTCCCTTGACAAAGTTCAGCTACATAAATCATTAGGAATATCCATTTGAAGTCCATGAGATTAACTTCAACATTTAGGGTTTGCATTAATCTAGCTTTCACTTACATAAAGAAGGTCCATTTTCTTTTCAAGTACCTTCGGTTAAATCAAACCTGAATTGACTCTAGGTCAAAGCCTGTGTCTATCCAGATCTATTTTATTTAAATATATCCAATTAAATTGAACCCAAATTGAGTTGAGGTAGAAGTCTGTGTCTATCCAGGTCCGTTTTCCTTTACAAATATTTCGGTTAAATTGAATCTGAATTGAGTCATGGCTGAAGCATGTGTCTATCTAGATCCGTTTCTTTTCAAGTATCTCTAGTTAAATCAGACCCAAATTGAGTCGAGCTTGAAGCCTGTGTCTATCCAGTTCCATTTTTCTTTCAAATATCTTGGTTAAATCAAACTCGAATTGAGTTGAGGTCAAAACCTGTATCTATCCAGGTCCATTTTTTAAATATCTCAGTTAAATCGAATCTGCACTGAGTCGAGGTAGAAGCTTGTGTCTATCCAGGTTTGTTTTCTTTTCAAAGTATATCCGGTTAAATCGAACCCGAATTGAATCGAGGTTGAAGCCTATGTCTATCTAAGTCCGTTTCCCTTTCAAATATCTCGGTTAAATCGAGCCCAAATTAAGTCGATGTCGAAGCATGCATCTATCCAGGTCCATTTTTTCTTTCAAATATCTTAGTTAAACCTAACCTGAAGTGAATCAAGGTCAAAACTTGTGTGAATCCAAGCCCGTTTCATTTTTAAATATCTCAGTTAAGTCAAACCCGAACTAAGTTGGGGTTGAAGCCTGCGTCTATCCATGTACATTTCTTTTTAAATATCTCCGGTTAAATCGAATCCACATTGAGTTGCTTGTAGGTGGATTGTTCAGAATTGGGAGAAGGTAAACCTAGACACATACCATCTATTGAAAAACCATCGATGTTAGACCTCCACCTTTAATACACCTTTATACGAGAAGCATCTATTTTTCCTGTCATTATCTTTGCTTCGTTAAATGGTAAACAAGAAGACAAGCTGTTGAGGGTGTTGAGAGAGCACAAAACGGTCTTAGGCTGGTCAATTTCTGACACAAAGGGAATTCTAAAGCCAGTGGACAACGGGTGAAGCTTGGATGATCATTATGTTTGTATGAAGACATTAAAGTTTTTAAATTAAAAAAAAACTATGGACGAATTTGGCTCATGCATCACTTTCCCTTCAGTTTGGGATAACATGAACAATGCAAAGAATGAAGATGATGATAGCACATCATTGTTTAGGGAAGTCTTATCTACTTACTCCTTTTACATATTTTCTTTTCATCGAGAACAGTTAAAGTTTTTAATTTGGGGTTGGTGGCTTTAATTAAAATTTCATTTTTTTTTGTTTTCTATTGTACACAACACTAACACCTATGATGAGATTGGTTTTTAATTATTATAGCTTTGGAAAAAAATGATGAATTTGTGTATCGGTGTATGTTTGAACCAATTATTGATTTACGTTTACTAGAGAATTATGACATATTGAGAACCTAGCCTTTGAGCGTTTGATTACTTTTTTACTTAGAGAATGTTTATGTGACTTAAGAAATCATTATGATCTTATAGGAACTGTAGAACCAATTTGATTGTTGTTCGAGGTAAAATTATGGGTTACGGTTCATTTAGGACATGATTTAGGCCATCTTTGGATCGTTTGAGTTTTCAAGTCAACCTGTACATAATTATTTTTCTAGTCATCATTGTTGAGCCTAAACAGCCAATTTTTTTTATCACCCATGACAATTTCACAATCTTATAAAAAGTTTTCTCTAGTAACCCTTTTTACTCATAGTATTTGGATGTTCTAGGAAAATACTTGGAGCTATGACAATTTGGGTGGATGGGAGGAGTTTCAATACAAAAAAATTGTGAATAAGTTTGATTCTGTAGCCTCTTGGACTTGAGTGACTAAGCTTGAATGGGTGTTTTAAAACCTAATACCCTAACACTAATTGGTTTGGGAGCAATTAGCTGAAAGCTCGTTAAGGAAAAGAGAAGCTTAAGAAAATCAAAATAAAAAAAGAATGGTTGATAATTCAAGAGGTGGAATGACAAGTTTGGGGGTGATACAAGAAAAATTGAGTTAAGCTAGTTGATTCCTATAATGCATGTGTGACTATGAGTAAAGTTTGAGCCGAAATAATATCCTTTATCCTACCCTAAACCCTATCCAAATATTACAAGATTTTGAAAGTCTTAATGATCCAAAGTATTATGGTTTGCCTACATTAGTGGAGAGTGATATGAAAAAATTGGCCTATGGAGTTCTAATCTAGTAATAGATTAATAGATCCACTTTTAGAAGACTTGGTTGCATGAAATCATTTAAGACTAAGAAGTTGGACGGCTTAAGATGACACACACCTACTCGGGATTTTTTAAAGTGTAATGTAAGTTAGGGTTTGTGTTGAAACTCTACATGATCACAATTCAAAAGTTTTTCTTGGATTATTGCTATTTTGAAATCTCTGAAGCATATTTAGTTAGTCAGAACATTTCAACACTTGATCTGTAGTTTTACTGAATTAGAGTTTAATACTCCTTTATTTGATTTTCTTGTTTTATTTTACTCGAGGACTGAGAAAAAGTTTAGTTTAAGGTATTTGATGAGTGTGTTTCACACTCATATATTAGTTTATCTGAACTTTAATTTTGTTGGTTTTTTTAGAGTTATTATTTGATTTATTTTTATTTTTATAGGTAAAATATTCTTGTGCATTTGGGTTGATTTTAAAAGATTTGGAAGGTAAAAATACGAAGAAAATGACAAAAGGATGGACCTGGGCAATAGGACTAGCATCACGACGCTGGGTGCAAGCAACTGCTAGCACCTAGGCACGACACTGGCTTCCAGTTCACGATGCTGGCGCGATTACGTTTTTCATGATTTTCTCTTCTATTTTATCCTTATCAAACCCTCGTGTATAAAGAGAATATTTAAGGTCTTTCAAAGTACTTTTGGATGTGGGAGGTAGAGGAGAAAGCTTTTGGAGAGGAAACGAAGATGGATCCAATCGAGAGACAGATCTCAACTTGAATTCATCCTCAAATCTAGTTTTTTCTTCTCTTTTCCTCTATGTTCATGAATATTATTCGGATATTTTTTTATTCTAGTATGTTCTAAATTTTTTGTCTAAGGCTACGATATAGGCAAACCATGATTGTTCATAAATTTTGATTTTCAATTTAATCAATGTTTATTCAATATTATTGAGTGCTATAATCTGTTATTAATGCTTATGATCATGTGATCGACTATTGCATGATTTTAGATTTAATTCTGAGACTGAGAAGTGATGATTAAATTTTTATCTTTGTTTATAACACCATCAGAATTTCTTAAGTTACAGATAATTATGGATCTAGGGTAGTAATTATAATTTCTTATGCTTAATGAGTTTCAACTTATTGAATCTTCACAATGATGTCGGATTAGTTTTTGATTCATTGTTATCGATTCTTGAGAAAGATTGATAATTACTTTAAAGAAATTCACTGTCAATAATTTGATAAACATTGATTGATTGAGTTTTAGAATTTTGAGTATGTTTAGTTTGGTGAAATCAGAATCCCTAGATCTTTTATCTATTCAAAATAATAATTATTTTTCTTTATCAAATCTTTATCATTTTAGTTAAATTAGAATTTTAGTTTAATTAAAACTCCAAATTTTTCGTCATAGAATTAAGGTCTAATTAATTTTAATACTTAATTTCAATCAATCTTATGGACGATACTCTATTTTTATAGAAATTTATTACTTTACGATGATAGTGTACACTTGCACTCTAAAAAAAATCATAACATAAAACTTTTTTAGGGGTGCAAATTAACTCAATGTGAACCAACCATTTAATGTGTTGAAAGTGTATATTTCATGCAAAAAAAACCCCTATGATAATTTCACATACATGAAACATGCATAAAATACCATGTAGAGAGTTAAACATCTATATGAATAAAGACTAGGCAAATATTAAAACTTCAAATCTTTTTAAATTATCACTAGTTGATTTTTTAGATCTTATCATCATTTTTATGACACTCGATTGAACTAGTAATGTTGAGGAAGCCTTAACAAAACCCTAAAAATACCAAAAGCCGTTCGAATCGCACATGACTATCAGTGATTGATCTTCCAAAACCTATTGAATCCTACGATTACCCGGATTTAGGCACCATTTTTTTGTTAATTCACAAAGAATATCGAAAGTTGGAATAAAAGGAGAACGATTTTCTCATAAAAATATCAGAACTATCTCAAACAACCTAATAAAGATGAATTTAAACTGTTCCAGAAACCCTAAAATTAAAAAAGATGGTAAATTATGAAAAATCCTAAAATTATGATGAAAACAACTCCAAAGCCTCTGAAAGTACTTAAAACAGTGTTTTTGGGCCTGGAACTAAGTCGTTGCACATGTAGATCTCTGAATAAGCTTCAATTTGATATCTTACGGTCACGTAGTTTAACCCGAGTTAAAAGTTACGCCATCCGAAAGTTGACCTTTACTACTGCATGAACTTAATGTCATATGTATTGTATCTGATTATGGTGATGGATAGCTTCTCACTAAAATAAGCCATCGGTCTAGAATTCTGACTCAGTAGTGCTCCAACCCCCAACCTTAGAAGCGTTGGTATGTAACTCAAATGGTTGTGTAAAATCTGGCAACACTAAAATCGGTGAAGTGGTAAGGCGTTCCTTACTCGATCAAAATGTTGATATTGCCTCATTAGTCCATGATAACTTACTCCCCTTCACGAAATCAGTAATCAGCTACATAATACTACCAAAATGAGGGATAAAATGCCTATAAAAAGACGCAAGGCCATGAAAGGCCACTTCTTCACAGCCTCAACCTTAACCTCATCTACCTGCAATCCATCTCCAGAAACTACATACCCCAAAACAGCACCCAATTAAACACACACTTCTTTGCTATATAAAATTGTTCCTTGCGGAGCACAACTAAAACCTCTCTCACATGTTGTAGATGTTCTTTAGAGTTAGTGCTATAAACCAGAATAACAAAAAAAAATACTACCACAAATCTGCCAATAAAAGGCCTCAACAACTGATTCATCATGCGCATAAATGTGCTAGGGGCATCACGAACCACACATACAACCCCTCACAAGTTTTAAAAGATGTTTTCCACTCATCCCTAGGCCTAACCTGAATCTGGTAGTAACCACTTCTTTAAATTAAGTTTGGTGAACATAGTAACTCCACTAATATGATTTAATAAATCATTCAAGTGGGGAATATGAAATTGATACTTGACAGTAATTTTGTTGATGGTCATACTATCCAAACATATTCGCCAAGAACCATCTTTCTTGGGCGTCAATAAGGCTAGTACAGCATATGAGCTCATACTCTCTGATATGCCCTTGGCCAACAACTCCTCGACTTGTCTGCGCAACTCCTCATGCTCTCTGGGACTCATCCTGTAGTGCGGCTTATCAGTCAAAGCTGCACTGGTAACCAGATCTATATGGTGTTGTATATCACGTAGTGGTGGCAATCCATCTGGTATTTCATCTCGAAAGACACTAGAAAATTCTGCCAACAAAGGAGCCACCGCATCTGGAACTGTTACAAACTCTGCAACCTCTTTTCCAATCAACAAGAATATTCTCTCTGAATCCTAAAACTCCTCATCAAATTGAGTAAAAGACAATAAATTTGTACTAGTCCCTGCAGCTAGGGATTTATCTATGGTTTATTGGGCACCGACACAATTTTAAACCCCTCAAACATAAAGCTGTAAGTATTAGCTCGCCCATCGTGGGCCACCTTTCGATCATACTTCCAAGGTCGACCCAGTAACAGATGACAAGCATCAATGGTCATCACATCTTAACAAACATCATCTTTATATTTTACCCCAATAGAAAATGTAACAAGAGCGCGTTTAGAAACTATTACCTCACCACCTTTCTTAAGCCAGGCTAGTTTATAAGGCTTGAGATGTTTGTCGGTCTTAATATTCAGCTTCTATAGTGCCTCTTCTGAAATTATATTTTCAGAACTGTCAGGGTCAATCATGAATGACACACCTTACCCAAGATGGTATAATAGATTGGTAAATATTACTCCTTAACCAGTCACCCTCATGTACTATTTTAGGTGTGAAGTACGACCTTCTGACAACCAGTGCAATCCCCATATCACATGTAACAACCTCCTCCTCATTTGGTTGTTCCTCATCAAAACTTGGATGTTCAGCCATTTCCGCGTCCTCATCCTCACCTTCATCCGTTTCAGCAAATAGTGCCCTTTTTACAGCCTTTTTACAATCAGACTGCCTATGCCCATGTTCATCACAAGTAAAACACTTCATGGTACCACTGCCATCACCTTTGTTAAACTGACTTCCAACAGCCTTACTACCCATGCCACCTGTATTAGCATTACTCGTGCCAGTAAACCCACTACCACCATTAGCACGGCGTGATTGTTTCTCCACCATCAAGGCTCTCTGATGTGCGTCTAACACAGACACAAGATCAAATATGTTAAGGGTATCCTGAATATGAACCCTCAACCCTCCAATGTATCGTGCCACCAATTGCTCCTCTTTTTCCTAGATTTCATTTCTAGCCATCAATTGGTAAAACTCAGTAGTATAATCATCCATTGATCTCGAGCCCTGCTTCAATTTATACAACCTTAGATATATAAGGTAAAAATGCAGTTCGCATATGTTTCTTCATCTTTTCCCAGGAAGAAATTTTAGACTTACCTAACCTAGTACAAGATAGCTTCAATTGCTGCCACCATACGGTAGCCCTTCCACGTACTCTAGCACCCCTTTGAAATCTAGAATCTACTCAAGAGTCACCAACCAATCAAGGAAATCTTCAGCTTGAAGTCAACCATGAAATTCTGGTATTTCGGTCCTCATACCAGCCTCCAACCGCCTATTGTGCTCTTCTACGGGGATTCTCTGCCACCTACGACAGATTTGTGGAATGTCCTCTAGTATTCTTCTTCTTCTTCCCCATCTGTACCATCTACCCAATCTTCATTTCTATTTCGATTTCATGGTTCATGCGTATTCCTCCTATTCTCATTCCCCATCATAATAGCCATCCTCTCGGTTAACTGTTCCAACATCGTTCCATTCGTTGGTCCACATTCTTCCTGATTCGATGTTCTAACTTAACACCATCATCACGCTCATAGACCTCCTCAACTCGCTATTGTTTCATTTAATTTCATCGCGATGCCATGAATAATATGGATCAGTTTTAGCTCTGATACCACTTGATGTAGCAAAAGTCTCAACAAAACCCTAACAATATCAAAAGCCGTTGAATCACGCACGAATTCCAGCAATTGATCTTCAAAACCTGTTGAATCTTAAGATTACCAGGATTTAGGCAACAATTTCGTTGATTCACAAAGAATACAAAAAACTGGAATAAAGGGAGAATATTATCTCATAAAAAATATCAGAACTATCTCAAACAACAAATATATATGAATTATTACTTTTCTAGAAACCCTAAAATTAAAAGAGACGGTAAATTATGAAAAATATAAAATTATGACCAAAACAATTTTCAGGCCTCCGAAAGTACTTAAAATAGTATTTTTTGGGCCCGAAACTGGGCTCCAATTTGATATCTTACTGGCCACGTGGTTCAACCCGAGTCAAAAGTTTCGCTCTCTAAAATTTGACCTGCGCGTGCCACGATCCATTTGCTCTAGAAATTCCAAAGTTGCACCGCCCGCATCAACTAGTTACCGTCTATGATTCTTCTTTTTCTATTTGATTAGCAATGATTGTAATTAGTAAGTTATTTATTCAAAAATTAAAAGGGTATATCTATATGCCAAAAAAATATTTTTATTTTGAGATTTTAGTTATCATTTTTATACTGTTTGTAATCATTCTTTGCTGTTTGAATAGTAATGATTGAAGAAAAGAAAATAATAATAACTAGTAAACTATGTAGTAAAAAATGATTTACTTATTATGAAATAAAACATTTACATAGATCAAATTTATTTGTAGATAAAGGATTTAATCTTGATTTATTTATAATGCCATAGATCAAATTTATTTAATCTTGATTTATTTATTATGAAAAAATATTAAAAAACAAACAAAAATGGAGTGGGCAGGACAGAAGGTTATAGCAACACTCTGTTAGGACAAGGGGGTTGCTGCAACCCTCCGTAAGACACATGTTTTGCAACTCACTGTCAAGACAAAGCTACAGCTAAAACTACCAATTATATTTTTTAATATATGTACATATATACACTATTTTATGAAATAAAACATTTACATAGATCAAATTTATTTGTACATAAAGAATTTAATCTTGATTTATTTATAATGCCATAACGGTATTATATTTATTATGAAAAAACAAAAAAAAAAACAAAAATGGAGTGTGGAGGACAGAAGGTTGTAGCAACACTCTGTTAGGACAAGAGGGTTGCTGCAACCCTCCATGAGACACACGTTTTGCAACTCTCTGTCAAGACAAAGTTGCGGCTCTTGTAGCTGCATCTTTGTCTCCCCACTCCATTTTTCATATTTTTTTATTTCAGCTTACTTTTTTTTTTTTACTTTTTTAATATATGTTTATTTTATATTTGTTATTTTTTTCATTAATGTATCATTGACATATTATCATATTTAAAATATGATGAATGTCTCATTCACTTATAATTATAATAATATGTATATACCTGGATCACAACAATAACATATAAATTTAAATAATCTTATCTTTATCAATTAAATTTCACAAAAAATCTTGTTGACAGATTTTGAGATTTTTGAGATACCAAATTTCTCGAGCTACTGAGGTGATAAATTATTTTCTAGAATATCGAGAACAACTCCAATAATGCCTTGATTTAAAAAAAATAAAAAAAATATTTTTCAATATTCTTTGTAGCACCCATTAAATATCATTTATTTTGATTCATTTTATGATTAAAAAACATATCCAAATTACATTTAAATAAAAGTTTCTTTCACTTTATTTATTTATTTTAAATATAATTTGGATTGCGTTTGATTGAATTTAGTAACCATTTTAATAATGAACGTTGTGGGATGCGAATAACTTCCCCCCACACAAATAACTCCTGAACCAACTTTGAGTTTTTGCAGACTAAAATTTTTATTTTCAAAATTAGGTGACAAATCACGTCCTAAAATGATTGTTGGCGACTCCAGATTTTCTTTTTCAAAATAATTTTTTCAATCGCCGCTCTGCGTCATAGGCACGTTGCGATATAAATCAAAACATTCTCATCATCAAGATTAACTAACACTGCTGAAAGCTTATCTTTTACCTCTTTAATATGCTGGATGTATGAATCAATGTTCTCAGAGGCTTTCTTGGTGATGGATTGCAAATCTGACATAAGCTGCAGAACATTTGTTCGAGAGAAGGAAGAGAACCTATTTCCTATTGATTCCCAGAATTCCTTTGGGGTCTTGCAACCCACAACATATGACAATGCCATAGGAGAAAGGGTGGCATTAATTAATTTCATGAGTGCTTGATCTTGAGCAATGCATTGCTCAAACTTAGGGTTGGCCTCTATTATGACATCAACATTGCTATTATTAAGGAATCATGAAGGACAGGTGATCAAACCATCAACATACCCAAAGACAGTGAGCTTTCAGTATGGTCATGATCTGGTATTTCCAGAGTATGAAGTTGTTAGAGTTGAGTCTGATAGAGATTAGGCTACAGATGTTGGATAATAGGAAGATTGGGGAGTGTGTGGATGGCTCAGGAGATTTTGTTAAAGAAGAGGAGTTGACGAGCTCGTAAGCAGAGAGAGGAGCCATGGTTTGTGGGCGTATCCAAGCTCGGTTTAGGAAAAACCCAATTTGGAATATATCTATTCTATGATTACTACTTCTATCATATTCTAGTTATAAATAGTAGTGATCTAAAACTGTTAATCAATTAAGTAATATGATGTATACGTTGAATATTTGGTGAAAGACATTAAAATAAATTAAAAAAAAGACGTAGCAAAAAAGACATGGTATTTAGCCATTTGTCCTATATGTGCAAATCCAAATTAGACAGATCTTTACTCGGAATAAAGCATAAACCTAAAAGAAATTGAAGAAGCCCATTCAGGAACAAGAAAATGACATCGCAATTTGAATTGGATTTCGATGAAGCAATATATCAACGAAAAGTTAGTTCAATTAATTTCATGAATTCATTTTTTATTTCTTTGAATTTTATAGTATAGATAAAGGTCCAAAACTCATCTTTCTTGAAAAATGAAAGATCTCATAATTGGTTGGAGAACCAACTTGAGAGTCATTGGTATTTTGGTCCTCTGTTGGATCTGCCATTCTTTGACATTTGTCAAAATATCTTTGATACCATGAAGAAGTTTATAAAGATTCAGAAAGTGATCTTGACAGATCAAGAGAGGAAACATAGAACAGGAAGAAGAAGATGAGAGAGAGAAGAGAGGAGAAGAAATGTGAAAGCTGTATATTCTCATTAACCTCAAACAAAGAACAAACTGGTATATAAACCAGTAGCTGAATAACTGTTACCTACACGTATACACGGGCAGCATACATAAAAAAATAAACAGTTAAAAACTAACAATGGTATAGCAAACCAATTAACCTAATTACCCTTTACATCATCCTTAACATATATATATACCTACACGTGGGCAGCATACACAAAAAAAATAAACAGTTACCATTGTTAGTTGTTAACTGTTTATTTTTTTGTGTATGCTGCCCGTGTATACGTGTAGGTATATATATATATATATATATATTTAAAAACGTTGTAGAATCACTTATACTCAATAATAGTAAACATTCCATCTTTAATATAAGTAACCAAACAATTAATCATTCATTAATCTCCTGTACGTGTCCGATTAAACAAATGATGTTTATGATCTTAATTGTTAAAAAGCTCTTTGTAAAGTGGCAGATGGCAATGAGATCAAACTTAAAATTCAATAGGATCGTCAAACCTAATAATATATATAAATTTTTAAAAAGGAAAAAATCCAGTAGGGTCAAAACTAGACCGTATGTGGCTCCACCACTGTTAGCGATTTTTTTGGATATCGTTACAAATTATATAGTACTAATACTATGAAAGTTTGATCATTCCATAATTACCTTCTTGCTGATCAAATATTCCCTCACCCTTTTCACTTCATGTGTCATGTTTTACTACATTGTATATCAATTATACTCGCAAGATAAAATACCATGAATACCTAGAAAGAAGCATAGTTTTGCAGTGATGTGAATATACCATATTTTAAAAAAAATATATAAAAAATAATCATACATATAAAAACATAAAAAATAATCACTGGCATATTTTTTTAAAAAAAGAATTTGACGCACATATTGTACCCGCACCATTTGCTCTAAATTTCAACAATTTATATAATACTAGTCAAATACACTTGCGATGTACGTAATATGTACATATTAATTTGATTGTTTCTTATATATTATTTGTTCTTGTAAATAGAAAACTTTGAATAAGATACATTTATTAGTAAATAAAATTTGAAAACTACAATTATAATTTTTATATTTTTCAATAGTAAATATTTTTAATTAATTTAGTTATGCTAGATAGAACATCCTCCATACATTTTTCAGTTTGATTTTTTAGTATATTATTTATTTGTCTTTATCAACTAAAAACATGTTTTATTCTTTTATTGATCATTGATTGAATTCTTCTAATATAACTTAATATATTCTCATGTCTAAAAATAGATTTCTAATTAAGAATGATAAAAAAAATAAAAAGTTTGCTTGAGAGATACATTATTTCAAGAAATAAAAAAATAAGAAAATTATATTTAATGATATACCATTAATAGACTCAAATGTAATTTTAAAATTATAAAATAAATAGTGGACAAAATGGTTCAAAAATAATTCTCATTCTCATATCACTTTTAATATATTCTCATTATCAGCGAGCCTTTTATTGGTATTAATGAACTCAATACATATGTGCGTTGCACATGTAAATGAATATATTATATTTTTAATTATGATTATTACTTATAGTCATATTGTGTTTATGTAAGTTAAAAAGAATTGTATTTAGCACCATATTTGTTTTGAATTTACGAGAGTATGATAAAAAAAGTTATATTGTTGTTATTTGCTAATATATTATTATTCAACCAAGTTGCAGGATGTCACATGTATGTTCTTAAAATAAGAAATACCATATAGTAGAAATATGCTCTCAAAATTTAAAAGAAAAAAATGACGTCATTAGAATTAAATCATCTATTTCATGTTTTACTTTTAACTTGATTTAATTTCTCATTTGTATTGCAAAATTTTTTTTGTTTGCAAATTTTGGGTAGCTATATTTATGTAACATATTGAGTATACTAACATATAAAATATGACATAAATAAAATTTCTAAAAGCGTGTAATTAAATTATAGTTTAAATTCTATTATTTAAGTTTAATAGAGATAATTTACTTTTTCACTATATTAAAATGATTTAGTACAAAGTTAATTTTTCTCTATATAACTTCATAAATAACTTGCTGCAATTCATTTAAAGTTATCAATTAAAATTATATATTATTTACCTTTTCAAATTCATTAAATAGATGAATGAATTTTAAAATTAATGCCTACTTGATCAATTTATTATGATTTTAAAAATAATAAATTATTAAATGTCACATGTAACTTATAATGTTAGTTTGGGTAATGCATAAATAATAAATGCACAAGGTTATCCAAAAATGATTCTCATCTCCTCCCCACTTTTAATACATTATAGATATGTAGTATATATAATAAATATACCTATGTGATAAATGAAGTATATTTTATATATACAATGTTTAATATATAAACTTTGTGGAGATACATTCAAATTTTGCTGGCGCGGGAGACATATTTTTGGCTCCGAATTTTTTTTGAGAGTCGGAGTATCGATTTTTTTAAATAAATATTTAATTATATTAAATATAAAACTATACAACGATCACACATACTTAGATAAACATATCGAGAAGAGATAGAAATAATTTTTTACATTTTCTTGTAATGGAGAATTTCTTAATGGCGGGATCCAATTTATTTCTCGAGTTCTTCGTTCTTGAGATTCGCAGATTTCAATTAATCTTCACACCAACAGCCGCTCGTAGGATTTAGAAGTATGTCTCGCAATGATATTGTCAGGAATAGAGTGTGAGCTTTCTAAACAACTGAGTAAGAAAAAACCATTTTTCTTCTTCCTCACTATGATTTCGACGGCAACAAGGAAGGAGGAGAGAGAAAATCTTTTTCTTGCTATGAATAATCACACACTGTGATTAGGTTAAACTTAGGTTAGTGTTGCAACCCTATTGCAATCCCTTATATGATAACTACAAAATTTATACATATACCATATATTGTAAATTGTCAAAATTCCCATCTCCATGCACTGCTCTTTGTGATTTTTACATATCTCTTAGAGCCAATACTGTGTCTAAATTCATCAATCCACTTCGATTGATAAATTAAATTGATCCCTATAAATTAATTAATTAATTTTTTTATTTACTAATTTTTCAGTAAATAAAAATTAATTAATTAATTAATTTGAATATTAATTCACTCTTCACTAATTTAGTGATGACACCCATCATATATAAGTTTGAGAAGTGTATATTGGTCCAAAACATATTTTTTGTCCAAGTGATGTTATTTCTCATTCATGTTCTTATGAGCGACTCTTGAGATTAAATGGATCCACATGAATAAAGCTATGAGATTTAAATATCCAGCTAATTTATCTCAATAAATTCTTGACCTATTTAATCCCGACATCGTACGATTCCACTATAAGTCCAACGTCGAATTAATTTTCGATTCATGCGCGCTACATTTTCTGTTGGTGCAAATAAATATCTTTATTTCATGATCCACATAATATTTTATGATGTTACCCTTCGTCAATATTAGTACCAAGAGTTAGATGTAAAATTACAGTTTCATCCAATCTGATATTCCATGACTAAGACGCTTGCTTAAGTTCATAAATTGACTTCAACATTTCACAAATCTTACCCTCTTGGTCTTTCTCCATGAACTAGTCTGGTTGAGCCATATAAATGTGATCTTAAAGATTGCCATTCAGAAATGCAGTCTTGACATCCATCTGGCAGATTTCATAATCGAGGGTAGTAGCAATGGACAGAAGGATTCAGATGAACTTAAACATGGCCACCGACGAGAAGGTATCCCCGTAGTCAATACTTTCCTTTTGGGTGTAGCCCTTGGCTACTAGCCTAGCTTTGAATGTCTCCACATTCTCATCCATGCCTATTTTTTTTCTTATAAATATATTTACACCCTACAGGTTTACCCCTAGGAGGATCTGCAAGTTTCCATACTTCGTTCAAGTACATCGATTGTATCTCAACGCTCATGGCTTCTCACCATAGGTTTGCTTCAGGACCAGCCATGGCCTGCGAGTATGAAACAAGTTCATTATGATCCTCATCTTGGACTGATGTTAAGGTATATCCATAAGACACGTACCTGTCAGATTGTTTCACAACCCTCCCACTACATCGAGGCTCCATAGGCTCTAGCTCCTACTATGGTTTCTCCTTTTTTGAATCGAGGAACAATTCCTGATTGGGGAGTTGGTACCCTCCCACTCAATAATTCCTCTAGCACACTTTTCAAATTCATACTTCATATATAGTTCTCCTCAAGAAAGATCTTATTCGTGCTCATGAATGTTTTCTTATTGGTTGGACTATAAAAGACATATCCATTCGTTCCCTTACGATAACCTACAAACATGTGTAATTCTAATCGACTGGCCAACTTGCCAGTTTTCGGTCTTAGTAAGTGTGTCAGACATCCTCATATCCTAAAGTCGGTTATGGATGACTTTCGTCTACTCCATCTTTCATATGGTGTACTAGGCACCGTCTTTGACGGAACTTGGTTCAGAATATATGCTGTTATTTCCAAGGTATATCCCCAAAATGAATCTGGGAGGGATGAGTAAATAATCATGGATCTAACCATATCTATCAGAGTTTAATTCCTTCTCTCAGACACACCATTCTGTTCTGGAGTGCCAGGTGTTATAAGCTGAGAAATAATACCTCATTCCTTAAGAATGTCTTTGAACTCTCCTAGCAAATATTCTCCATCACGATTAAATCATAGTGTTTTGATTTGTTTCTCTAATTTCTTTTCAACTATAGCCTCGTACTCTTTAAACTTTTTAAAAGTTTTATACTTTTGGCGCATTAGATAAATATGTTTAAAACGCAAGTAGTCATCTGTGAATGTTACAAAATATTGATAACCTCATCTTCCTTGGCTATTCAATGGCCCACATACATCACTATGTACAAGTTTGAGGTATTTAATGGCTCTTTCACCCTTTGTTGAAAAAGGTTTATTGGTCATTTTACCTTTTATGCAAGTAGTGATCCCACACTTAAAGTTTGTAATGGACCATCATTTTCAAGTCTTTTAATCATGTCTAGGTTAATGTTACCAAGACGCAAGTGCCACAAGTAGGTTAGATCGATTAAGTCAGGCTTCAATCTTTTACTATCACTTTGTAAATCAGTATTTACTTCAGAGTCACATATCATTGGAACTTTTGATTTTACATAGAATAAGTTATTTATCAACTATGTAGTAGTAATTAAGCAATCATTTTTAAAAATACCAATATTTTTATCAATGAAATTCATAGTGAATCATTGCTCAATTAAACTAACTACTGAAATGAGGTTTTTCCAAAAAATGGGGATATAATAAACATCTCGTAAAACCAAATAACTGTTATCAAATGATATTTTAATAGTTCCAACTGATACAGCCGATACAAGTGCTCTATTCCCTAGTGGAAGCTGAACTCACCCTGGTCAAGCCTTCTGATTTTCCTTAACCCTACAGGGAACAACATATCTGGTTAGCGGCTGCAGAGTCTACAATCCACGAAAAAGTAAAGTCAGTTACATAACACGCCTTAGTAATAAGTATTGTACCTTTGGATTTCAACTCCTTGAGATAATCCGGACAGTTGCGTTTCCAATGGCCAGTGGCTCCACTATAATGACATTTGTCTTTCGATTTTTCCACTTTTGTAGTGCCCTTACTTTTCACAGCTTTCGATTTCTGCTTCTTAGCTTTCTTTGGACCTCTCTTATGTTTATTTTTTGCGCCAAATGTGGAATGCTTACTTTCAGTAAGGTTTACCTCTCCAATCTTTCTCTTACCCTTCAGAAACGGGGTCTCAGCAGCTTGCAACTCTTTCATAAGCTCTAAAAGTGAGTACCTCAACTTATTCATCGAATAATTAGGTTTGAAGTTCTTAAAAGTGTTTGGCAGGATCTCGAGAATCATATCAACTTAAGTCTCGCCATCTACCTCAGCACCCATGATCTCTATCCCATTCAGATAACTTATGATCAGTATCATGTGTTCTCTGATAAGAGTTCCAGTTTTCATCTAGCAGTTGATGAAGTTTTGCATAATAGCCTATTTGGCTGATGACCTTGATCCTTCAACATTTCGGTGATGTTTAACATCATATCAGCGGCGTTTTCCATGTTTTGATGTTGTTGTTACAGCACATTACTGATAGATGCCAAGATGTAACACTTGACAATCTTATCAGAATGCAACTAGGAAGCATAAGCATCATTTTCCTCTTGAGTTGATTCAGCAATAGACTTAAGGGGATAAATGGTGGTGAACAAGAACTTGTACTTTTCTACCGTCAATATGATATCAATATTATATTTCCAATCAACGTAGTTTTCACTAGTAAGTTTGTTCGCATTTAAGATCGTTGAGAGTGGGGATAATGACATTATTACTGAAAAAATAAATAAAGTGGTTAAATAATTATTAATCATTTAAAAAAGTATGATGCATGATGCAAATACATAAATATTAAAAAATCCAATAACAATATTTCTTCCATGATCTTACGATCAACAACAATAGCTTGTCTCATCTAAGGACAATACCCAAGCTACCTCCTATCGCATCGAGACTCTTCTCGTTTAGTTAACGCTTCTTAAGATGTCACTACTTCTAGCTTAACCAATCATCAATAATTTTGGTTATTTTGTCCCAGTGACTAGCTCTTATATGAGAGTTCAATGTAATTCGTTCTAAGTGTTTAACCAACGTATCGACTTTAAAGGTTGCCATGAACTAACAGTCCAACTAGGAACGATCCTGCCTTACCACTTCCTTTACAAGTTTTTGCTTCTCAAGTGACTCGTTGACTCAAAGCGACACGATTCTTAAGTTTCTCCCACTAAAGAGAGGAGCGTTAGGGTGGCTCTTCCTCGTGCCACAACCAAGTTTACGTTGGGGACCTTGAGTACGTTTCAACGTAAATGTCCCTCCCACTTAGTTTTTGGAAAAATAGATTTTTCTTTGCTTTTTTGAAAAAACACAACTCTTTATAAATTTGAAAACAAGTTTTGAAAATTATAAACTTTTATAAAATTTAAATCACAATTTAAAAATTATAACTTTTATAAAATTTGTAGTGTATTTAAATTCCAACCCATTATAAATTTAAACTATAATAATGCATGTACATGTTACATGACATTTTGATATTGGCATATCCCTATTTTGGTGCATTATTTGGACCAAGCAACCCTTGCTTAGTCCAACACCTCAATAGGCTTAGTGGGTCCACGCCAACTCAAGGCCCAACATGGTTTTGTGTACACTAGGGTTTGTTTCTAAAACCCTAAGTTTTCCTAAATCTAAAAATTTCCAAAACTCCAAGGTTTCCTCAACCCAAAAGTTTCCAAAACCGCATGTTTTCCAAAACTCAAAAGTTTCCAAAACCTCAAGGTTTCCAAATCCTCAAGTTTTCCTAAACCCAAAAGTTTCCAAAACCTCAAGGTTTTCTAAACCCAAAAGTTTCCAAAATCTCAAGGTTTCCTAAACCACAATTTTGAAATATATGGTGGTGAGCGATGACGATAAGTAGCAGCGTACGACAGCATGGGGCAGCAGGCGACGGTGCGAAGAGGTGGTGGCGACGATGGCGGCTGCGATGAACGATGACTTTTCTTGCGACTACGGATATACATGGAATTTAAAGATACAACTTTTTCAAAAATTAAAGTACATCAAATCCTATGTCTCAATTTTGATGTACATCAATTTTAAAATTGAAAGTAAACACCTAGAGCCAAATGATCGGGATCGATTCATAAAATACATTCAAATATGCTTTGAATCTACCGTACAAAAAATATATGCCAATATCACAATTTCAATCCATACATACATTTAATCACTAAATATGTATAATCAAGAACCCAAGACTTTGATACCAATTGTTGGATCGAGTTTTAAATTTTGATGAAAAATTAATGAACCATGAACTGTTCGTTGGCGGAATATCAAAAAAATTTCAAAACAAAAATTTAATCATATTAAATATAAAACCATAGAACGATCATATATTTACATAAACGTATCGAGAAGAGATAGAAATATGTTTTTACCTTTTCTTGTAATGGAGAATTTCTTAATTGACGGGATCCAATTGATTGCCTCACGTTCTTCGTTCTCGAGATTCGCACAACTTTAATCGATCTTCACACCAACAACCACTTAAATGATAAAGAAGTATGCCTCGTAAGGATATTGTCAGAAATAGAGTGTGGGCTCTCTAAACAACTGAGGAAGAAAAAAAAATTTCTACTTCCTCACTATGATTTCGGCGATAACAAGGAAGGGGGAGAGAGAAAACATTTTTCTTATTCTCAATAATCACGCACTGTGATTAGGTTAAGCTTAGGTTAGGGATGCAACTCTATTGCAATCCATTATATAATAATTATGAAATTTATATATATACCCCAATATTGTGTTTTTATATCTCTCTAAGAGCCAATACTGTATCCAAATTCATTAATCCAATTCGGATTGATAAATTAAATTGATCCATATCAATTAATTAATTAATTTTATTTACTAAATATCCAATAATTAGAAAATAAATAATTAATTAATTTAAACACTAATTATACTATTCACTAATTTAGTGATGACACTTATCACATATGGGTACATATCTTGGTTTAAAACACATTTTTGTCCAATTGATATTGTTTCTCATTCTTGTCCTTATGAGCCATTCCTAAGACCGAATAGACCTACCAAAATATACCTATGAGATTCAAATAGTCGGCTAATTTATCTCCATAAATTTCTGACCTATTTAATCCTGACATCGTACGACTCCACTATAGGTCCGATGTCGAATCAACTCTTCGATTCATGCACGCTACATTTTCTGTTGGTGTAAATAAACATCTTTGTTTCACGGTCCACAAAATATTTTATAATGTTACCCTTCGTGAATATCAATAACAAAAGTTGGATAAAAAATTATCATTTTACCCTTCTAGTTATTATTTTCTTAGCTCATTTATTGACTGTGAATAAGAAAGACATATCAATGAAGTGTCTCGTATAGTTCACAATGTCTTATTCAGTGACTCATGTCATCGAGTACCAGGTCCGGTTTATTTATTCACACACCCATCAATAAAGCATAATGTGATCTTATTGCTGTTGCAACTTACCACGAATTTCATATCTGTGAATCACACAACTCTAATATAGTTGAATCACAATACCAACAACCGAGGTATTGTCTGGCAATTCAAACTCACTCATTTGGCATATCGAAGTAAAGTTTCATATACACCTCATGATTAAGGTACTTACAAAAATACTCTTAAGGTGTAACAATTAGATTTAGAGCTCAATAAATGAATTTGTTCTAAACTAATTTGTTACTGGTCTATTAAACATGTTCCATAATATGTCCAGGTTAACCGTTAGAGTCTACACTCCCATGCCCCAAGACCGACATCATTTGGTTCAACCTAATTGTTGTAATCAAACTCGATTGCCCAGTCGATACTAACACTGCGGATAACATTCTGAATTATTTTAGAAGAGTTTTTTTGGAGACCTCTATGTCTTTACTCTTCTTATGTTGATAAAAGTTCTAGGACTTAAGTAAATTATAAACACACTTTAATTAAAAGGAAAACTCTCTTTTATTCATAAAATTCAGTAATACACAAATGTCAGAGAAATAACTAAATACTCATAAATAATTATTATACCCTACTTTATGGACCTGATTCCAATATTCATTCCCATAAACATGGGCAATATGCTTTTTAGCAAGGTGATCAACATCCTTGTCGACACGTGTATCGATATGCTTACATATAGGAGGGATAACATTCTCATTGACACTGGTAACATGCTCGTCTACAAAGAAAACATCATACTCCTTAATAGGATCATGGATGTTATTAAGAAGATTATAGAAGTTGATGGGAGAAGTATATAAGTGGTCAACACGATGAATGTTAATGGAAGGAACAAATTCCTTACCTGTAGAGGGTAACAACATATTCATCTACGAGGACAACATACCTATCTAGAGGGGGAAATCCTGCTTATTTATTAGATGAACGACTAAATGCTCATAAACATGTGCAACATGCTCGTTAGCAAGGGGATCAACATCTTCATGGGCATGTGAATCAACTTAATATCTAAGGAGGGGACAACCCCCTCATTGAAACATACAACATGCTCGTCCATAAAAGGAACATCTTGCTCATAGAGATAAGGATGGACATCGTCTAGATGAGAGGAATGACCAAGATCATCATTTAGAAGAGGGGGAGGAGCCCGATCGTCATCTAAAGGGAAAGGAGCATGGTCGTCATCGGGAGGGGAACGAGCATGGTCGTTGCCAAGATAACCATGTGGACCTCCCCTTATACATAATACATACACAATTTTGTCAAGTCTAACACTATACCATAAAAGACAATCATTTCAGTATTCAATAAAATTTCACATCTACATAAGATAATAAGTAAAGAATTTAGGAAATGAAAAGTATAACTTCATAGTACAAAAGACTCAACTAACTAATTGATAGTACAACTTTATCCTTAATACCTCAACCTTTTCCTTTGGAAGATTTGTGAGTGAAACAAATATATGTTATGTTATTTACATTAAAATATAGAACAATTATACATCAAGCAAAAATAAATGTTTCTATTTTGGTTTTTTGGCTCTATGAGTGTACAAAATTGAAAATAACATAAGATCATTATATTCACGTTGGTTCAACAATGTGATTTTTAATAGAAAAAAATATTTCTTTTTTTTTTATAAAGCAAAGTGTATTAGAAGAAGTACGGGCTACAAAAGCACAAGGGCATACCCCAAAAACAACAGCCCAAACCAAAAATCAAGAAGGCTTCTCCAAAATATGGGGAGGTAAGTCTCACCCATGCACAAGCATGGAATTAGTATAGGACCAAGGGATACCTCTAAAACCTCAAGTCCTATCCCAAACAGCATTAACAATCATCTTACTAAGGGTATTAAAGTCCATAGTTTTACACATAAAAATCCTATAGTTCCTCTCCATCCACAATTTATACATAAAAGAATTAAAAGCAAGTTTAAGGATTAAGGACCTAAGATCCTTCCTACTAGTAACTTGGGTTAGCCACTCAATTCTGTGATCCCAGCTTAAACCAAAACTTTGGAGATCACATAATTGAGTGATAGCAATCCAAATAGCTTGACCCAAAGAACAATAAAAGAACATGTGGTCTGTAGACTTCAACCTGTTTATACAAGCAAGCCAGTTGATGAAGCTATGCTTGGGAATGTTATAGTTGAACCAGATGATATTGCCCCATAACACCTTACTACTTTGCTGCTTTAAAGACTAGTAGGCATAATCAATTAAAAAATACCATCTGATGCAGGCTTCCATATCAATTTGGCAGGCCCTAACTCAGGGGAGTCCATGCTAAGAGAGGCTTCATTCATCTCCCTAAGAGTAGTGGTGTTTGTAACATGCCAAGACCACCATCCATAATCAATAATTCTACTCACTCTAGTATCAAAACCCTAGCCTGTATCAGAAATTATAGCTATGTCAAACCTGTTGAACTACACTCCAAGCTGATGCCAATGGTCACCCCAAAGGGAGGTAGAGCTCCATCACCAATCTTGGCCTGACATAACTCAGTAAACCAAACTCTAGATTTAATGAGCTTTCTCCATATCCAAGAGTAGTCATGATGGGCTTTTTTATAGTAAAGATAGTTCCCTCTTTGATTAGGTGTCTGTAGCACAATTTACTCCAAATAGATCCTGCAAGGTTAGTGATGAGGAACCATGGATGTTTTGTAGTGGCAGCATAGTTCCAGGTGACAATGTCCCTTAGGCCTAAGCCCCACTCTCTTTACAAGTATAGACCTCAGATCATTTAACCTTAGAACATGCATGGTTATTAGGGTGGCCAGACTAGAGATAGTTTCTCATGATGCTCTCAATATCGTGCATGACTTTCTTAGGGAGAATAAACATCCTAGCCCAGTCGTTTGGATAGTCTTAGCCACTGAATGAAGGAGTTGAAGTCTGCCAGTAAAAGACAAATATTTGGCTTCTCAGCTCTTTATCCTATCAACCAGAGCTGCACAATCAAATCTCCCCAGCTTGGAAGAAATCAAAAGCACTCCAAGGTACCTAAATGGAAGGGAGACACTCTGGAAGCCAATCAACTCAGTGTAAATTAGCCTGCCCTGCTCAGGAACACCAAAATAGAAAATCTGGCTTTCAGATGGTTAGGCTTGAGGCTAGAGAGACTAAAGAACACATCCAGATTGTCCTTAATAAGATTGATAGAACTTTGGTCCCCTTTGGAGAAGATGATGAGGTCATCAGCAAAGCATAAATTCACAATACTTAACTCATTGTACCTCCAGTGGAAATTAAACCAAGGTAAGGTAGAGGCATGCTACATCAGATCAGTAAGTTCTTCCATCACTAAAACAAACAAGTAGGGGAAATAGGGTCCCCTTACCTCAGACCCCTAGCACCTTTAAAATAACCACAAAATTCTAAAGTCCGTCATCAGATTTTTTTAGTGAAAACTAAATAAAAAATTTATAAAATTTAAATCAAATTGTTATGGTTTTAATTTACGAGCGTCAATTCTGATGATAAATAAAATAAAAATTATATACAACTGTGACATATGAAAATAATACATAAATAAATAAGAAAAGATAACAACTATAAATAAAAAAAGAATAACGGAAATGAATGTTAGAAATGATAAATATGAATGATAAATTTTAAAAAAAATATGCATTGTGAAAATAATGAAACAAGTCGTGAAATAATTAAAAATAAATATAAAAATAAATTACAACAAACTAATAATATCTACTGAAAAAATAGAAAAATAAACAAACATAAAAAAAAAAATATAAACAACAAAAAACAAAAAAGATTAAAGTAAAAACAAATTTTTTTTATAGAGGGTGACGTCACCCTCTGTTAAGTGATAGAGGGTGATGTCACCCTATGTTAAGTGATAGAGGGTGACGTCACCCTCTGTTAAGTGATAGAGGGTGACGTCACCCTCTGTCTTTTTTTTTTAAATTTTTCATTTTTTTATATATATATAATTGTTTAGTAAATAAATTGATAATAAATTTTTTATGTGTAAAATAAATTAATCTATGAAAAAAATGCTTAATTTCATACATGATTAGTATGATCATGCCTTTTTTACTACATGGTCTTTTAATTATCATTTTATTTCTTCACTCAATGTTAATCAAATAGCAAAAAAATGATCATGAATGGTAATTAATTTAAACAAATGTCACTAAAAATAAATAAATAATTTTGTTTGGGATATAAATATATCATTTTTATTTTTGGACTACTTAGTTCACTAATTATAATTTTTCCTTTCTTCCTTCATTGCTAGAAATGATCATGGATGGTAACTAGTTTAAACAAGTGTCACTAAAGAAAATCCATAAAACTTTCAAAATAAAATAATTTTTGTTTGGGATATAAATATACCATTTTTTATTGGACTACTTAGTTCACTAATTACTATTTTTCCTTTTTTCCTTTATTGCGAGGAATGATCATGGATGGTAACTAGTTCAAACATGTGTCACAAAAAATGATGGTCAAAAAATAAAAAAGAAAAGAAGAGAAGATTTGTAAAAACATAAAAAAAATCAAAGCTTAAAATTATTGCATAATCTTGTATAGAGATTTTGCTCTCTATTTTATACATTTTTATGTATGAGAAATTATCATAGGAGATCTTTTCATCAAATTTACACTTTCAACTCATTAAATGGTTGATTCACATAGAGTTAATTTTACACCCTTCAAAATTTTATCTTCATTCTCATTGATTGAGTTGATGACAAAAAAATATCATCATCAAACTTGTAGAGAGATAAACAATATATAAAAACAAAACTTAAGATTAAAAGTATGAGAAATGATAAAAAATGAGCAAACAAACCTATATATGGAAAATGAAATAAAAAAATATCAAATACATGAGTGTGAAAAAGTGAGATGATTAATTAGAATGAACAAAATATATTGTAAGCTAAAATGTAAGAGATTTGAACTATCTTAATGAAAAGAAAATGAGAAGATAGAAGATGAATAGAAATGAAAACTCACATTCTTTCTCTTTTTTACTATTTTCTCAAAACCTCTCTTTCTCTCTCTAAAATCTTCTCTTCCTCACTCTCCCGAATCTCCCCTTTCAAGTGAAGATCTCCCCTCTATTTATAGGCAAACTTAGGGCTTCACTTTTTAATTTTAGCTTTTTTGTTCCTTTTTTATTTTTAGTCCTTGGACAAATTTTCTTATTTTTTAGACATTGAGTTATTTTTCAAATCATACACATAGTCTTAGACTAGTATATGGGCAAAAAAAATAAAGTTTATATTTTCAAAGTATTGGACCGGATAAAATACGGTATCTACATGTGTGTACCGAAAAACACAGATATTGCGGATAATGATTTGAGCATAGCTATCATAAAAACATATTAACCAAAGAATAACGTAAAGATCTAAATCAATGCTTATGATCAATCAAAGCCATTACATTAAAGTTTAGTTCTCATCATCATTGTTAGAAAGCATCCTAAGACTCGTAAAAAACATAACTCAAATTTAATCAAAATAACATAAACAATATCATTTTTTGGTTTTTTCAGAAATAAAAGAAAGAAACACAAAGAAGTTTGAAATCTTTTCCCCCTACTTAATTCTTACATTATCCCCAATGTAATATTATTTCATCCCATGAGAAGAGAAGGACTCACTAACCCTTAATAAAGAATTAAAAAGAGAAGAAAAGAAAAAGAAAGAGAAAATCTGGTTATGACATGTTCTCTATCCTTTCGGTTGACTTCCAATTGGCGCTTCATTTAGTGTCCTCAGCCTGACTTGTAATTGCATTTATACGTCAAGAGATATGGGTTCATGGAGAGGTATATTCTCCACACCTTGCATTAAAATGACTCATAGTAAGGCTTGAGTCTATGTTCGTTCACCTTGAACTCATTGTTTGTCTTCAAGCTCTGAATTTCTACTGCACCATGAGGAAAAACATTAGCAACAATAAAAGGTCCAACCCATTGAGAATGTAATTTACCTGGAAATAAATTAAGGCGTGAATGAAAAAGAACTTTCTGTCTAATAAAAAAACTTATTCTTGAAATCATTTTGTCATGAAAAGCCTTAGTTTTCTCTTTGTAGATCCGTGAGTTCTCATAGGCATTGTTTCTGATTTTCTCAAGCAAATTTAGTTGGAGCTTCTTTTGTTCACCCGCAGCTTCCATCTCCATGTAATATTACTTCACCGGCCAAAATACTTTATGCTCCAACTCAACCGGAAGGTGGAATGGCTTACCATACATAAGTTGAAAAGGTAACATCTAACATCCCAATTGATGTTTTAGATGTTGTTCTATATGCTCAAAGCATCATCAAAGCGCAAACTCCAATCTTTCCAATTGGGATTCACGGTTTTATCTGAAATTGACTTGACATCTCAGTTTGACACATCAACTTGCCCACTTGTTTGTGGGTGATGTGTTGTGGAGACCTTATGTGTAATGTTATATTTCCTTACCAGAGCTTTAAATGAACGATTATGGCTACCTCCATCGCTGATTATCACTCTTGGTGATCCAAACCTTGTAAAAATGTTAGTCTTCACAAAGTCTACAACCACTTTAGAATCTTTAGTTCGAGTGGCTTTTGCTTCCACCAATTTTGGCACATAATCAACAACAAGAAGTATGTAAAGATTACCATAAGAAGAAGGAAAATGTCACATCAAGTCAATGCCCAAAACATCAAAGATTTCAACAATCAGTATAGGTATTTGAGGCATTTGATTCTTGCACCTAGGTTACCTGCTCTTTGACAATGATCGCATGATTTGCACAAAATGAAAGCATCCATGAACAATACAGGCCGATAAAATTTACTCTCAAGTACCTTATGAGCCGCTATTTTTTTCTCAAAAGTGCCCACTACATGATAAGAGTGACAGAAAGTTAATATAGATGAAAATTTAGAATTAGATCACACGTTCTTATCATTTGATCGGTATAATGCTTCCACAAATATGGATCATCCCACACATATTACTTTGTTGTCTTCTTTAGTTTATCCTTTTGAGCATGAGTTAAGTCATCCGACATATTCTTCATGACTAAGTAGTCACAATGTCACCATACCAAGGAGTGAAGTTTCCGAAGAGAATAATTTCTCATCTGGAAAGTTTTCACACAAAGAAAGAGCATCCTTTTACAAATTAGAGGACTAAAATGATCAACAACTATATTATCACTTCTCATCTTGTCCTTGGTGTCCAAATCGAATTCTTATAAGAGAAGTATCCACCTTAGAAGTCTTGGCTTAATTGGCATCCGTTTTTTAGTTAGCAAGTACCTAAGAGTTGCATGATTAGAAAACATAGTTACTTTAAAACCAATTAAATAAGAACCAAACTTATCTAAAGCAAAAGCAACCTCCAATATCTCTTTCTCAGTTGTGGAGTAGTTAAGTTATGAATCATTCAAGGTTCTTGTTGCATGATAGATAGCATTAGAAAGCTTGCCAACTCACTCTCCAAAAATAGCCCTCACAATATAGTCACTTGTATCACACGTTAGCTCAAATGGGAGGTTCCAATAAGGTGGTTGAATAATGAGAGTTAAAGTCAAAAGTTCTTTTTTGAATGCCTCTTGCACTCTTCATTGAAGTCGAACATCATTTTCTTTTGTAACATTCTACACAAAAGCCTTGCAATCTTTGAAAAATCCTTGATCAGTCTTCGGTTAAAACCTGCATGTTCAAGAAAACAGTGAACCTCCCTTACACTTATGGGAGGTGGTAAAGAACGTACAAATTCTATCTTAGATTTATCTACTTATATTCCTTTAGCCCATATGATATGGCCTAAAACTATACCTTGGCTAAGTAGGGTTGGAAAAT
This sequence comes from Datisca glomerata, assembly GCA_003255025.1. Classification (NCBI taxonomy): domain Eukaryota; kingdom Viridiplantae; phylum Streptophyta; class Magnoliopsida; order Cucurbitales; family Datiscaceae; genus Datisca; species Datisca glomerata. The sequence goes on from QANY01002702.1 coordinate 480,460, forward strand.
TATTAACTTTCCTATTTGCTTCTTGCTAAAGTCCTAAGAAACAAATACTTTAGACACTCTTCATTTTTAAATGCCAAGTTAGGAGCTAAACCGCTGCAGGGTTGGAGAGGGATTCTTGACGGTTGTGATGTTCTTAAATATGGCTCATATTGGACTTTTGGCGATGGTGCTCAATTAGAATTCAGGATGAACCCTGGCTCTCAAGTCTATTTCCTTTAAAGTTCTCACTCCTAGTAGGGATGATGTTTTCTGGGTTAAAGATCTCTTTCTCCTAAATAATATTGGTTGGACTTATAACCTTATCAATGATATCTTTTGGAGAGAGAATCGTGATCTTATCCTTGAAATTCCTTTTAGTAGATTTTAGAGAGAAGCTAAGATGTCTTGGTACCACTCAAAACCAGGTGAAAACTGATAAATTTGGATACCATGTTGCTCTTTCTTTGATGAAGAATGGGATTATGGGAGTTAATGCAATAGGTCAACTCAGTACCTATAATTCGGATGCTGATTTTTGGAAGAGGATTTGGAAGCTTAAAATTCCCCCTAATCTTCGATTTTTCTTTAGAAGTGCATCAAAAGATTTATTGCTGTAAAATGAATCTACTTCGAAGAGGTTTGAATATCAATGTTACATGTGTTGTATGCAACTCTGATAAAGAAGATAGTGTTCATCTCTTCTTTCATTATCCTTTTCTCAAGCCTTTTGGTTTGTATCTCCCTTAAATCTTAAGTCTAGCCAAATAAATGGTGCTTCCTTTCTAGATTATCTGTTGTATTTGGAGGCTAGTCTTAGTAATAACCATGAAGCTCATAGTTGGTTAATCTTTGGCTTGTGGTACATATGGAAATCTCGTAATAAACTCACTTTCTCCCACATCCTTACTGATCCTGTATATGGAGTCAATCTAATGTTATCCCAGGTAGAGAAATTTCACAAAGCCGAGATACAGGGGTGTAATTATTCAGTTGTGCCCATACAAATGCCATGCCCACCTGACTGCACCCCAACTGGCTGGTTGATATTATCTGATGCTGCACGGGATAAACACACTGTAGATTGTGGCATAGGTTGGAGCCTTCGCAATCCAGATGGATATTAGTAGCTGCTGGGTCTAAGAACCTCCATAACGTGGCCTCTGTGATACTTGGAGAAGCCTACGCAAACCTTTGGGGCTCACAGGAATGTCGTTAATGGTCCAATCATGCTCGTACAGTGTGCTCGGATGCTCTCGGTCTTTATTCAAGTTAAGTTAAGTTCGGTCATTTTTTATATTTCTTCTTGTGGTTGTTTTCCTACTCATTTTAGTCATTTATCATTTATGTTTGTTGGGAGGGCTTTGAATGGTTGGCTCATTGCCTAGCCAAGTTATCTCTTAGGAAGCGATCATGTATTGTTGGGGAAATTCTTTTCCCTCAACGCCTTGCTCTTTGTATTGACTCAGCTTCTTGGAATAATAAATCTTTCTTTTAGTAAAAAAATATACAAAAAACTAATTATTAATTTTTCACCTAAAATGTAAGAAAAAAGATTCTTAGGAAGTATTTTATCTTATAGAGCAGTTTAAAACAACATGAGTATAACATTTCAATATTTTACCCAATTGCCGATTATTAAGTTAGCTTTAATAAGGTCGTCTCTATTATCTGATTAGAAGTCAGATATCATCGTTTACAAAATTTGATATTTACCCAATTGCTGTTATAAAAGAGGAACATTTGTGCCTGCCTCTAAAAAGGAGGAACATATGTGCCTCACCTCTAAACTTTCACAAGCCTAGAATGGAAAAGATACTTATGGATTATACATGCATGTATTTGACTTATAATCAAATATTAAAATTCATTAAGTTTACGACTGAATCAAACTGAATCGTCAATTTTATAATCAAATAATCAATAGTAAAATTAATCAATTTAACAATTGAACCAAATTAGAATTCATCAATTTTATAATCAAACCAAATCAAATCATCAATTGAATAACCAAAATTAAAATCCATTTATTATAGTCGAATCGAACCAAAATTCATCAATTTGCATTTGAATAATACTAAAATTCTATAATAAAATGGAACTGAAATTCATCAATTTTACAATAAAATCAAACTGGATCATCAATTTTATAATATAAATAACCAGACTATAGTTCATTAATTTTACAATCGATAAATTGGATCATATTTTATAATCGAATAATCATACAATCGAACTAACTGAATCATCAATTTTATAATCGATTAACCAAACTTAAATTAATCTATTTTGTTAGGTTTATTAAACAATTTTGTCAACTCAATTTTCAGTTTAAGTTATTTATGATGAAAATTATTGCTCAATCTGTCAATTTAGAGAGAGAGTAATTTTAATTGAACTGTGGATCTCCATTGTCATTGGTGAAAAGAGAGAAGTGAATTGTGAAAATAAAGTTTGTGGTTGAATAGAAAAAAAATAATAATCATTTAATTGCAAAACAAAAAGGAAAAAAATTTATGAATAATTATTGGATACCCATAAGATATTAATCGTACTAACTCATTTAATTTGAATATAGATCGAATATAAATAATAAAAATTTAACATAAAAAATTAATAGATATACTCGTACATGATATCCCTACACAGGAGGTTGAAATAATTTTTAACCAAAAAAAAAGTCTCGAAAAATATCAGCCAGAAAAAAGTCGAACAACGAAACGAAAAGTTTAAAAGAAAAGAGATGGATATACCATCTACGTGGCTGGACAACTCCCTATTCTCGGACTAGAGAAAAGCATTCCGCTTCTTTTCTCAGTTAAAGCAATGGTAAGCTATACAGTGGGATATGGAAGTTGAGAGCCACTGATAACTCCTCCCCTATGGCTTCCCTTTGTTTTATTTCCTTATCTCTACCTCCTTCATCTTCACAACCTCGCAAACTTGTTGAAACTTCTTCTTCTTCGTCTTCTTCTTCTTCTTCTTTTTCTTCTTCTTCTGTAAATAGTAAGAATTATAGCGGTAGCAATGGAGTAGAGTTGAAGCCTATTGTTGTTAGCGGGAACCCTCCTACTTTCGTCTCTGCTCCTGGTCGCCGAATCGTCGCCGGTTCGTCTTCCTTTACTCTTTACTGCTGATTTTTGAGTAATTCTAGCAAGTGTATGTGATAATTGACTAATTTCTAGTTTCATTTTGAATGTTTCTGGTTCTTGTTTTCTTTTGTTGATGAATTCCTAGTTGGTAAGTTTAATTTTTTGGGATATAATTTAAAGTACTTTGATGCTTATGTGAAATGTATATATAGTGGGGGATTTACATGGAGACCTTGAACAAACGAGATGTGCACTTGAGATTGCTGGTGTTTTGAGTTCTGACGGTCAGAATTTATGGACTGGTGGGGAGACGGTATGCTTTCTATACACATTCTAATAATGTTGCTTTCTTATTATTTTTAAGAACTTCATAAACTTAATTCCTGTTGCTAGCTAATCTTATGCAACTCATTGAGATTTACTAGCATCAATTAGACAACTAGTATCCTCTCATGACGCGAAGAATGTCTAGAGTTTTTTATTCTAAGTGGTAAATTGTGAGGGCTGTGAACATTTACTCTTCTATGTCATCTTCTAGGTCTTGGTTCAGCTCGGAGATATACTGGATCGAGGTGACAATGAGATAGCTATTTTGTCCTTGTTGCGGTCTTTAGATATGCAGGCACGAGCTAGCGGTGGTGCAGTTTTCCAGGTTTGTGCTGTTAATTTGAAGGCCTATGATTGTGGATGGCTAAATTTGTTTTTATTTGTGATTTAACATAGTAAGAAATATAAATTATATGGCTCTCTCTCCTCCAATGATTTAGATCAACGGAAATCATGAGACTATGAATGTGGAAGGAGATTTTAGATATGTTGACTCAGGGGCATTCGACGAGTGTACTAATTTCATGGAGTACTTAGAAGACAATAGAGATGGATGGGATGAAGCGTTTGTTGGTTGGATTAGCATGTCAGAACAGTTGAAAGATGAGAAAATACCTCAAAATTATTGGGGTCCCCTGAATTTGGTAAAGGTATTAATGGCTCGCTTATGTTCAAAATTTTCCCATTTCGTAGTAGTGGGAAGCAACTGATTATCATAATTCATAAGTCCTGTAGGTAGATGTACTTTTTCAGTTTTGTGATTGTTCTAGCTGAGATTAATGTGGATTATGAAAACTGAGAGATATTCCCATTCTGAAAAGCTGTTTAGTTGCTTGGAATAATCATTGTCTATGGAGAAGTTTGTGTCTTAATCAAATTTACATATTCCAAGCAACTTGGATTAAAGCCAATTTGTACCCAAAATTGTCAGTGTGATTTCTTACTTCTTAGCTGACCGATATCTCACTTTCTATTTTGCTTAAGTTACGCAAATACTAAGATGAATTCATGAGAGAGAAAGTCATTCAGGTTGCTATCTTACTTATGATGGTAAAAATATTCTTTTTGATGAAATTTCCCTGACATATTAGGACAGAGGCAAAAGGGGGTCATTGCCAGATCGATCCTCTTTAGACCTGGTGGCACATTGGCATGCGAGTTAGCACGACATTCTGTTGTTCTGAAAGTGAATGACTGGGTTTTCTGTCATGGAGGTCTTCTTCCTCACCATGGTAAAACCAGTAGCGTGAATCTTCTCTTAACATATGATCTCAGTCTGATGCAAGACATTTTATGTTTTCTCGTTTGAAATGTCTGATAGGAATGTTCGTCCTTCCACAGTTGCATATGGCATAGAGAGGATGAACAGGGAAGTTTCTCTCTGGATGAGAGGCCTCAGCGGAAGTGAAAGTAGTCCTGAAATCCCTTTCATAGCTACTAGAGGCTATGACAGTGTTGTTTGGAACCGTTTGTACTCGAGAGATAATGCAGATCTTGAGGATTATCAGCTTGAACAGGCAAGTAATGATACTATATTTTTACCCCACTATCTTAAAAATCAGCTAGCTGATTCTCGTTCATGAAATTTCTGATATTGAAAGATATAGATGATCTTTAATAGCCATGAGAGCTGAAGCAATGGCAGATTTCTTGTTCTCTATGGCTTTTGAATGACAATGTTCCTTTTTGACAGATACATTCTATTCTTAAAGAGACACTTGAGGCAGTTGGTGCAAAGGCAATGGTGGTGGGTCATACACCTCAAACAACGGGGGTAAATTGGTATGAACTATGAATCCGTACACCACGGTATGGTGGATGGTATATGTGATTCAATTTTTGTTGAGAGATCGGGGTTTACATTTGACTTCAATATATTCTTGCAGTGAATACGATTGTAGCATATGGCGTGTTGATGTAGGGATGTCGAGAGGAGTTCTTTATTCTAGACCAGAGGTAAACTGTACTCCCTGTGGTTGTATATTTGGTCAAAGAGATTCTAGAACGACCAAGTTATAATTGGTCAAGTGACGTGTCAATTATTCAGATGTTGATGTTTTATCACTCATTAAAATAATTTACCAAATAACCTATTAATGATTGGCACATCAATTAGTCAATTAAAATTTGGTCTACAACTTAGAGCAGAAGTACTCTTGGCCAGATATCTGAATTGACAAAATACATGATATTAAAGAATTGTTTCAAACACTTCCTTCAGCGTCTTAACAAGGACAAAGTCAAATCTTCATCAAGTGTAAGCACATCCCTTCAATACTAATAAAGAGTGAAATACTTAGGTTTGCTTCTATTGAATTTCAATTTCTGTTTATCTGAATGTTTTTGCCAGGTTTTAGAAATAAGAGGCGATAAAGCAAGCGTTATCAGAAGCAAGAAAGATACATTTAGTGAGCTTCGGGTTGTCGATTATACATAAACGGATCGTCACAAAATTCATTTGAGAAGGTAACTCTGCTATTCTCATCAGATTTTGATTTATTCAGAAATTGAACTTCCTCTGGCAATACTTGGTTTCTCCACATATGTGATTGTAACTACTGATATTTTGATTCAACGCAACTAGTAGCTCGACAAGATACAATGCAGTGAATATGATTATAACTACTGATATTTGGCCTTTACAGGAAAAAGCAAGGTGCTTCAACTATACTTGAATTTGCTGCAAGCTGCAGCTCCATATATGTGCCCGTTGAAGAGCCACGAAGTAGCAGGTCGATCTCGGATCATATTCAGAAAAGTTGTCGGGGATACTGCTGCATGTAAAGGAATCGATCTTATAGAAAATCTATAAATTAAAACATGTAAATCAAGTATCCATAATTGACTCATTTCTGGAGATGATATGTAAATAACTATGATTCATGTAGTTTAGTGTGGAGATTTAAAATCATGGCTTGATTTATTGGATGCTATAGACCATCAAGTGAAGGAATTGAACATTATTATTTATAGCTGAAGCAAGAAACGGGGAGGAGGGGGGGGGGGGGGNGGGGGGGAACTCATTTCTTTAGTAGAACAAGTAAAAATAACAGGAATGGAAATGACACTCGCATCAACATTTGGCAACTCACAAGTACCAGAAACGCACTTGACTGGAATTTGTTTTTCAGAAAATATACAAAAGTAATTTGAACTTGAAAAATAGGAAAAAGTATTTGCTATTTAACCACAAACTAATCATACGAATCTATACGCAGGCGTGGGGTATAAAAATAATTTATGTTTAATAAAATATAGTCTAAATTTGGGTCAGCTTAGAATTTTTGTTCTCTTAAAATAATGAATGGTAAGTAAAATACAAAATTTATAGATTCTGCTAGAATAATAACACGTGGAGATTCTCTTTTGGAAGTGAGATCATCATTGATTGTTTTGAAGAGGGAAAGATCACTCCTAAATGTAGCCGTGGTCGTATATACAATACCAATAGATTAGTCGAAGATTCAACAGCTACAATGAAATTTGCTTTCTTAGAATATTACCAAAATATCAGTATCCTTAGTTTCACAATTTCATAGTTTCATAGTGAGGAATATAATAAGTCAATTTATAATATTTAATACCATTTTTTATGCAACACTTGCGTTCGTCTCTGTGTGGTAAAATAATAGACTTGTGACAGAGAAATTATTATAAGGAATTAATGAGTTCTACAACAATAACAATTACAAATTAAAAACGAAAATGGTAATTGGCCGGTTTTCTTGGTTTTAAAGTCCAATCTTCAAAGTTCAACGTCTACCTTTGTAAACTCCGCTAAATTCCCCATACACCACCTGTGCACTATAAAATACTGGACTCTCCTTATGAACCTCCTCCTCCACTCTCTTATACTGCGCTCCCCTGTTTCTTCACATTCCCTCCTCGCTCCTTCACTCTCCTCCCGTTCACTCGTCGCCATGACCTCCTCTATTGCTATTCCTTCTACAATTTCTCTCAAGAAGCTGCCTTTCAATGCTTCCGACTCCTTCAGGAGCTCCAATTTATCGTGCTTATTGGCGTCCAGAAATGGATTCCGAAGCTTCAGCGCTGGAAATCTTTGTCGATCTAGGGTTTCTATGAGTGCTTCGGTTGGATCACAGACTCTAATTGACGATGCATTGTTCTCAGATTATAAGCCCAGCCGTGCTTTCCTATTTCCTGGTCAGGTAAATTTATGCACCAATACTCTACCCCTTATATTTTATATGCGGAGTTTGATATCACCGATGGATATAAGAAATTGAAATGTAATTGATTTCTTTTTCTTCATTTTAAGAAATGCGTATGATTTGCGAGGAAATGGAGTGATAATGTCTCAAGAAATGCATATGATTTGCGACTGAATGGAGCGATTCATTTGGCCATTGAAAATGAATTCTTTTGTATTATGAAAGGAAATTGAGATTGAAGTTTTTTGTTTATAATTTCATAGTTTAAAGATTATTGTAAAGTAAATTCATTATTATGGTACATTCTAAAATGTTTGTGAAAAAGTGAATAAGCATACTTTGCCTCTTATGTATGCTACTGCTGTACATCTCAGGGTGCCCAAGCTGTTGGAATGGGAAATGAGGCTCAAAGTGTTCCAGCTGCCGCAGTCTTGTACAGAAAAGCAAATGACATTTTAGGGTAATGTTTGCAGATTATTATGCAATTTTGCATAATACCTTTTTATTTCTTCAGTGTCTCAATTTATATTTCATTAGTTAATGTAGTAGTTTATGGATGATTTATGCTTCTGCTACATGCAGGTTTGATCTTCTAGATGTTTGCACCAATGGACCAAAGGAGAAGCTAGATTCAACTGTTATAAGCCAGGTGCTAATTATTATCTGAAGAGCCAACCGATTGACCCATTGGCCACTGATGGCCTGTTTACTTAGTAGTATCATGATTCATATTTACTGTTTTAGAAATACTAGACATATTTCATTACTAGTGAGAAACTCCCCACATCCTGCATACTTTCCCCTATTTATTATATATTTGCACCCATATCAGTTTCTGGACTGTAAAAAGTGTTTTAGTTCACCAGAAGCATTTTCCAATTTTTAGAGTGACTCAATCTACTCTACTAGTAGTAAAATGCCACAAGTAACTTGTTTTTCAAGATGGTATATCCTAAAGGAAACCATTCTTTAGCATCTAACTGGATGCGTTTGCAGCCAGCTATCTATGTGACAAGTCTTGCTGCAGTTGAGTTACTACGTGCGCGTGATGGAGGTCAAGAAATAATTGACTCTGTTGATGTCACTTGTGGTCTAAGTTTGGGAGAATATACTGCTTTAGCATTTGCTGGGGCTTTCAGGTGTGTTACCTATAACCTAAAGGTACTTTGTGATGGTACTCTATCTCCATCATTATACACGAGCAGTAGTGTGACCTATTGCTGCATGATATATTATGGTGACATCACTCAGCAAAACTTTGCTTATGAGATTTTTTAAATCAGTTCACAAACTTTACATCTGATACCAAGGGTTCCTCATTGAACCTAAAACTATAGCGAGTGAAGTATATATGGAAGTTGGAACCAAAAGAAACTAAGTGCCAACGTCTCATTTCAACTATAAGCATCTCATGGCCTTCCCTAAGTGCCAACATCTCATTTCAACTATTAAAAGAATTTTGCTTTAAATCCGATCATATCTGATTGTGGTAATCTCTGTCCTATGCAAAAGACAAATACTGTTGAAAAATACAACGCTAATTTCTCTGTTTGAGCTACATAGTCATAATAGATACCCTGCTAAAACACTGCTTGGATCAACGAGATGCTGCCTTTCTCCGTTTGAGCTACAAAGCTAGAATAGAAGAAAAAAACTGCTACATGATTTCTGTCAAAGCTATCTCTTGATGCATGTTTATTGAAAATTCTTTGGCATGTATGCCCTCATATTGACTTTTTTTTCTGACTTTTTGTTCCTTTACCGGAATTGGTTCAATTAAGCTTCGAGGATGGACTCAAGCTGGTCAAATTAAGGGGAGAGGCAATGCAGGTAACTTGATATACTGGCCAATTGGTTGTTATAGTTTTACTTTATTCCCTTGAATAATTTCCTTTGCCCTTGAATAATTTCCTCCCTAACTTCATCTAGGAAGCTGCTGATAATGCGAAAAGTGCCATGGTTAGTATCATAGGGCTCAATTCAGAAAAGGTTCAGCAACTGTGTGATGCAGCTAATCAAGAAGTTGATGAAGCCGAGAAAGTCCAGATTGCAAATTATCTATGCCCTGTATGCTTATTCTAGATCACAATATTGGTTTGATTTTATTCACTAAACATTAGTGGCCAATTTCACGGAAGCAAATCTGCTACATTAGGGTAACTATGCAGTCTCGGGAGGCATAAAAGGAGTGGAAGCAGTGGAAGCCAAGGCAAAGTCATTCAAAGCTCGAATGACGGTATATAATCTTAACTTATAGTACTACTAAAAGACATTCTCCCACTTGAAATAATGCTCCCTCCACCCCTTGCTCCTAGGTACGTCTAGCTGTTGCCGGTGCTTTCCATACTAGTTTCATGGAGCCGGCTGTCTCAAGACTGGAAGCTGCATTGGCAGCAACACAGATTAGAACTCCAAGAATACCAGTTATCTCCAATGTTGATGCACAGCCACATGCAGATCCTGATACAATCAAGAAAATATTAGCACGCCAGGTATATAACTCAATTTTTTTTTTGTTACATAACCAGCAAAAAAAATAGTAGCTTTGACTTGAAGCCCATTCCAATATCACAGGTGACATCTCCTGTTCAGTGGGAAACAACAGTTAAAACTCTCCTAATCAAGGGGCTTAAGAAAAGCTACGAATTAGGACCTGGAAAGGTATGGTTTATCAAAATTGTATAAACTATGATTAAACAGTTTGATCATTTTCTTATACTTAGTTCTGAGCTTGTTTTCTGGCCCATTTTAACAGGTAATAGCAGGCATAGTCAAGAGAATGGACAAGGGTACAGCCATTGAGAACATTGGAGCTTGAGAACGCCTCAGTTCATGCCCGCTCGCTCACTCAATGTCTTCACAGTTACTATCTCATCAAAACACTCAATGTCTTCACAGTTACTATCTCATCAAAACAGTAGAAGGAATAGCATCCGGATTTCAGACAAGAACTTGATGAAACTGAGCCAAAATATCTAGAGCTTGCAATTTTTGCTTAGTAAACTAGTTTGCTATGTTTCAAGTTAAATTTGATTGTATCGAAAGAGTATTTATGGATACATACATTTGTCAGACACAGGAGCTTGCTTTATATTTAATGAAGAAAACATTGAACAATTTTTGCTGATAAAGTACAACAAAGTTTAGCAGAAAATCAAGAATCAGATCCAAATTGCAAACTAAAAAATCATGTCTAGCTTTCAACGTGATTGGGAGGACATGGTGGTTCCCTTAGCGTCTGAAGATGATTAATCCAGCGGTCCTCAGGAACGCTCTGAGCCCAATCAGGGGCTACTCCACCAAACGAAATGCCGCGCATAGCCTCCAGTACTCTCACTGTATTCTCCGGCGTCAACGGGGCATTCCTACGATTCTCATCCTCCCTTAAAGCTCTCCTTATCGCCAAATCAGAAGCCCCTCTTATCCTCTCTTCCTCTTTCTCCTCCTCATCACTGCTCCTCCACTCACCGTCGTCGTGCAGGCGAAGAGACAAAATTCCGTTCTCGGCTTGATTCGGGCCATACCCGTTCGGTAGGCGATGAAAACGATGATCAGAGCCGCGGTATTCGTCGTCCGAGCTGGCTTGATCGGAATCTTCATTTTCCACGGCAGAAATTGGCTGGTAGTACTCCACTACGTCGGGGCTCGTGTCCGAATCGCTTCCATTAGCGGCACCTGCAAAACAAAATAGGGGCACCGGGTTTAAAATCTACCCAAGATTTATTGAGAAATGCAAAAGAAAAATCGACTGCTACCTTCCATGAGATCATCGGGAGTGTTCGGTCTTGCATTCATTCTCCCTCTCCGAAATAGTGAAAAGATTGAGAACGAGGATTCAGGAATTTTATATTTCTTTATGGAAAAAAAAAACGGACCAATTTTATAATAGCTCAAAGTTTATCAAGGACAGTGAATTGCAAACAAAAGGCGCGAAAAAAGAAATTATCAAAATTTTTATGCACCAGCCGGGAATCGAACCCGGGTCTGTACCGTGGCAGGGTACTATTCTACCACTAGACCACTGGTGCTGATGCTACAAGGTGGGGAGTCCAAAATATAAGACTTATATACATTTGCCTACCCAATAGCCACTCAATCCGCACAACCCACCTCTGGCTTAGCTGAGAGGAAAGCAGAGGAAACGGGAAATGGCAGTATCCATTTTCAGAGCTTCAATTCCTCAGTTTCACTCTCACCCACTTATTCGTTTCCCCTGCTTTCTTTCTTCTACCAAATTTGAAGCTTCAAGCAAAAGAAGGTTGCTCTTTTGTGTTTCATCCCAACTCAACTCCGTTCGGTAAGTCAATTTCTATATTCTTCGTTTTGAATTCGTACTCACTTAACCTTTCCTGTGTGTTACATTTATCTCCACCAAATGAAAGCTTGAACTTTTATGCCCAACTGGTTCCATTTCCTTCGACTAAGTGATTAAATTGAGAGCAGCATAATGTTTTAGCGGCCTTTTGCTTGATTCTCATACACACATGGATGCGCATAATTTTAACATGAACTTAAAGGTGTTCTGGGTAACAGATTATTGTTGTTGGGTTTTCATGACATGTGGGAAACTGGGAATGGTTTTCTTAGATACCTTAAATTAGTGTATAAGATTCATTTTTGCATTTTACTACAATGTGTACGATGCTTACCAGTTTAGCTTTATTCAGAGTCTTCTGAGGCAATTCATGGTTATTATATAATTCGACACTTTTGTAGGCCGGAAGTCTCGTTATATGTTGGAACACACCTCATTCCGCATCCCAAGAAGGTAGTAGAACACCCAACATGTTCAAGATCACTTCCTTCTAATCCCTTTCTCTTCACATGGAAGCTACCAGATCGAAATATTTTCTGTGTTTTAACATTTTGCGAGGCTTGGATAATTGAAGGCAGAGACAGGTGGGGAAGATGCTTACTTTTTCAGCAGCTATGGTGGCGGAGTTATCGCAGTCGCTGATGGTGTCTCTGGGTATGGCTTAGGAATATATACTATCATGCTCAATAGTATGGCCTTGTGAAGGCTTGTGTTTTAGGAGCACTTCAAGTCTCCAACAATTTGGATCGACTGATTGTTTTTTTCCCATGTTTATATTGCTAGTTGGGCTGAACAGAATGTGGATCCTTCGTTATTTCCTCGAGAATTGATGGCTAATGCTTCATTCTTGGTGGGAGATGTGGAGGTAATATTATCTATAACTATATCAGTACTATGATTACTATCTGCTTGGACATTGCTTAATGAACAATCAACTCGTAGCCTTTTCTTTTCTTTATGGATCAATTTTTGAATTATTTGGTCTGTTCGCACTTCTTGGTATCTGACAGTCTAGATATTAAGCAGGTTAATTATGATCCTCAGATTCTGTTAAGGAAAGCACACGCCTCGACCTCCTCAATTGGTTCGGCAACAGTGTAATTTTCTCAATCTTGTTTAAAAACCTTCACATAGTATAAGTCAATATGTTAATATTGCACATCCAGTTTATAAGCGCATTAAAACAGATATTTCAATTGGTGATATTATTTACCTTAGCTTTCCATCTGGCTAGGTAGCATTGTTGCCATGATGGAAAGTAACGGCCTTATGAGAATAGCTAATGTTGGAGATTGTGGACTTAGAGTCATACGTGAAGGTAAGTTGAATTCTGTTCAAATTTTGAAAACTTGAGCATATGATAACTCTCTTGTCTTGTTTAATATCTTTCTTTCTTTCAACGACACCCCCACCCCCACCCCCCGGCTTGAGGCAGATATGTTCGTGTTACTCGATTCTAACCAACACCATGTCATTACGTCCAGGTCAGGTTATATTTTCTACCTCTCCTCAAGAACACTATTTTGACTGCCCCTACCAGTTGAGCTCAGAGTTGGTTAGCCAAACATACCTGGATGCCACGGTATTATGATCAAAGCATCTAGCTACTTTATCTCATGACCATGAAATTGTTTTGTTAATGCTATAACATTTTGAGAGATGCCTAACATGGCTTTTCCTTTTACCAAAAAGTGGAAAAGATATTAGCAAAAAGTAGCTTTTTCTTACCCTGTTCTGTTATAGAAGTTCTTGTGAAGAATTACCTCTACACTTTTTTTCAAATTTCTGAATAGACATGGGAGAACTAGTTTACTTGTCAATTTCAAATTTTCATTTATGGGCCTACTTTCTCACTTCTTTCATTTTTCTCCCCTCTGTTTTGATAATCAAAGTTTGATCTTTGGCAGCACAGTGAACTAAATATAAATGGCATTTTTTTTTCCTGAAACATAATAAGACTTGTTCATCAAAAATCATAAAATAAAATAAACAAATAAAAGAATGAAACATTTGTACCAAAAGATAGTGCCATGGAGGTGTAGTTGGCAATTTGGCAAATTTTATTACCAGGTAGTCAGTTCATCGTGCTGTACACTATTGATTTTGCACGGTAGACAATCTCTCGACTTGCATGAATTCAGAGATTTCTGTTCTTTTGGGTATGGAGACAGTAGTCTTTCTTGTTGTGATGCCTGTGAACAGGTAAGCAGTGTGGAGCTAATAGAGGGAGACAGTATAGTAATGGGATCAGATGGACTTTTTGATAATGTTTTTGATAATGAAATTGTTTCAACAATCACCAGACATGTTGATGTTACTGAAGCTGGTATGTGTCTTTTAGTTCTGTCAGTGACTTCAAAAACTCAACCATGCAGCTCTCTCACCATCATTCATTTATTTTCAATGCAGCAAAGGCATTGGCTAACCTGGCAAGTACTCATTCTATGGATGCAAACTTCGACTCCCCTTATTCTTTGGAGGCAAGGTCAAAGGTACAATCTTTTACATTGATGATATTTTCAAGCATGCTTGGGCACAATACATTTTAGACCCCTAAAGTTTGTACTCATTAATTTTAACTCTCAAAGTTTTAAATTTGTCAATTTGGCCATCAAACTTACACATCATTAGCAATTAGCACACTCAGTCAAAATTTTATTAGTTGCTCTGCACGCGGATAACTTCCGCAAAAACTTTGCATTGAAGTTGGATTTTGGACAAACCAGGTCTTTCAGGTCAAATGGTCATAAGAGAGGTTTCTAACCTCAAGGTCAGATGTTCGAACCCCATGCTGTATTCTCCTCCCCTTGACCCCATGCTGTATTCTCCTCCCCTTGACAAAAAAAAAGTTGGATTTTGGACAAAAAAAAACGCCAGTCTTTTTTTTTCCACAAAAACATGTCGTTTCACTCGTCTTCATATGAACGGAATTTTGACAAGTAGATGAGAGAAACAATTAATGTTTATTGAAGGAGGTTATATGTGAATAATGATTTACAAGTTGAGAGATCAAGTCGACAAAATTGATATTTTACAGATCAAATTGACAGTGAATACAAACTTTTACAGTCCAACTTGTTTTTGTCCAACTTGTTTTTACCCATTAATTTATATTTGATCATCTTCGTATATGTTAGTTGATTTATCCTTAATGACAGGGTTATGATGTTCCTTTGTGGAAGAAGATCTTGGGAATGAAGCTAACAGGCAGGGCCTTCTCTAGTTTAAATAGAAGTTATTTTACATTGATTGGATGTTACACTAACACAAGTTCTCTTATTAAGCAGGTGGAAAGCTTGATGATATCACTGTAATTGTTGGTCAGGTTGTCGGCTCATGAAAACATATACTCTTCTCATGGCCAAAAGTTGAAAATTAAATTATATTGCAGTCCCTCCTACCCATAAGAAGCTACAGATGTACTCTACTCTTATCAGACTTTAATTCTTAATCCGAGAGATCATCTTTGTATCTATATATTCCTCTCCTACAGATGTTCAGAGTTCATTCACGAAAATAGATCTCTCCTATTCTTGGAACCAGAGAGATGATGTTTAATCGTATGCTTAAAGAGTTGAAAATTTTCAATATTTAATTGTAAAAAATATGTCGTAGTATAATAAATATTGATAACACTTCCCAGGTAACTACCAGCAGCAGAACTGTTGCATGATTATCCGGAATACCCATCTCTGCAAATTCTAATAAGCCTAGAATATCCAGATTACAAGACAATTTTCTGAGAGTATACCATATTGAAGCAAATTCATAGATGTTTTTGAAGCAGATTTTAATGAAACTCTCTCTATATAGCAGGGGAACAAATCAAATCCCCACTGACGAGAGTTACAACTTGACAATATGTTCACAAACGAAACAAAATCTTACCCGACCATTTTTCGGGTTTCAAAAATGTTAATTTGCGCAACCAGCCAGCCAGCTCATCCCTCTTGAGAAGCAAACTTCTGATTATAAATAATGCAGAACCTTTGCAACAGGAAAATAGATAAAATCCCTTTTGTCTGGTATGTTTTCAGGTCACTGTGCCATCGTTGCTTTTACTATTGAGATCTTGGAAGAGAGTTTTTGAGGCTTCATAAGTAGACCAGCAAATTGCTGCAGCAGGAGCATGGAAAAGCATCCTTGGAACCCAACCTCTCATTAGCCCTTTATATCCATCCTTCTTCACTATTGTTCGTATAACGTCCCCTATTGAACCACTTCTATATCTATCACACCCACATACCCCCTGCAACC
Organism: Datisca glomerata; assembly: GCA_003255025.1. Taxonomy (NCBI): domain Eukaryota; kingdom Viridiplantae; phylum Streptophyta; class Magnoliopsida; order Cucurbitales; family Datiscaceae; genus Datisca; species Datisca glomerata. The sequence goes on from QANY01002702.1 coordinate 496,599, forward strand.
GAAGATAACTGTAAAATAAGGATCAAATTTCTTGGTAAATCAAATGCACACATCTTTTTTAAAATGAGCTATGCAACTCATATGTCTATGTAATGTGTTGCCACGACTAGCTAACACTAACGGAAATGTACAAAATGTATTGCTGTTGGAGAACAAGAGAAATAAGAAATTATTAAATTTAGACATTAAAAAGTTTCTCTGTTGATTAAACAACACTTGATTAAAATAAGGGTAATCTTTTAGCAAATAGTTGGCTCTCGGTTACTCAATATCCTAACAACTTGTTAGAAATATTGACATGTTTAATTCAAAAAATGTCCAATCAAATCACTAAGCAAAATCAAACGAAAATAAGTGTACTTTTCTCTTGGTAATAGGAGTGATGAGGAAAGTACCTGACATTGTAATTGTGTTTTAACCACGTCCAGCGGTGTCGTTAAAACAGCAGCCAAGGCCCCAGCAGCAGCACCAGCAGTAGCATGAACGACCCATCCCTCATCATTGGCACTCTGAGGCGAAATCTGCATTAAACCCCTCTTCGCAGCCTCATAAGTCGCAAAATGCACGGCCGTGAACGGCGCATTCATCAGCACAGTAGTCCTATAAGATGCATAAAATGCTCTAAAGCCTTCCTCGCTCAGTACCCTTCTCACACAATCCCATACCCCTCTGTACGGACTGTTACCCAATTGCAGTCTCTGCTTCACCATATCCATAGGTGTGAAAATTGCATCACTCGCCACCGTCGCCAACATACCTGAAACGGCGTGAGCAGCTGAGTTTTTGGGATCTCCACCGGAGAAATACTTCTTACAAATCTCATATACAGAGAAATACACTGCGTGTGCCGGTCCAGCGCCTAAACCCATCGCGCCAATTCCACGGTAGAGCCCAGCTGTTCCCTCGGACTTCAAAATTGACCGAAGAGCTTGTCGAACTCCGAGCGATTTATTTGGGCATGAACCGAGAGCTTGCATATGGGTCTTCACTGTGTCTACCGGGAACATGGCCATATGCTCGATGGAGCCTGCGATTGAACCGGCAACCATGAACTGCCAGAACTGGAGGCCGTCATGTACAAATACAGGAATCTCGGGATGGAAATCCGGGGGTTTATTGACGGGTCGAAAGTCCGGGTTTGGGAACTTGGTCGCAGCCTCCGTGGCCATGGAGATGGAATTTCGAGAGACAATGCAACCGAATCAGGACTCTAGGGATATCTGAGATTTTTGGTGTCCTGAGATGGCTTGGACTGAATTGAGATTTTTGATGTCCTGAGATGGTTTTGGAAGGAATAGGCTATTGGCCCGCAGCTACAAACAGTTAGCACTCAGAGGAAGGAAATCAAGCTGCATTCATAACAAATAGCAAATGATATGAATGATGAACTTTTAAATTCGTTTCCAAATAAGAAGAGAGACAAAGTTGAATTTGTCTGTGGCCTTGACAAGTACATAGTCACTAGGGTTCCAAGAAATTTGGATTCTTCTTCAAAAAAATCAACGGACAACGTGTCCCAATTCCTAATGGAAGATAATAGGTGTACGTGTCGAGTTCGACATTGGGAAGAGGAGGGAATCGGCTATGTCAGACCAATAAATTGGACTTTGAGGCCCACAAAAGCAATGTGCGGCTTGGTCCAGATACTCTGACGAAACAATTACAGAAATCCTAGTGTATGGGCTATTTTTCTAGTAGCAAGTTATTATTTAGCCCAAAATAAAATAGTAGTAGAGAAATGTCTCTTTTTTTTTTAAGTAATCTTAATAAATAGTGAATTTTAAAATAAAAACATAAAAAATGACCACAAATATCAAAATATAAAAAATAATCTCTAGACACGATTTTAAGAAAAATAGACTCCCACATAAAGAGAATCTCGCGTGCATGCACACCGGTGTCTAAATTTCGTCAGTTTATATAATATCTATAGTACATATATTTATGTACATGTGTAATTTTTGCAGTATTTTTTATATACACAGTATATATTATATAAAATTTACGTACAAAAATTCAAAACTTCGTTGGCGCGCGTGGAGGACGATTTTTTGCGTGATTTTTTTGTTTTTTTTTCAAATTTTGGTGATTATTTTTTATTTTTGTTATCCTTAACCATTATTTATTTATTTTTTTAAAAAAGACATATTCTTGATAATCACCCCTTTTTTATTTTATACATTTTAGTTCTCAAAAATACCCTTATATTTCTATTTGGATGGAATCAGATTTAGCACCCACAATATTAGGGAACTTACTTTTTTTTTTAAAATGAAAAACCATGTTTTTAGGGATTGGGGTGGCATTTTCCATTGTCGTTTTAATTCATAATTTTTTTTCATTCCTCTCCTTCCATAGGAAATATATTATATTTGGCAATCTTGGAGGCAGTTTTATTGTATTTTAATTCAGCATTTTCCTTTCCCTCACTTTATTGTTCTGCTGATTTCTGTTATGTAGCGGTTTGAGGGTTGTTCAAACTATTAATGGAGTCTTTCATTAGATAATTTTTCGACCATTTTGCTTTTTAAAGGATTCAACACTACTTCGAGGTTTTTTTTAATAGGTTACTTGATATTCCTACAATGCAACTGTATGCTTAAAAAAATGTTCTGAGGGAATATCTTAACATATATTAATTGATTAGTTTTCTAGTTTGTAAATATATTTGAAATTTTTTTTTGATTAACTTGTTCTAGTGCGGGAATATTCTGTAAGAATATATATAATAAAAAAATTTACATTGGGCAACTCCAAAAAAATATGGATTTAGAGTTATTCAGTATTAACATTTTTGTTAAATAACACGACATTTAGACTGTTAATATTAACACTACCTTTAGATTAACATTGCATTTAGATTAACACTACGCATTGATTTCATTAATGTTAACACTACTTTTGGATTAACAATTTTCAAATTAGAGTTTTTTTTTGAAGTTGAAAAGAGGAATGGAGCTTAAAATTCGAGATTGCATTTTCAAATTTGGGTAGCCTTTTCCGGATAGTGGTTTTTGGCAATTAATGGGGGATAGTTCAGGTATTCTTTGAAAATGTATATTAATACACTACAAGAAAATCCATCTAGTCACTAGAGTTTACGGTAACTGTTTATAACTGTCGGAATAGATACGGTGACGGTTGGAGAACTGTCGGGATTGCCGCCGTCGGGATTGAATCACCGACGTTTTGACAACCGTTGGAGAAACGCCGTGACAGAGTCTCTAAAATGACGGTTATTATGTAATTTGTGATGGTTTGAAACCGTCGCTAAATAGAATCTACCGCGATGGTTATTGGTGACAGTTATAAAACCGTCGCAATTTTTAAATAACGACAATTCTATAATCGTCGTTAAAGGTGGAGTCTTACTGCGACAGTTCTAAAATCGTCATTAATTTGTCCTCGGCCAATTATTTACGACTGTTCTTAAACCGTCGCAAAAAATACTGCTTATTCCAAAAAACTCCTTCATATTAACACAATTTTAATAGGGTATATATTTTCACAATAGTCAGAGTAGTATCATTCTATATATTTACAGAGCGCATAATTATAAAACATTAAATCATTAATTAGATATCCAAATTATAATAGATTATCAATACAAATAATCCAATGAGTTCAAAGTATGAAAATTTGAAATAACAAAATATTTTCAGAAGTATTATCAAATAACGTTAAACAACAAAAAGCCACCCTAGTCTTTACGAGAGTCTTGCATAAACTTCATAACTAAGCTTAGCTGGGAGCGTATCTTTGAACATTCAGCCTGCACCTGGTCATATTTCTCACGCATCTCTGAACATTCAGCATCTAACTGAGGCACCTGTGTGTATTGAGCCTCTAACTCAGCTACTCCTGCATGTTGGGATTCTAGCTCATTTGATAAACGGGTAGAATCTTGCGTGGATGATTCCCCACGATAATGCGAGAACAATTGAGATGGAGTTACCTCGAGTCCTAATGAATGCACTCGTCCAGGATGTTCTGGACCCAATACTTGTGAGAGCACATCATTTGGTGAAATTGGATCATAATCACCATCCGTAAGTTGACTCACGCGCTCTTTAAGTTTCACCTACAATACAAAATTAAGACTTAATATCAGTAAACATGTAATAACTATTTAAAAACTTGTTATTAATATTACAACTTATACTTACTGCAACGTTTGCAGTCTCTTCATTTACATAAGTTCCATCTTTACGTTCAAGTGAGGCTACAAATAGCTCCGTTCTTGAGGGCTCTCTTTGAAGCTCTTCTGTCTATAAAATGAGAACATATAATTAAATATACTTAAAATAAAGCTGATTAAACCAATTATAAAGTTTAGAATTTACCATTTCTGCTCTTTTCGTTGGTATACTGGTACGTCCCAACGTGTGAGGGTGTTTTAGTTTGCTATGTGATCTTCTATTAATCTCAACTTGCTTCTATATTTATGAAAGATAAACAAAAATTAATTTATTTCACATACAATTAATCGTAGATGTATAGTAAAAAATCATACATTTTCTTCTTCTGAGTAGCATTTTATGAATTATCGCAACAAAAATTTGTTTTGGTATAATATCATTCCAATGTTCTAATGCCTCTTCATCCGTTTCATATGTCGTTATATATTCATTTTTTACTATGCTCTTCTCATTCTTCTATCTTGCATTTACGAATGTCAAAACATATGCTTTATGACATTCTTCTACGGCATATTTTTACTACAAAAGATTAATATGTAATTAAATATATAATATGTATATGAACATACAAGTAACCATACCTTCACTATTTCCCACGCTTGATCTTTATGATACCGCGACATATGCCTCCAATCATATTGTATGGGAAAAATATTATGTCATCTAGTAACGGTACCACAAAAACTTGCAAACTTTCCTTTATTAGCACCGATGACCCGACCTTGGGCATTGAAAGCCACATGTATTCTATCATCACCTGATCTGGCCCATATAGATGTCAACTGAGTTCGTTCTCACGTACGCTGCTTTTATGGTTCTATTTAACAAAATATTGAATAACTTTATGATAATTAAATGAAACACTATTTTATTATCTCAATTAACTTGAATAGGAGCAAACAAACCTTCTGTTTCCATATTAATATCATGATCCTCCAGATTTGGTAGGAGAGTAAATATCCAATCGAGTATCTGAACGTGATGATTGACGTCTTGGTGAGGTCATGGTGTAATCTTGCAACATCTACCTATTTATGAAACATTCAATCACATTATTCAGAAAAATTGTTATCGTGATCACTGTTATAATCATATGTCTTGTCCTTAAAAGTCAAACCATGAAGTAGTCACCGCTAACTCCCCGTGAAATTACCAACATGTATAACCACTTATAATCCCATTATATATCAGGTATTCACGGACGACGTCTCTAGTCTTACGATAACAATGAAAACACTGGTAACAAGGACACAACATATATCCATCACTTGAGTCTCTCTTAAAGGAAAAGTTCAGAAACTAATCTACTCCATCTTGATATGCCTTACTACATCTTGATTTTTTCATCCAACTCTTATCCATTGCAGCTCCCAAAGCTTAATGTAGACCAAACAAATAGAATAATCAAAACTAATACTACACCTTTTCTCCTCAGCCTAATAATCTTAAAAACATTTTATAAATGAATCTTCAGCTGTCCAAATCATGTTATAATTAAGTAATTTAAGTCCTTCAAGCAAGTGGAAAATAATTACCTAGCAGCAAGTGCTAAAATGAATTTAAAATTATCGAGCAAAATCCTTGGTATCAATTATCAACAGCTTATAAGAATGAAAAAACCTAAGCATTGAACAAACATATCGAACACCCTAAAAGCACACAACAAACATGTTGAACACCCAGGATTCTAATTTCCTGCATCAATGGATTACGATAAGATGACAACACTACTGTACATCTCAATACTCACCAATATCCATCTTTCATCATGCAAAGAATTAAATTTCCAAAACCCAAAAAAATAGATGAATGAAACCATAATCACAAGCTTAACCAAAAAATAGAAACCTATCAATTTTTCATTCATTTCTCAATCTCCCTCGATCAATCTAAACCCAAGAACCCCTCAATTCCTTTTTCTCTTTTTCTTTTTCATTTGATAACAAATCTCAACAAAACAAACTAAATTCAAAAGCTCATCACAGAAATTTCAAGCATAACAGAAATTTAAAGCATAATAGAGAATTATGGAGCTACGACTGAGCTTCCTCTGTCGGGGCTGAGATCGCCTGTCGAAGTTCACGGAAGATGTGAGGACCATGGGCTGAGCTACGGCGAGGAGGACACGGAAGATGGGGACCACGAGGCTGAGATCAAGCCTGAGCTACGCTGACAAGGACGACCACCGTATGAGCCTGTCATCGAAGTTCGCTGCTGTGGAGGCATGACCACGAGCCTGTCGCAGGGGAAAATTGCGAAGAAGGCTGGGAAAATGGGGAAGAAGGCAGGGAAAATGGGGAGAAGCTGCGCAGGTCTATAAAATTAATTTAGGGTTTTTCTATTGCTATGATTTTTAAAAACTGTAGCAATAGATCATATCTCGAAGGTTCAGTTGAACCATCAGCAAAAACGGTCAAGTTTTTCATCCAAACGTGATGGTTTGGCTGAATCATTGCAACAAAAGGTCTAGCAAGCACCTCTATCCCAACGGTTAACCTAAACCGTCACAATTTGTGTGTCGAAAAGGTTTATTCCTGACGGTTTACTAAAACCGTCGGCATATCATAACCAATTCTGACGGTTTACATAAAACTGTCAAGCACCTCTATCCCAACGGTTAACCTAAACCGTCACAATTTGTGTGTCGAAAAGGTTTATTCCTGACGGTTTACTAAAACCGTCGGCATATCATAACCAATTCTGACGGTTTACATAAAACTGTCAGAATAGATCCCACATTTACGACGGTTAGGTAAACCGTCGCAATTACTTCTCCTTTTAAATAATTAACGATGGTTAAATAAACCCTCACCGTATAACCGTAATAATATTAGATTGTTCTTATAGTGATAGATTGTTGTAGTGGTCTATTTTTGCTCCAACTTTTAAATAAGGCCATTTATTTACTTACATTGCTTAAATAGGGTCATCCATGCCATTTTCCCAAACAATAACGAGAACATTCAATCAGAATATCTGGTTAAAATCTTAAAAAATATAACATTTAACCACTGGGTGTTATAATTTTTTAATCACTTTTAATAATAATTAACCTAATAACCAAGTTAGTTTGATCATGACTTTATATTTTCATTCTACCATTCTCTAATATAATTACTATTAGTATATTTATTATATATTAAATAAATGGCTAAAATAGTAATATATCATCTATAAGCAATCTTTAAATATTAAAACATCTAACCGAATTGTTTTTTAACAAATTTAAAAAAATAGATTTTCTTATCTAAACAAAACCAAGTTGTGAGACTAATGATACCAAAAATTGGTAAGACAAAATATATATATATATATATATGAGGTACATCAAAATTTGACTAAAACAAATAATACAAAAAAAATTGATTTAATACTTTCATTTATGACATAAATCTATAAAAGATTATTATATACATGAGATATATCATGTGGTAAAAATAGGAATAATATGAATTATGTAATTATTTTCATTACTTATATCGAATATATTTACAGGTCCATTTTATTTTTATGAGTACTTAAATAGTTAATGAGAATAATTATTTCTAAATATTTTTTCTCCTATAATTATTTATATAATTTTTTCAAAAAATACATATTTCTTTAAACATGGAGCAATCCCTTGTTTTTAGAAGAGTTAATTAGTTGCACCAAAATAACCATGAGCAGCTATGGTATTGCATGTTTCTTCCTCTTGACCGAATCTGTAACCTTCATTAGCATATTCATTTTCTGTGGTTTCCCTGATCAAACTAGAAGTTACAAAAAAATAAATATAAATTTAGGCAATATGTGTGTACTAATCATATAAATAAATATAAATTTGGAGTAAATATATTACAGATTATTTTTAGAAATTATTTATAGACTTTTGTTTAGATAGGAAATATATATATATATATATATATAGAATTCCATAATTATTTGCATATAGATTGTTACTAGTATTTATGAATATAATAATTATTTTAGTAAATTAATAAAAATTATCATTCAATTACATTTAAAATGATAAAAAAATTATTAACAATACTATTTAGTAGTACTAGTTAATACTTATTGTTATAGGTGCTTTCCCAACCATCAATGACCCGCGAGACGTGTTACGTCGCATTTGGATGGGGCTCCGATGAAAGAAAGTTTTGGAGGAAAAGAATCAACCTCACCTAGTAAATACCAAGGATGCTCGGGTTGCATAGACCCGAGCACATGTAATAGTAGGGATGGAGTGCACGAAGAGAGCTCAGATAACCACGAGTATAAGGCCATCATTAACCGCTGAAAGTAGCACTCAACAGGTCCAATCGTCATGATAGGATGTCGAGATAGCCTCCGTCCAGTCATTCTGACATTTATTGTTGAACACTTTATGTCAAAATCGTCTCCCTTCTCTCCAATCAAAGACAAACATCGTGTCTTGTAAGGCTTCCCCTGCACGCCTCTAAGAGGCTTCTTTGACGCCAAAATATTGACCAAATATTAACTTAGGCATCGAAGTCTCTGCAACGAGGAAACCATTCTAGTTCTTTTATTCTTAGAGTTCTTTGTTTATATTTTACAGATATTGAGGATACGAGGAGCTCAATCAGGAGGGAAGACTATACAAAGAATGTTGTTGAGGTTTTCAATCGAAATAGTGGGCGCCGTCTGTGGGAAATGACTGCAAAGACGTTCCTGTTTAAAGTATCTAGAACCATTTTCCTCCCTCAAGGAGAGAACAATCTTAGTATTCTATGCCAATGAAGTCTGTGATGAAAGGAAGGACTTAATTTTCTCCTACTAGAAGAAGGACATTCTGTCACCATGACATTTACCCGGCAAAGGAAGTAGGACACGACGAGTGTAGCTTCCAAGGTAACCAGGGGGAGGAAAGGTGTGCCAGTCACCGCTCAAAACAATGGTCTTTCACATAAAAGTGATCCTTCCCCATGACCCGAAGGCTCACCAACGGGGTGACCACGTGTTGAGGAAATCTCGGGGTAAGGCTATCGGGGAAAGGGTGAGACGACATTCCATCTCAGAGGAACTACCACCCTTTAAGGAACTGGGACCAAGATGGAGCCAGGCTTTGAAGGGCCAAGTCCCCCTTTTATGAGGATCTAGTTGGGGTCACCCTGGAAGAACGAATGAGGAGAACATAGGACAAAGGTGTTGGGAGTTATACCCTCAAAGTATGTGTGTTGACATTTTGATATGAAATTTAGTGAGGATTACATTTTTCTTATAATTATTCTTTTAAATTATTGTTGAATAATTTTTCTCAAAGTACGGTTCACTAAGCATTATGAATGCGTGTGATATAGATTCAGATTATTGATGTGTATACACATTAGTGAAGGTACTTTATATAATGAGATTATATATGATTGGACCGATGTGAATTAATATCTTTATCAATATGCCATTTATAATAAAGATTTAATACACATCAATTCGATGATCATATATAGATCAGTTAGAATCCTGAGTAGTCATGAACTTTTATACATGTCTACTAAATCTTTTGATTCACTCGTTAAGATTTGTTTGTAAAATAGGCTAGTGACTTTTGTTTTGGAGATTTAGTGATATGGATGGCTGAAAACATGATCTTACGATATTTGGAATCCAAGATTTCCTAACATATCATATATCAGTTCCCTTAAGTGTTAATTCTGGAACTGAATGGTTATTGAGCTCAAATTTATAATAAAATTATAAATTAGTCATTGACTAGTGGATTAATGGTACTTAAGGATCAAGAGGTAATTGAAAGGTAAAATGATAATTTTGATCAGTTCTAATTTACGAACAAATAATTAGATGACAAAACTACATGAATTAATTATATCAGTGGACTACATGAGAATACTCTATAAATACATTTTATAATCACTAAGAGTTCAATTTCATATTCATAGTGGAGTAATAATGGAATTAATAAATAAGATTATTTAATTAATAATCTGGTTTACTAGAGTTTATGATTATAGGTCCACGGTCTCCAAGTCACCTCTATACTACGCAATCTAGGATGTGAATATTTCAGGACATGAGAAAATGATTAATCTGCAAAAGAATTTTTATTCTAGGGTAAGTACATAGTTATGAGATAATTATGTTTGAGTAATTAATTAAGATTGAATTAATTGAATTATATATATATATATATATATATATATTCAATAGGTCCCACTGTATTGGGCAATTTAAAATTAAATATTATATTTAATTTTTAATTATCCATAAATATCTGATACGCCATTATCTAGAATAAGATACAGATGTTATTCTAATGACCTAAGTTGATGAATGAGTTGATCAGATCATCAGTTGATCAATCAGAGAATTGAGTTGTGAACACAAATGCTCAAAGTGATTTTTCTCTATGATTAATAGTTAATCAAATTTCTAAAAGAATAATCATCAATTTTTTTAGAGAATCGTCTCGCAAAAGTCATTCTTAGTAAATCTCTAGATATCATGTGTTGAGAGCATCTAGAGACAGAAAAAATGTCTTGTAATATTCTACATAACCACACACGTCTTAGTGCGTTGAGGATTGACTTGGAAGATCTTGATGTGGATCTCGGATTCTACTGATCGTTGGAACGGTTTCGTGGACATAGGATCAATTGGTTTTATAAGGACGCTTGATTAAGACTACAAGAGGTATATGATTCTAACATTGTATATTGTAGATTTAATATATAAATATATTATGGATACTGATCGATTGAAAATAGTTTTCAATAAAAAAACTTTTTTGGTTATCATTGCTTTGTGTAATTTTTGTTGTTTTAAAAGATTTGATTTTTAATAAAAATTTAATTTTTTAAATGGCCATGTGCCACGCGCTGCGACGACCAACAGAAGGCTCCCGAGAAACCTTTTGGAAGCAATATAAGTGGCTGCGAAGTAGGGGAGAAAGTGCCAGTAAACTACCCTCCGCCTAAAATTCTTTCGTATACCTTTGGTCACAACGAATTATACAATGTTCACGCACGACTAAAAGCCGTGTGGTATGGGCAAACAGGCATGAGGTCATTCTCAGCTGAAATACAGAGGCGTGCAACATCTATCCATCGTGGTTGAAGCGCATGCCTGGGTCATCCAGCTCCCATCTTCTGCGCCCCATCTCAGGATAAACGGAAGGACGATAGACCCTGCTGAAATTGGTATTCAGACCCGCAAGCCAAACATAATTTGGCTCCCCGGTTAAGAAATATGGATGATCAAGACTTTTCACATCGACCTCCAGAGGGACCGGGCTCTTGACACCAGGGGCACACCAACGTAGTTCCCCCCTAACCCCTCCAAATGAAGCAAATGAGCCAACAAGGAGGAAGGACTAGACGAATGGTGAACTACTTGAAAATGGGTCCAAAGAAGAACTCGTAGGACCAATGTGGTCGATCTTTCTCCTGCTAGAACAATCGGAAAGGAAGGACTAGGACAAACTCATATCTCTTCACGAGAATAATGTGGAGCTCGGGAGGTCCTGCCATTGATGCGATGACACATCTCGGGATGAAGAATATATCAGGACCAACAAAGGATGGAATGACAACTCAAGAAATAAGGAGGCCGACCTCCTTCAGAGGCATGCTACAATGTACGCTTGCTAGATCACAGAGCTAATTGAGATTCCAAAATGCTCCTATCGCAATGGAAGCATCAAGACCAGAAGGTATGAATTTAATAAATGCATATAAGTTGCAAAGGATTTATTTTGGGAAGTGAGCAACTCTTGTACGATGTATGATGGAGAAACAAAAATTGATGAGTGGTGAGATGCTCTATCTCACCAGTCGAGATTAAATAAAAAGTGATTATTTGGTGAGGTGCTCTAGCTGACCAGTCGAGATTAAACAAAAAGTGATGACTAGTGAAGTGCTCTACCCCACTAGTGAAGATTAAACAAAAATCATTGACTAGTGAGGTGCTCTAGCTTACCAGTCGAGATTAAACAAAAAGTGAGGACTGGTATGATCCTCTAGCTCACTAGTTGGGATTAATAAAAATGATGACTGGTGAGGTGCTCTAGCCCACCAGTCGAGATTCAAGGGTCTAGGCAAAGCAGACACGCTTGGCTAGACATCAAGGCAAAAAGTGATGTCTATCAAACACCCAGCTTGTCAGACGTGATACAAGGGTCTAGTCAAAGCAGGCACGCCTGGCTAGAAATCACAGAAATATGTCTGCCGAGCACTCATGCTCGTACACGGGATTCAACAGTCTAGCCAGAGTAGGCATGCCTGGTTAGACATCAACGAAAGATGTTTTTTGAGCATTCATGCTCGTAGACGGGATTCAAGGATCTAGCCAGAGCAGACCTACATGACTACACATCAAGGAAAGATCTATGTCGAGCACTCATGCTTGCAGACATGATTCAAGGTTCTAACAATTGCAGGCACGCCTAGCTGGACATCAAGTTTACCGAGCACTCATGCTCCCAGACATGATTCAATGTTCTAGCTAGAGCAGGCATGCCTGGTTACACATCAAGAAGATGTCTGTCAAGCAGTCATACTTGCAGATGGGAACAAGGGCCTAGCCGGGAGTAGGCATGCTTGGCTAGACTAACGATAGTAATGACCTCCGAGCACTCATGCTCATCTTACAGGGTTAAGGGAAATCTTCATCCAAGGAAATCTCGACGCCAGGGACCAGGATATCTATCAAGCACTGTAGCTCAAAAAATAAGGATAACACCCTCTGATGAGCGCTTTAGCTCGAGGATTTTCCTAGAACAAGAACGCTTGGATAGGTGATAAAGGAAAGGTCATTTGACCAAGTACCAAAACCAAAACAATTCAACTTGTTTTCTAGATCGCCAGACAAGGAAAAAGCTCAACTAGAAGAAGGCATGCTCGACTAAATATCAAGGTAAACCCTCAATGTGGGGAAGGTTCACCCGATAAGACCTCCCAAATGGGAACACAGAAGGCTTCATAAAGGTCACGACAGGTCTATACAACCCCGACCTCCTTTAAATTAGGGCTACCCAAAAGAAAGGACCAAGTCCATCCTAGAGCCCACTCAAGCTTGGGGTCAGAACAGCCCTATAACTTAGGTTAACAAGAAAAAATTAAAGGATAAAGGTCTCATCCAGACCAACTTAAAGCTCGACCGAGGTAAAAAGTTTATCCACTCGAGGTATGTTTATTAAAGTTCATGCGATCAATGGGATAAATAAGAGCAAAGCTAAAAAAGAACAAAAGTTATTGAAGAAAGTTTAGTCTCATTAATAAGGAAAAAAGGATTACAAGTACAAGCAAAGATAAATGTACAAAAAATCTCCTTGATTAAGGGGGTAACCCCTTCCTAGGTTAACTTTAAAGTAAAAGACCCTCACGTCTGGGACAGTGGTCACTGGATTTCCATAGCTTTCTTGAAATCTTATGAGGATTGAAGGCTCTGATCACTTGTTGACCGAGGATCATGATGACTTGGTCTGATGCCCATACCAAGTCGGGATAGAAGTGGATTCAAACCACGGGTAGCAAACATTTTTGAACTGAAGAAGAAAGACCTCAATCTCTCCCACTTAGGCCACTGCACTCAGGTTCGAGACGATCCCAAAGGATGCTGTAAAGGCTGCCTTACCGACTCCTAAAGCATGCTGCTATAAACAGCTGGGGGTCTAATAAGACAAGGGTGGTAAAAGATGGGAGTGAGTCATAGACAGTAATGATACTTCATTACGGATCAGAGCTTAAGGCTACCGACCAAATTACAGGCGCACTTTAAAGGTAAAGTCTTTATCACTAGGGGTGGGTAGCCAACACGGACAAAGGATTCACCGAAAAGGCTTACTAATGGTAGGAAAATCAGCGTGAATGGAACATCGACGACTTTGAGGCACAACATGTATAAGAGGACAGAGAGGGAAGCGACATTCATGAGAAATGAGGGGGTAGTGAAGGAGAACCCCCAAAACGAAAGAAGCCCTCGGAGAGGGAAGGACTACTATTCTGTTGGATCGAGTTTTAAATATTGATGAAAAACAAATGAACCACGAACGGTTCGTGGGCGAAAATAAAAAAAATCACAACAAACATTTAATCATAATAAATATAAAATATTTTCTATGATCATACGTATTTAGATAAGCGTAATCAGAATAGGTAGAAATAATGTAATACATGTTTCTTGTATCAGAGAAATTCTGATTTGGTGGAATTCAATTAATCGTATTGCGTTCTTCGTTCTTCGTAGAACTTCAAATAATCTTCAGACCAACAACCACCCGTAGGATTCAGAAGTATATCTCACAATGATATTGCTAAGAGTAGAGTGTGGGCTCTCTAAAAAACTAAGAAAAAATAATTTTTTCTTCTTCCTCTATAGGTTCGACGGTAACAAAGAAGGAGGGGAGAGAGAAACTCTTTTCTTGCTCTGCATAATCACACACTGTGGTTAGGGTTATATCAACCCATCTTAAGGATGCAACTCTAATGCCATCCTTTATATAATAATTACGAAATTTATACATATACTCTTATATGTTAAATTGCTGAAAATCTCCTCCATCAACATTGCTATCTGTGATTTTTACATCTCCCCTAGAGTCAGTACTATGTCAAAATTCATCAATCTAAATTGATAAATTAAATTGATCTCTATCAATTAATTAATTAAATTTTTTTATTTACTAATTATCCAATAATTATAAAATAATAAATTAATTAATTTGAACATTAATTTTATCTCTTAACTAATTTATTGATAACACCCTTCACAAATGGGTTCAGAAAGTATACATTGGTCCAAAATACGTTTCTTGTCCTTATTAGCCACTTCTGGGATCGAATTGACCCACATGACTAAAGTTATAGGATTCAAATACTCAATAAATTTATCTCCATAAAATTCTGACATATTTAATCATAATATCGTACGACTCCACTTTCAGTCCGATGCCGAATCAAGTTTTGATTCATGTGCGCTACATTTTCTGTTGGTGTAAATAAACACTTTTATTTCACGGAGCACAGAATATTATAACATGTTATCCTTCATGAATATCATTAACAAGAGCCGGATGTAAAATTGATATTTTACGTCTCTAGTTATTATTAACTCCTTTATTGATTGTGAATAAGAAATATATTTTAGTGAAGTATCTCATACAGTTCACAATGTCTTATTCAATGACTCATGTCATCGAATACCAGACCCGGTTTATTTATTCACACACCCATCAATAATACATAAGGTGATATTATTACTATTGCAATCTTACCACGAATTTCATATCTGTGAATCACGCAACTTCAACATAGTTGAATCACGATCCCAACAGCCGAGGTATCGCCTGGCAATTCAAACTCACTCATTTGGCGTATTCAATATCGGAAGAACTAGGTCAAGTTTCGTATTCACCTCAGGAATTTAAGTAATTATGAAAATAATCTAAGGTGTAACAATTAGATTTTGAGCTAGATAAACGGCTTTACTCTAAACTAATTTGTTACTGATCTATTCAACATGTTCTATAACATGTCCAGGTCAACCGTTAGAGTCTCCACTCCCACGCCCCAATACCGGTATCATTTGGTTCAACCTAACAATCATAATCATACTTGAATGCCTAGTCAATCCTAAGACCGTGAATAACATTTTGAACTATTTCAGAAGATTTTGTCTGGAAGACTCCTCTATCTTTACTTTTCTTACATTGATAAGAGTTCATGACTTGAGTAAATTATAAACACACTTTAATTAAAAGAAAACTTTCATTTATTCATTAAATTCAGCAATATAAAAATGTCATATAAATAACTAAATAATCATTACACCTTACTTTATGGATAAAATTCTAACATGTTATCCCAAAGGAATTGGGAGGAGAGACGAAGATGAGTAGGGATTTCAACTCTATCAAGAAGGCAAGTGTAACACCATGACTAACCTTGCATTTAATTATGAGTTTAATTCTTTATTGTTGTATTGAATTGTTACGATAATTTGATTTTATGCTTGAAAAGAATTAATTAAATTATTATGATTATTAGTAATGATTTTTCAAGATGTGAAATATTCTATGATGGTCATTGACGTTGGATATTAAATTGCATTTGAACAATTTCTATAAATATGATTAATTTGGTAAGTTTGTACGTTTTATTTGTGATGTTACCTTTTTAGCAAAATCAAAATCTTAATAAAGGAAATATAGGAGTGATAAATCTTAAAAGTTATTTTAAAATTAAAAATCTGATTTTAAAAGATATAATGTTATTATCTTATCTAAACCAAATTGATGCATGGTATTTATAGAATTGTTGTGATTATTTTTGCCTTATTTTCTTTAATCTATCATTTTGGGAGGCAACCCTATTTTCCTCTCTCCATAGCACGAAATTTTCCTAACTAATCTCTTAAAACCTTAGTTATTGGAGGGAGAAGCCTTGGTCGTTCAGTTTTGGGAAAAATCACGTTTCGGTAAATCATTGTTACCCTTATTTTATTTGTTCAACTTAAATGTTTAAATTTAGATTCACATGTTTTATTCTTAGATCTGTATAATACTGAGTTTTAAAATCCTTTTATGAATTATATAAGTCTCATGAACCATTTTCAATAAGAGATAAACATTTTCGATAAAAAAGATAGGATTTTTCATGAAAACTGAGATTTTCGGATTTTTCTGTATACTGTAAAAACGACTTCATGTTTCATAAACCAAACAATGGAATTTAAGTCTGTAATTTTTATGGTAGTTTCCTAACATAATGAAGCACCGTCTTTATAAACATTATTTCAAAAATCGATCTCTACAATTTTATATAATTTTCTAAATTTTCTATCCCTTTAAGGGGACAACGGTTGATCAATGTCCAAACATAGGGTTATTTCAGTACTGAGATCGATTCGGTTTGATCCCGAAATTTTACTGTATTGTTTTATATGTATCTTTAGTAACTGATTTAATTTTTAGATTTTCTTGAGGAGTATTATGTAATGAAACATATTTACCAACGTTACTATTTTACTTGGAGAAAAAATAGTTTTCTGTAACGATATTGCTTTCACGTTTTGATACTTAAACGACATTAGAATTTCATGAAATTTTATATGTGAAACTCTAACATATTCGTTGTCATCTTGTATGAAATCTAGAATTTTTAAAAAAACCCTAGTATAAATTGTGCCAGTTTTAACCGAGTCTGTGGTTAACGTTACTTTCCATTTTTGAGTTATCGTTTTGTACTGAATATAAATAGTGATTATCATTTCAGGAGTTTAACTTTCATAGTTCTTTAGCGGAAGATCAGGTAAGTATAATTTTACACATACATAATTGTTTGTCATATTCTGAAAATTTAAGGTGGGTGATTGTATGTCATGTTGTTCTTGTTTGTTCCTTTGTAAGTGAATTTTACCTATGTGATGATTTAATTATGACTGAATTCTTGATTGTATATTAATAATTATTATGATTAATGATGTGTATATATATAAATAAGTGAATAAATATTTAAAAGACTTGGTGTGTGTTTATGCCATGAAAGGGGTGAATGAAAATGGGACGATGGGGACCGACGGACCTGATAATGTTTAATATTAATGTTAATGAATGATTATTTGGTTTGTCCAACGATACAATGTGAATGAATGATACTACTAAGGATCAAGTAGTTGAATAGGTTTTTGTAATAATGCCCCACTTCCTCTGATTGGCTAAACGTTACACAAGTGAGCTCGCAAATAATGTAAAGAAAAGAATGTAATGAAAGAAAAGAATGCGACAAAAAGTTTGCATGGAAGGATTTTCATGAAAGATGTAATGCTAAAGTAAAGACAACAAAGTGATAAAATGATTTATAAAGTATATGTCTAACACAAATGATTTAAATGGATTGGATGCGCATACGTCTACTATGCATGTGTAAAATTTTACTTACTGAGTATATTTTTATACTCACCCCATTTTACATTAAATTTTTCAGATGATGGGAATTATTGTGATGAATGTGAAGAGTCTGGTTAGGCGTTCTGGTACAAGATGAGAAATTAAGTTTAATTAGTTGAGCAAATTACTATTTTAAATTTGATTTTCATTTGTTATTTATGAAAAATCTTCAAAATATTATCTAAGCTTAGTAAAGTTCTTCCATGAATTTCTTATCTTAAATTTTGGAAATGTGTTGAGAGTTTTTTTCAAATAAATGTGTTGTTTCACTAAATATCACAAATCATGAATCGTGTTTCAAATAATAGAAAAATTTTGACCTAGCTTCAGCATTATTTTTTAAAATTACCGAAGTAACCTCAACCAGTATTTGGGGTGTTACAGCAAGGACGAAGGAAATGGGAAGGAAAATTTCCTATTTATAAGCTTTGAAGGAGGAAACCACTTATTTAACGGGGGTATTTAAGTTGGCCATGATTGCAACCCCTGGAGCCATCCTACGGCTAGCAAACGGATAATTAGTGAATCAACGAGAGGATTGCGGAAGACCCAACATCATCCAATCAACGACAGGGATGAAACGACGCGTCAGCGACAAAGCAACAAGGAATCAGGTTCCTTTACGCCTTCCACATGCCATGAAACGACTCATGCGCAAGTCAAGACAAAAGTTAGAAAGGCAACTAATTCCATTAGGTACAATCTTCTTTGAGGCGCAAATTCTAAACGTAAGCATGAAATACTCGGGTCAGGTGAAACTCTTAACCTACCACCACACAAAGGCAGCTCGGATGAGAAGCTCAAGTAATGACGTCTTCGGACCTGGCTAAGAAAAAGCTACCCAAGTCCTTGACTGGGGGCAACTGTTATAGGTGCTTTCCCAAACACCAATGATTCAATAACACGTGTTACGCTGCAGTTGGAGGGGGCCCTCGATGAAAGAAAGTTTTAGAGGAAAAGAACTTACTTCACCTGAGAGTACCAATATTGCTCGGGTTGCACAGACCTGAGTACATGTAAGAGCAGGGATGGAGTGCACGAATAGAGCTCGAATAACCTTGAGCATAAGGCCATTATTATTCACCGAAAGCAGCACACAACAGGTCCAATCGTCTTGACAAGATGTCAGGATAGCCTCCGTTCGGTCATTCTGACATTTAATGTTGAATGCTTTATGTTAAGATCGCCTCCTTTTATCCAATCAAAGACATGCATCATGTCTTGTGAGGCTTCCCCAGCACGCCTCTCATAGGTTTCTTTGACACGCTTTCTCCCACCTTAAGATTCAGGTATAAATACATCTATCAATAAATGGAAGAGGTATGCATACTCTTCCCAAAGAAAATTATGTCAAAATATCGACCAAATACTAATTTTGACATCGGAGGCTCCTCGATTGGGAGACTACTCCAGTTCTCTTTGTCTTAGAGTTCTTTGTTTATCTTTTGCATGCATTGAGGATACGAGGAGCTTAATTCGAAGAGAAGACTATATGAAGAATACTGTTGAGGTTTTCAGCCAAAGCACATATTAACTGTTTTACGAGAATAATCAAATACACATTAATATTCAGAATCATGTGATCTTGTTATATATATATATATATATGAAAATAATTAAAATGTTTATTATTTATAATTAAATATAATAATTCAATTCTTTAATTTTTAAGTAACTCAAAAAGGATAAGTCATCTAATAATTTAAAATTCAAATATTATTTAGTTTAGTTATTCATTAGAATAAATGATATTGAAAAAATGTAGTTGATGTGGCATTAAAGTAAATGTAGTTTATAATTTCGTTGACTTTTCTAAAATGGTTATTTTTTAATTATTGTTATTACCGGCTATTTAACAAAATAAAGTTTCTAAATGGTATATTTACCTAAAAACTCCTATAATCTTATATACATATATAGTTGGTATAAACACCTCTCATACTCGATTTTGTCATGTGTTATCATTAATTTAAGGGTAAAATATAATTTTATCCCTTGCAGTTTTGGGTATTTTTCATTTTCAACTCTCCACTTTAAAAAGTAGTAGATAAAACCATGCAGTTACATTGTTGTTCCACGTTTGCTCTTGCATAGCTATTATGTTATCATAAATTAATGTCCCGTCACATAATGTCTAGTTGGAAATACGTGACAAATAAAACGACACCACATCACTCTAATTTTTAACCCAATGGACATGTCAGCATTCAACCCTCCACATCAATGATCTGACGACACGTGTTACGCTGGATTTGGAGGGGGCCCCCAATGAAAGAAAGTTTTGGAGGAAAATAATCGACTTCACTTGACAATACCAAGGATGCTCGGCTTACATAGACCCGAGCACATGTAAAAGTAGGGATGGAGTGCACGAAGAGAGCTCGGATAACCACGAGCATAAGGGTATTATTACTCACTGAAAGTAGCACTCAACAGGTCCATTCGTCATGACAAAATGTCAGAATAGCCTCCGTCCGGTCATTCTAACATTTAATGTTGAACGCTTTATCTCAAGATCACCTCATTTCTGTCCAATCAAAGACATGCATCGTGCCTTGTGAGGCTTCCTCAGTACGCCTTTGAGAGGCTTTTTCGACACGCTTTCTATCAGATGAAGACTCAAGTATAAGTACATCTAGCAATAACTAGAAGAGGTATGCCTACTCTCTCCGAAGGAAATTATGCCAAAATATCGATCAAATAGTGACTTAGGTACCAGAGGCTTTTCGACGAGGAGACTAACCCAGTTTCTTTTTGTCTTAGAGTTCTTTGTTTATCTTTTGCAGACATTTAGGATACAAGGAGCTTAATCTGGAGAGAAGAATATATGAAGAATATTTTTTAGGTTTTCGACCGAAACACATATTACATGTATTACGAGAATAATAAAATACACATTTATATTTAGAATATGTTTGATCTTGTTATACACACACACACACAAATATATATATGGAAAAATTTAGAATGTTTATTGTTTATAATTAAGTATAATAATTCAATTATTTAATTTTTAAGTAAGCTAAAAAGGATAAATAATTCTAATAATTCAAAATTCCAAAATTATTTAGTTTATTTATTAATAAGGATAAATAATATTGAAAAAAAATGTAGTTGATGGAGTATTATAGTAAATGTAGTTTATAATTTTATTGACTTTTTCTAAAATGATTTTTAATTATTATTATTACCAGCTATTTAACAAAATAAAGTTTCTAAATTGTATATTTATCTAAAAACTCATTTAATCTTATATACATATATAGTTGGTATGAACATCTCTCATAACTCAATTTTTTCATGTGTTATCATTAATTTAAGGGTAAAATACAGTTTTATCTCCTGCAGTTTGGGGTATTTTTTTTATTTTCAGCCATCCACTTTAAAAAGTAGTAGATAAGACTCTGTAGTTACATTATTGTTTCACGTTTGCTCTTTCATAGCTATTCTGTTATCATAAATTAATGGTCCATCACAGAATGTATAATTGAGAATACATGGCAAATAAAACGACGCTACATCACTCTAATTTTTAACCCAATGGATTCGTCAGCATTCAACCTTCTACATCACTAATTTTTTCCTCCTTCCTTCTTCCCCACTTTAAGAAATAGAGAGAGAGAGAGAGAGAGAGAGAGAGAGAGAGAGAGAGAGAGATGTTAGAGGATAAAGTTTTGAGTTGGTTAGGATAAATGATAAATTTATTGTTTAGGGTTATTTTAGTCTTTTTCTATTCCTACTTGTTTGGTTGGCTTAGTTTTTGGTCTTATCTTTTCTCTTCGTGTAGCTTGGTTCAAGTTAAGAAAACACATTTCTGCTTCTTCTTGGACGTCCCGTTCCTTCCCTCCCTTTCTCCCATTCTTTCTTTTATTCTTTGTTTCCTGTTTTCATTCATGGTATCAAAGCCAGATTAGACAAACGTCGTCTCTCATGGCTGAAGAATTAGAAACCTAATTTACTACAAACCTAGAAATCAATCCCTCCCAAACTGGTAAAAATACAAGAACCAATTCTGGCATAATACAAGCACACTAGGGAGTTCTTAGACCATCACCTTCCCATGCCCCCAATAATACCTCTATTGCAACCAGACCCGAACCCATGTCTCCCTCCCCAATTTTCCTCTTATCCAATATCTGTAATTTGGTTTCAATCCGTTTGGATTCTAGCAATTTCATCTTATGGTAGTACCAACTTTCAGCAATCTTGAAGGCACATTTATATTCGGCTATGTTGATGGCACGATACCGTGCCCACCGCGAACTATCTTGCTCAGTGATAATTCAGAGATCGTTAATCCCCGATTTGAGCAATCAAGCTTTACTCACACTCATCAACGCAACCTTGTCTCTCATGGCACTTGCGTGTGGCGTTGGCAGCAAAACTTCAAGAGATATTTGGGAATCTATTGAGGAACATTTCTCCTCCATTTCTTGCACAAATATCCTCCTCATGAAATCTGATTTACAATCCATCACCAAGAAACTGACTGAGACTATCGACTCCTACATCTAGTGCATCAAAGAGGTAACTGATAAACTCAGTGTTGTTTCAGTTTCTATAGATGATGAGTATATTTTGATTTTCACACTTAATGGCATTTATACCGAGTACAACACACTTAAAGTCGAAGAATAAAAAACTCAAGAAATAACTTTTCAGAATACTTCCATGTTTGCTTCTCTCTCGAATCGGGGTTCAAATTGAGGGAGGAATTTCAATAATTTTTTCAGTAATTGTTACAATCTCGGGCGTTCTAATTCTGGATGAGGAGGTCCTACAATTAGGTGTTTTTGGTTGCTCATGTTATCCTAGTCTAAGGCCTTATATGCATAACAATTTTGATCCTAAATCTATTCAATGTGTATTTTTGGGTTATGCTTTAGATAAAAAAGGATATTTGTGTTACAATCTAGTTAACAAGAACTTTATACATCTAGACATGTCTTCTTTGATAAAACTACTTTTCCCTTTTATTGCTAACTCTATATCTATGTCCCATAATTCATCTAAGGTATGTTTCTCCTCTCTCTTTCTTACCTCCTTCTCTACTTTATAATTATGGTAATTCTGAAAATTCTGCTCCTAATAGTGCTGAAAATTCTGCTACTCAACACTTTGCACCTCATGTTTTTGTCACTGCACTGAATTACCCTTCCCAGCATCTTAATGGTTCTGTTGTTCATGATTTAGCTCGTCTTCCTATTGCTAATTTCCCTGCTATTGGTTCTGTTGTTCTTGACACTTTGCTTGCTAGAAATTCTGCACCATTTTATGGTTCGGTATCCTCTCTACATTCTACTAATGATTCTGTTTCTACTAGAAAATCTGGACAACATGTTTATGGGACTATTTTGACTGATTCTTTGCCTAATGTTTTGGATTCAACTTTGACTAATAATATGCTTGAAGCTATTTCTCTTGATTTACCTATTATAAATGCCTCTTGACCTAGCCAGAATCACACACACACTTAAACCATTAGTCAGTCTTGTCATCCAAAGCAAACTAGGTCGAAGTTTGGTATTTCTAAAAAGAAAGCTTTTACTACTTCTCACATTCATGACACCGAACACCCTACTGAATCCACTTGTTTTAGTACTGCCGCTAAGAGTCCACAGTGGACTCAAGCTATGTTTCATGAATATAATGCTTTAATGTCTCAAAATACTTGGCCTCTTGTTCCCCTTCCCCCTTATAAGAATCTTGTTGGTTGTAAGTGGGTGTACAAGCTTAAGTACAACCCTAATGGTACAATAGCCAGATATAAAGTCAAATTAGTGACTAAAGATTACCATCAACAGGCAAGACATGATTGTGATGAAACATTTAGTCTTGTCATTAAGAAAACAACTATTCTTATTTTACTATCTCTTGCTGTAAAATTTGGTTGGCCTTTAAGGCAATTAGATGTCAACAATGCTTTTTTGCATGGTTTCTTGTCTGAGGAAGTTTATATGGCACAACCATAGGGCTTTATTGATAAGAACTATCTTGATTATGTTTGTAAACTTAACAAAGCCTTATAAAGACTAAAACAGGCACCAAGAGCATGGTTTGAAAAATTTACCACTCACTTGTTATCCATTGGTTTTGTTGCATCATAGGCTTATACTTCTTTGTTTGTTCATGTTACTTGTCACTCTATTACTTATATATTGTTATATGTGGATGATATTATCATATGTGGTACACATCGTGTTTCTGTTGATTATATTATTCAAAACCTGCAGAAAACTTTTGATATGACAAATTTGGGTGATCTCAAATACTTTTTAGGTCTTGAAATTACTAGGAACTTAAACGGCATTTTTGTTAACCATAAAAAGTATGCTAGGGATTTATTATGTAAGGCAGGAATGCTTGATGCTAAGCCTTGTGCTTCTCCCTGTTCTGCCAAGTCTCCCTTGTATAGTCATGTTGACTCTCTTATGTCTGATGTTACTCTATATAGAAGTATTATAGGATCTTTGCAATATTTGACCTTTACTAGACTTGATATCACGTTTGCTATGAATAGAGTTTGTCAATTTATGCATTCCCCTACTACATCTCATTTTGCTGTTGTTAAACGTATATTAAGATATGTTTTAAGAACTATTGATCATGACATCTATTTTGCACATGGTACTATTCACTTACAGGCTTTTAGCGATGCTGACTGAGCTGGAGATATATCAGATAGGAGATCCACTTCTGGTTTCGTCATCTTCCTTGGTTCAAATGCCATTTTCTAGAGTACCAAGAAATAAGCCATCGTTGCTTGGTCTTCCATTGAAGCTGAATACAAGGCTCTGGCCAACACTGTAGCTGAGTTGAATTGGTTAAGACAGATGTTACGTGATATGCATATATTTCAGTCTCAGACACCTATTCTTTATTGTCCATAAGTCTGCCATCCAATCCATTTTTACATGCTAAAAAAACACGTGGAAATTGATTTTCATTTTGTCCAAGAAAGAGTTATGAAGAAAGACTTAATTATTAGACATGTTAGCTCTCAACAACAACTTGTAGACCTCTTCACCAAACCTTTATCTACTCCTCAATTCACTTATCTCAAAGATAAACTTATCCACGATCTTGGGTAAGTTTGAGGGGGTGTTAAAGGATAAAGTTTTGAGTTATTTAGGATAAAGGATAAATTTGTTGTTTAGGGTTCTTTAGTCTTTTTCTATTCCTAGCTGTTTGGCTAGTTTCTGGTCTTATCTTTTCTCTTCGTGTAGCTTGGTTCCAGTTAATGAAAAACACAATTCTGTTTCTTCTTGGACGTCTCGTTCCCTTTCTCCCTTTCTCCCTTTCTTTCTTTTATTCTTTGTTTCCTGTTTTCGTTCGTTCGTTCGTTCGTGAGAGAGAGAGAGAGAGAGAGAGAGAGAGAGAGAGAGGGACTCAATCCTCAAGATGATAGTATAGTTAGTTAAACAAAAGCAAGACGAGGGAGCTCAATATATTGTTCATAACGCCAATCAGAAAAATACATAACAATACAATCTTTGTGTACCCCTTTCAAAAACACCAGGGATGATCATAAAGTTCTTCTTAAACTGACCAAAATGAGAAAAACACGGGTAAATACATGAACACCAGCAGCTTTAACCTCGATTTGCTGATGATTTATTTACGCAGAAGAAACCTATACAACGATCGTACTACGAACACCCCAACAGGAAGAGGAACACAAGAAGTTAGTTCAACGAAGACGTGAAATTCGTCGGAGATTGTCCGTGACTCCGGGATCGACTCCGGCTGCCTCGACTTTGCATTTGATCTTCGGCTTCATGGAAAACTTGGGAAGCGGCAAGTTGCTCGGCGGCGGAGAAAGAGTGAACACGGAACCTGAAGTATGAATATTGACAAATGTTTAATAATAACTAAAGTATGAATAGTGAGTTTTAAAATTTATAATGCATTTTTTCACTATTTTTTACCGATTCAGTTAGTTGATGAACAAATTATATTAATTTAAAATATGTTTGATTTGTTAATTCTTTTTCAAGCATGTTTGTATTGTTAATTATTAATTATCATTAGTGTTCCATTATAATGGTGACAACCGTTTTGATAGAATATAAAAAGAATTACAACCGTTTTGATCAAATTGTTCGTTAACTTTCCTTCACGTCCAGTTATACTTTTCTCCAATTCTTGTATTCTTCCATCAGCCTAATGCTTTTTCAGCTTCTAAATTTATACAAATAGACTTATAGTTTTTATTTAACTATAGTTAATCCCTCAGTTTCTTAACCTTTTAATGATTTGTAGTATAATGTTTCATATTTTTTAAATGACGGCTTTTATATTATGTATTTCTTGGGTTATTTTATAATCATAATCATTCAGCTATTTAATATATATTAGTCAACTATACATGAGTTGCACGTGTTGAAAAAACTAACGATAAATAATGTGTACAAAAATATGTATAAGACTATACATAAAATTGTTTGATCACATTCTGACTTGTCTTGTCAAATACTAAGATTCAATTTATTAAATATTGATGATGATTTTTGTTAAGGGTTTTGTGTTGCTATAGAGGGTTAATAATTTTTTTTAATTAATATTTCAGTTTGACATATTCTTAGATACTGTAATTTGGTTGTTGATCGTATTGTGGAGCTTGCCTCTGCTTCAGTTCCTTGTCATATTTGGTTTAATATGATTCCCCTTGGTGTTTTGATTTGATGTTTATATTGACTCTTGTTAGTTAGTTCTCTTGTTGTTATTTTGTTGATAGATTTTATTCTCTAAAAAAAGTAAAAAAGATTTGAAATATTAATTTTAATATTGAATTATTCACTTATACAATTCTTTGATATAATTCGATCTATTTAAATTAATTTATTTTTGAATTATTTACTACTCATATATTTTTAATAATTAGAATAGTAAATGTGATTTTGGTAGAAAAAATATGAGGGGACATTTCAATTTAAAATCTCATATTAGTAAGTGCATGTGTCAAGAGATGATTTCCTCTCTCTTAGTCCCAATTATAACTATAAACTTGAAAAAGATAAAAAAAATTGAAGTATTAGTTTCAATATCAAATTATTCATTTATCTAATTCTTTAACAAAATTCAATCTATTTAAACTAATTTGTCTCTTATTTTTTTACAACTAATATATTTTTAATAATTGACATGATAAATGTAATTTTAGTAGAGCGAATATCCACAGATTTAATAATTTAGAATTTCATATAATGGTAAAGGCAAATTGTGTCCAAAAATGTTTTGTCGCAGAAACCTTTTGGCACCAATTTTTGTTGCGAAATATTTCCGGCAACCAAATTTTACATTACAAAATGTTGTAATAGTAATTAATATCATCTGTAATAGCAATTAATATCATCAGAAAATTTATCAAACCCGATATTTTTCTAAGAAATACATATATGTATACATATCATTAATATAATAGTTCATTAAAAACTCCAAATCATAATTCATTAAAGGATTGATTCAGAAATGTATCCAAAGAAAAATAAAGAAGTGAGTATTTAATGTTTGATGTTATAACTATAAAGCTTAACAAATATTCTATAACTCATGTTTCTATTGTTGAGTCATCGTCAGAAGATGGAAAATCATTTTGACGAGTCCAAGCAAGTAAGTTTTGTAGTTGATTCTTTATCGACTTGATTTGTGTTTTTAGTTCTATATTTTCAACTCCAACTCGACTCTTTCTCTTAGACGATGTCAGTGGGGCTCCATGTCCAATACTTTTATTTCGCCCGAGGACTTCTTCAACTATCTCTTCTTCGGAGCGAAGTGTGACATCCTCAGCGATAAACTCATCTCGCAAAGCATACATGCGTTCGTTCTTGTGTAACATCACAATGAGCCAAGATTTAAATTAAAACTAACACTATTATCTTTAGACAAGGAGTATCAATCAGAAAGTATTCAAACATCATCATCAAGCACGCTCAGATACAATCCTTGTGAGATTTACTTCTGACTCTAATAAGTGATTGTTAGTGTGAAGATCAATTGATAACTCTATGAATCTCAAGAATGAAGAATGCGAGATAGAAATTAGATCCCGCCAAATCAAAAATTCTCTATTAATTGAACATATATAAGATAAACATAGACCTTTCTCGAAAGATAAGGCAAATATAGCAGAATTGTGAGTACATGACTCTAATGACATAAAATGTTTTCTTTACATTATCATACAACATCCTTCCTTATCTAATAAAATGTATTATATTAAAAAAAATCAATGTTCACATATCTCAAAACTGAAAAAGGCCACAAATAATATTAAAAAAATAATTGTAGTTTCGTTTTAAATTTGCAGACAACATATACACACAATTAAATACGTAAAATATCACTTACATGATCCCCTAATAGGAAATGTTTAAAAAAATTCCTGAAACAAAAAAATACTATACTCCATTAGAATAATTGTCGACATACGACTAAAAACTGAAGTTACACCATAATGTTGGGTAGTACCCAAAACATTATATAGTTCCTAAAAATATTGGATTTTTACCCAACTACACTAAATTACTTTAGAGTTCAGAGTTACATTTTTAAATTTTTTTAACATCTGATGTTGTTTATAATGTCAAAGTATAAAAATAATGACAGATACGTAAAACTATTTTTTAGCCAAAACAATAATTTTTCAAAGAACGTTTTATCTAAAACACATTTAAAAGGTTATGAAAATTTTATTTGTTAACATAAACAGACTCAAAATCTTACAGTAAACTTTTCATGTTAAAATGACTTGATTTTTACTATAAAAATAACCTAAAACTCAAATATTATCAATTCTGTTTCCATATTTCTTAAACATCAATTTTGGACTTTTCTAGAAAAACAGTCTTCATCGAAATTATTTACAGTAACAATATTGACATGTTATAAATTGTTGGGTTCCAGCAGGTAGAGGCATTCAACATTCAACATTCCACATTCAAGATTCAAGCCCACAATGGGCTGCAGCCACTTAAATTGGTGTGCAGTGCAAAATTGATATGTATTGCAAGCCGCCAATTTAATTTTGTGAAGAATTGTGTTAGCCGCCTCCATCGACTGATGTGAAGAAAGAAGGTAGCCGCCTACAATTATGGGAAAAGAAATTTATGAGGGAAGAGAGGCAACGGTGGTAATTTAAAAATAGATTTCCGTAATTCTGAATAGTTTGATATTTAGTTCGTAATTTTTACATTTGATTTAAAAACTCGATGAGATTATTCTATTTTATTATATGTATTTACTTTTAACTGTGATGAATATTACACCTTCTAGTTGTATTTAAAGAATAAATTAGTATAATCTATTATTTTATCATGAAAGAGATTATTCGGAGTTTGTCACGTGAGTTTTTTCTTCACTCAGTGGGTTTTCACGTTAAATTTGGTGTTCATATTTTTTTTATAAAGCAAAATGTATTAAAAGAAATAAGGGCTACAAATTGATATTAAATTGATTATTATCTATGCTTGATAGTTACTTTAATATTGATATTTCTGGTATGAAAAATTAATATTGAATTAGGATAAATAGGGATTCAAGATAAAATTCCAACATAAAGAACCATAAAAAATTTGGACTAAAATACTCTAGAATGAAACCCCGGTATTTATAGAAATGAAATCAGTCTGTTTTAAGAACTTATTGAAAACTACATAGTTTGATGAATTATTGGATACTCCAAAACACAGAGAAATAATATGAATCTTTGAAATACATTAAGTCCATATCCAAAAATTATTTTTGAAATTTTCAGATTTAAAGGAGTTCGTTTGTTTAGGAAAATATTAAACGTTGTCAGAAAAAAAAGTTTACCAAAAAATTGCACTCGTGTTTCTAAAACTGTTAGAATGATTTTTCTATGACACTTAAAACACGAATGTTAAAATTAAAATTCTTGAGAAAACTTACCAAATCAAAGGTTTATTTTGTTGAACGTAGGGTAGAGTTCTCAAATACTGTCATCGGGTATGAAAAATTAGTACAAAAGAACCTCAAAAGAAGGGATTTTAAATTTTCGGATCTTACAGAAGAATATGTTTATTTTCGTACCTTAAGCTTTGATTAGTTGCACAGAAACTCGGGTCTTAATTGATTCTTGACAACAAATGAGAATGGGAGGGG
Organism: Datisca glomerata; assembly: GCA_003255025.1. NCBI lineage: Eukaryota > Viridiplantae > Streptophyta > Magnoliopsida > Cucurbitales > Datiscaceae > Datisca > Datisca glomerata. The sequence continues at coordinate 526,824 of QANY01002702.1, forward strand.
CAAATCGTTAACGTTTTGAAGAAGTGACAATCAAGAGATAATATAGCGCCACCAATAATCAAATATGAACCTCAATCTCAACAAAAGAGTTTTGTTAAAGATTGTGAGTATAAGAGTTACAGACAGTCGGTTAGGGAGACTGAATACAAGAGCCCAATTTATTTATTTTTTTTAAAGCGGAAGTTGATAAAGACCTGTAAACATACAGCCTATACGCCTCAGTCTCAATAGATGATCAAGTTACTATTTAAAATGGAGGAAAATTTTACAATGCCGGGCCGGTATTAACGTCGGAGTTTAATAAAATATTGAAATGGTTTAATAAAATATGTTTAAGATTCAACTAATGTGTTTTGAGGTTCAATAAATAAAGGGTTCAACAAACTTTTTAGGGTTCAATAATTATGTTAAAGACGTTCAACAAAATATGTTTTGGGTATAACAAAAAATCCCGACATTAATGCTCCAGCATTGATGAGTGGCCCTAATTGGTAGGAGAGGAGGGATAAACAGTCGAAGAAAATCCCAAAATTCAAGCAAGCCTTTTTTTGTCAAAAGAGAAGGGGTGTAAAAAACACCCCCACAACAAAGCCCTTCATTAATAAAAAAAAGATTACATAACTGCATGAGGCATATCGGGGTGAACAAAAGCCATAACCAAAATGGATTAAGAAATCAGGAGGTGCACCGGACATCCCAGCTAGACTGGCACTTTCTTAGCATCCTCATCATCTAACTTGCACCAACCCGAATAAACTCTCTAGCTAGCCTCAATAAAACATTTAACGGGAAAAAACCCCAGAGGGGAAAAGCCAGAAAAAGGAAAAAGAGTACTAGCCGACAAAAAAAAGACTATCAATTAACAAGATAGGTAATAAAAGACATTACAATCCCTAGACAGCCAAAGAGGCAGATTGTCTACCCATACATGACATAACCCATATATACCCAACCTAGCAAGCTTATGAGCAATCTGATTATCATACCTAGAGATATGTTTAAACGACAAATGATAAATATCCTTCAATTATACAATATCAGAAATAATAGCACCACTAGTAGAGTCATTGCTACACGTTTCAGAAAGGAATTAGATCAATTCAAAAGAATGACACTTATTTTTTATCTCCTCACCCTGAGCACACCCACCATTATTTAGACCCCACAGAACTGCTTTTGCCTCAGTAGAGAAGGGACTCTTGCATGGAGGAGAATTAGAGCACCCAATTCTTGTCATAAGACCCGAATTATCCATAGATAAGACACCCTAATCATTAGCATCATTGACCCAAGATGCGTTTGTCCAAAGCAAATTGCTCCTACGAACCACAGCTTCCACCTGCTCCAAACTCAATAATGAGTTACTGAGCTTCTTTCCTTCAACACAATCCGCCGCACAACAATCCTCAAAATGACTCTTTAACGCATTGACAGCATCTAATGGTGAAGTATAAATCCCTCTAAATTCCTAAAGTAAACCACCACAAGAAGGTATCTTCGTTTGGTCGATCTTTCATCATCAGGCAGAAATCTTTCCAAACAGAGAAGAAATCATTCCCAACAAACTGGTCAATGTGGAAAGTCAAAGGGCTTGCAAACCAAAACGCATGACTAAATTCACACCTGAAGAAAACGTGAAGACTATGCTCTTGCTCCATGCCACAGAAGGAACACCGATCATAAATATTCATGCCCTCTTTAACGAGGTTATTTTTCAAAGCTAAAAAATTCTTGGAACATCTCCATAAGAAATCCTTTATTTTGGAAGTGATTCCAAGTCTCCAATTTTTTTCCAATAAGTAGAGTCGCCCGAAGGGCAGCTAGTAACTCCATACACCACCGAACGTTTGAGATTCCCATTCTGGAAAGATTAAGTGCTACTTTATAACCACACTTAACCGAGTACTCACCATCCCTAGTGTAAAACCAGGTTAGCTTATCCTTCTGGGTAAATGGAGTAAGATAAATAGTCTAAATAGCTTCAACATCTTCCTTATAGAAATAGTCATCGATCATATGTTTAATCCATATGCCATTTGAGTCGATTAGATCTTCAACTGTAGTCTAATTCTGATTAGGAGGGGAACAGATCTTGAAAAGCGTCGGTCTACGGATCCCTGGATCCTTCCAGATATCCAGTTTGATATCCATATTTTCCCATTAGCAATCTTTCAGCACAGACCATGATTAAAAATTTTCCTACACTCCAACAGACTACGCCACCCCCACAAGGGACGGTACCCAATTTTGGCATCCAAAAAGTTAATATTATGAAAATATTTAGCTTTCAGGAATTTGGCTAGAAAAGAGTCTGGGTCTTGTAAAATCCTTTAACCTTGTTTTGCAATCGCTAGATTGAAGAAATGAAGATCTTTAAAGGCTCTACCTCCTTTATCCTTACTATTAGTTAATTTACTCCAGTTAGCCCAAGAAATACCAGCTTTATCAGAAGAGGCACCCCACCAAAATTTACCAAGTCTAATGCAAAGGTCATCGATCAAAGATAAAGGTAATTTGAAATAGGACGTTGCATACATCGAAATTGCCTGAGCAATAGCTTTAATCATGATCTCCTGACCCGTTGCTAAAAGCCACGTTTCAGCCCAAATGTTAACTTTGGTCAGCACTTTATCCTTGATATCGTTGAAAAGCTCATGTTTAGATAAGTGAAAGTTGGCCTCTAAATCAAGATATTTCCCAAACTGCTACTAAGCTCCATCCTGAGAATACTTGCTAGTATTTTCTAATCCGCTTCCTGCACATTAGAACTGAAAACGATATTGTTTTTTAGAAATAATGACCTGACCAGAAACAGAGCCATAGATTGCTAAGATAGCATCAATCTACTTGAATTCAGTTTTTGACGCTTTGCAAAATAAAAGACTATCATCTGCAAATAATAGATGAGACATCGATGGACCATCCCTAGAGGCTTTGAAACCATGTATGGCTTTTGATATATCTACAGCAGTCATAAGTGAAGAGAGAACTTCCGAACACGGGATAAAAAGATAGGGTGATAAAGGGTCCCCTACCGAATACCTCTTTCAGGATAAACAATGCTAGAGATGTCACTGTTAACAGTAACGCTAAAAGAAATCGTGGAGAGGTAAAGATAAATCCCTCTACACCAATTATCTGGAAAATCCATACATTTTAGCGTTATTGGATAGTGCGAAGTTTTTCGTTGATAGGTTTCCCTACCGCCTACTTGTTCAAACAATTCTCAACCATATTACTACAATCCTCAAAATCCATCCACCGCCTGTCATACCAAAAAATCCGTTTCCAACTCCTGAATTTTTTGTTCGTGTCAACAAATAAAACAACATGATCAGAACCACAACGCAGAATATGATCCGGTTTGCCTTCAGGATAAGATTCAATCCAAGCTTCATTACTAAGGCATCTATCAAGACATTCCTGAATGAAATTCTCATCCATTAGTCTATTAGACCACGTAAAAGGCACTCTTGAATAACTTAAATCCAACAACCTACAGTCTAAAATAAATTGGTTAAAATCGTCCGTGGAAGACCAAGAAGTATGATTTCCTCCCATTTTTTCAGATGGGGAAGAAATAACATTAAAATCCCTACAAATCAAAAAAGGCTCAGATAATCTAGATAAACGGACCTAAGCAACTTCCACCAATCCCGTCTACTAACCTCATTATTACTAGCATATACACCAAACAAACGCCAATGTTCATTAATAAAAGAATAAAAAATAACATCTTCAATAAAAAATCTAAGTATTTAGAAATTACCACACAGTCATCATCGTTCCAAAGAAGTGCAATGCCACCACTAAGGCCACAAGGATTAACAGGTAAACAAAACTTCATACCCAGTGATCTACGGACCATATCCATACGTTTAGCACTATTCTTAGTCTCACTCAAGACCACCACATTTGGGGTATGAAGCTTAAGCAACTTCTTAAGAGAAGAAATTTTCAGGGGGCTCCCCACACCCTGACAATTCCAGTACATAATCTTCATTGATGGAGATGGAGCCAATTTGGGCTGGCTTCCTTCATCCTTAAAGAAAAGTCCCCGTCAATTTTTCTCCTCTTCTCTTCTGTAGAATTCAATGTGTCAATGTCAATATGCAGCAAAAATTTACTATTTCTTTTAGAACCCGAAACATTGTGCAAAGAATTTTTTAGTGAAATTCTTTCCTTAAGCCTTATAGCCTTTCTTTTTTTGGCCTTTAGCCTCCCTGTCCATTCGTTCAAGAGTTGGCCCAAAGGAGAATGGACAACATTTACTAAAATTGGGCCTTGAATTTGGTCAAGGATCGCCCAGCTACCTCATTCATTTCGTTAACCATAATATTGACCATGGTCTCATGGCTTTCATCCATGCGTGAAGAAAGTCCCTTAACCAAGCTGCTTTTAGCGCTGGAATCGTCTCTCACGTGTATTGTAGAGGTATTTTCCTTATACCCACTAATTGCCACCTCATTCTTTGAAGTCAACACTAAAGAACAAATCACCCCAACATTTAAAGGGATATCTTCCACCCTTCTCCCAACTTCCATATCTGATTCCATCATCCCCGCAGAGTCCGAGTCTTCTAAGATCTCAACCTCTGTGATTCTCGCACCTGCCTTAATCTGTTCCCCCGATTGTTCCCTCATCAGCTGGTGAGAATCTGGTAGAGATTAGGCATACAAGCTCACCGATGGAGGTTGGACTCCCACTATGCCAGACGAGAAGCCATCGCCCCCTTCACCTATCCTAGGCTCTAGTACCCCTACCTTTGGTAGATCTTGGCGACTGGCAGGATCTTCGCCCGTAAAAATATGATGTGGGTTTCCTTCCGAGCAATTTGTGGCAGAATATTAATATCCCCACTACTCCATAGCCGAATTTGACCATCCTCCTCGTCGCGACCCCAAGAGCTGTCAGATCTGTCTGAGGCCTCGGTTCTCCAATAGCTAAAACTATTATTCCACTTTCGTCCTCCTCCTCTACCGTGAAACCGACCAGTGCCTCGCCCATTCAAACCTGGTCCATATGTTAAAAGAAATGACTCGAATATTATCATCATATATACCTTTCGTCCTCCCTTCCTTCATGGCAGTCTCCTTATCCACGTAAACATCGCACGTATGAACAATTCTACCACAGAAACGGTAAAATCTTAGAAGTCTCTCATACTTAAACTGGCACCACTTCCTCTGTCCGTCAAAATTAATAATAGATCCTCTTAGAAGAGGCTTAGCAACGTTGATCTCCACCTTAATTCTAATAAACCTCTTTAGTTCAAACCCGTTCTTGAAAAAGCTTTCATCAGTATTTTTTACCTTGCCTAACTTCCTTCCAAGCATCGCATCAACAGAATTATTTCGGCATTCAATTAGAAGTTGATGGAGTTGAATCCAAAAAATGTCTCGTAAAAATATGTCAAACTCAAAGCTCAATCCGTGATACCATTGTTTAACCATAAAATGTTGTTCCTCGAAAAGTCAAGGACCTTTATCCACCAACACATTCTCCTTTTTAAAAAAGATCTGGAATTTATCTCTGTCAACTTCCACAAATCGAATATCATCATCATTATCATCAATATTTCAAGCCAAAGCGAGCATTTTCCTTAAACCCATCAGATTGTATTTCCTTAAGGTATAAAGTCTGTCAATGATACCTAAGCCGCAACAGTCGATATCAACAAACGTGGCTTCTCGTGAAATAACAATTTCCTCAACTTCTTCCTCCGTGAGTTTCCAATCATCCAATTTTCTCATGAGTTCGGGGTCAATACGTCCCGTGATTCTTTCGTCTACCATCATTAGAGACCCCAATTCTAGCATAATGATAAAAATCAAATTAGTAGACTTCAAAAAAACCCTAGAAAAATAAAAGAAAACGCCGGCATCCTTTTCCTAATTAGAAAATGAAAGCGACCTCTTCCTTTTTTGGGAGAAGGAAGGCAACTCTTTTTACATTTTTTTCAATTCATCAAATTAAACAAAATAAGGCTTTTGATTTATGAGATAAAGGAGAATGAGAAATACATGGTAGACTGTGGGTCCAATAACCAACTGATTTGCTTGATAGATTGAGCTGGGATTTGCTTGGTCAAATTAATTATTTTTTTACCAAAAGAAACAAATAAGACGTAATTGTCCAATTGGAGAGCCTAGTTCCAAAATTATATGGAGTCTCAACATTTCAATTAGACGATATTAGAATAAAAGTTTCAAGATGTGATAATATTCTCAATGTCTTCTGTTACAAAATGCTAGAATAAAACTTTTATCTAGAACAATATTCAGTTATACTATAAATTGGATAACTTTATAGAAAAACTGATTTGAGATTTTACATTATTAACAAACTAAAGACTTTATCAAATTGAAATAAAAAATTTATACGTATAACTTTATCTACTTAAACTTATAGTATGACTGATACGTTCTATATATGCAACTACAAAAAATAATAAGACATATTTGTATAAAAATACGTATACTATAAGTCATGTGAACAGAGAAATTAATAAATGCAATTACTAAATAACAAAGTCATTCTAACAATAATTAGACTAACCGAAATTGTCAGGTCTTACTGTAAATGACCCTTTTTAACTCGTGTGTATTGAAATTTTTTATTTACATCGTGATGTGAGATTTTGACATCATGCACAAAGACATTATGATGTACAAATTTGACATTACTTTGAATAATATTGGATTAGAACATAATAATGATTTGTCAAATTTTGAATAAATTAATAATGTTAGACTTAAATTTGATAAAATTGATTTTAATTGACTACGAATTTAGTCATACTAGGCAAAAAAAAACACGTGCGTTTCACGTGATAAATTTAATTTTTTATTAATTCACCAACTATATAAAAAAAGTGTATTAAACATGTTCATTTTCTTTTTACTCATTATTTTTATGTGTAACAATAGCTCAATATTATAATGAATATATATTATAATGAATAAGGTAAAAGAACATTAACAACTTTAATGCTCATTGATTGACATATAAACCCAAAGTTTTTTCCTATTTATGTCAATGATTTATTTGATATTGTGACATAAAATTGAAAAAGGAAAAAGAGTAAAGTAACTAAAAAAGAAAGTGACATGTGTTTTTCCTATCAAATATTAGTTTAATTATAAATGAACAATTTATAAAGATGATTCGAAATACGTAAATTACCATAAAAAAATAAGTTAGATGTTATTTTTGTCGAAAGAATATTTCAATATAAATTAACAAATTACAAAAACATACATGATTCTTCAAAAATATTAAGAACAAATTGAAAGGATAAACTCATAAAAGAGAGGGGGTCTAGAACCATTAAAAGATTTAGATGAAATAACTTTAAAATTCTGTGAACAATTAAATTACACCGACTAATACAGCAATAACCTCACTCAATTACAAGAATTTTAATAAGAAATAAAGAAGCAAAGTGCTAACTATTTTGGCGTCGAGATACAATGATTTGATCAGAATTAAATGTATGATTTTATTTATGTTTCCTCATGAACACCATCGACCTACAACACTACAACCAACAATTATAAGAAAACTCTCTATGCATCTATTTATAATATATTTCCTTATATCAAATGCATTGAACTTATGTGATTTCCAACCATTTGTATTAACTGCATTTATACAATTATTCATGCATATTCAATAACTTGTTCATATCAATAAATTGGAAAGTAAATTTAATCATATTCATGTATTTTTAATTTGACTGTGCATAATCCTTCTTTATGAGGTACTTTAAAATGTAAGTGTGAGCAAATTTATATAAGTTTGAGTAAATCTATGTGATAATAAATTTAATTCAGTGCACCTAAAAAAACAATAAAAAATAATTTTCTTTTTCTATTATACTATTGTTTTTAAGATAAAAATAGACTTTTATTTTTGCACAAACAAAATTTAAATTAAGACAAAAAGGGAAAAATAAGAAATCAAATATTTCTCCTATAAGCATATTTTAGAGATACTAGTAATTGAAAATGTATCATAAGATTTAAAATTAATATTAACGTTAAAATAAATATATTAGCTAATTTGAAATTATTTTAAATCTAAAATAAAAGTAAAATAAGTAAAGGTAAAAATGTTATTTTCTTATGTATAAAATTAAGCTATTTTAGATAAAAACAGGTATTGATAAGTCATGCATCACTTGGAGATGATAAATTATCACTAATAATTTTTAAAAATAAGGAATACATATCTTACAAATGTATATTATAAGATGAGATAAAAAGTATCGAAATTTGCTTAAGAGAAAATGTGATCTTACGAATCATGTTTTACTATGGATAATGGACATTGGGCAAGATTACATTTAGTATAAAACTAAAATTGAAAAATATAGCAAATATTATAATGAATTCATTATATACCAGCTCAAAAAGTTCATGCTGATAGATAATATAACTCGTCAATATAGAGTAATATTGTACATAGATCTTTAAGTTCATCTATATAAACCTTCAAATTCCTAATAAGTAATTGTATAAACTATTGAGTAATATATTAAAATAAAATATAAATTATTAGTGAATAAAAGAATAAAGAAAAATAAATAAAACAACTTAATCTTACTATATTTAGTGGGGACTTAAAGGGTAAAAAAATGAAATCAAAATTTTCTCCTTTTTAAGCCACTTTTAATCACTTTTAAAATAGTAAGATAATTGGCGTTAAATTCATAAAATTTTAAATATATTTTTAAATAATGCTGCGTTATTCTTCAAATATTATTACTTAAATACTATTAATGAGATCTTAATATAGGAAGGCAGAAATAAGATAATTCAATTACGAGGAGATTATCATATGGTTAGAATGATAGATTGTAAGAAGAAAATAGAGCCTATAATGTATAATAAACAAATGTATAAAGTCTAAGAAAATAAGAAATTGCGATAAATAAATCCTCGAGAAAAAAAATAGTTTTTAGATCCACAACTACTTTTGACGTAATGTGACTTTATTTTACAGAAAAAGACTAAAATACATTTCACTTGATTCTGGTCTAACATTAAGATTAACACTGCTCGCAGTCTAGTAAACTATTTTAATTAGACCATGGCCTAGTATACACTAAATTCAATAGAAAATTTTCAAATAAAATAAACAACTTAATTTTTTTCTCAGCAAAAAGTGTCAAATCTTATCTTATACTTTTTAAAAGAGACTTAGACCAGGAAAAACTTTTAATTTTTTGAATTGTCCTTCACATTTACATCTAATGTTAGTGATTCATGCACTTACAATTAAAACTCAAACGAATGATTTACATCCTCACAAATTCACTGCACTTGACTCACATTAAAATCAACTGAATTAAAGGTCTCAAATGCATGGATGTACAAAAACCGAAGAAGGTTGGTATTTATTGAGGTATCTTCAATTATGATCATTGAATTTAAAAAGAAACAGGCTTCTTATAAATACTTAGCATTAGCTCCAACAGTACGTAGCCTTCAAAATATATCATAATATCGAATACTGTGAGGATTAATTCCCAACGCATTTTGTACATAGCATATACTGAGAAAGAAGAGAAAAAGATCCCGACATATTTTTACAGACAATGGTGGGAACTCTCTAATCTTACTGGCTTTGGTGGGCAGTCAAATTAGGGTAACTATTAAACATATAGACACAAAGGGTACAGACATAGAAGAAGAGAAGCCACGGGTCACTATTAAGTCAGATCTAAATGAGTGGTTAGTGTGGGCGTTAGTGATGGTTGAAAGTTGGACTATGAATTAAGGTTGAAGAAGCTCTACTTACGATTTAAAGAGAAAGAGAGAGGGGGAGAGAGAGACGAAGAAAGGGGGGAGAGAGAGTTTTGTGCTAATTGTAGTTTGGGTGAGAAGGCAAATATTAAAGGACTAGGCTTTAAACCTTTTCTATTTTTTTAGGTTTTGGGTTCGGTTGGATGGTTTAGGAGTTTTTTTTCATAATTTTTGCTCCCTTTGACTTTTTTTGTTCATAATAGTATTTTAGTTTGAAAAATAATGTGAAGTATTACTAATATTTACTTCAAATGTAATAAATGGAAAAAACAATACTCTTCTTCAAATTGTTAGACATTAAAAAACTATAGATAGTAACATCTGTGATCCATTATAAATCTTTGTTTACACCCTATTTTACTGCCACCATGATCATTATGTGGGGGACAACGCGATCACATTTAAAACCATGATTCTTAAAAGTACTCCTGAAACTGATGAGATATAATATTATATAATTAATTTTTATTTTAATTGACGTGCCACATTTGCTTATTAGATTGGTTTTGTTAAAAATACACTCATGAATATCTCTGAAAAACAAGAGTGAATATTAACTGAGGTTAAGTAATGCCAAAGTATACATCAGTTTTTTTATATCTATATCTTTAATATATTAAAAGTAGAGAGGATATAGACATATTAAAAGTAGAGAGGATATGAGAATCATTTTTAAACAATTTTGTCCACTTATTGTAATAAATTACCCAAAATAACCATATGATCTACATGTAGTATTAAATAATTGGTTACCTTTATAACTATAATAAATTGAAAGTAGACATTATTTTTTTTAAGTTCATTCACCTATTTAATGATTTTGAAAGAATAACAAATAATTAATAAATAAAATTTAAGTTAATTTAATTTGATCACTATGATGTTATTTAAAAAGTTTTAGAAAAACTACAGCTTTCTAATACTCTTTGTAAATGTATGGGATAGTGAATTATTACTGTAAAACTTTTAATAGTGTATTTTAAAATATAATTCAATTACAACACTATTTTAAGGATTTTAGTTATGTTATATTTTATATGTTCGTATATTTAATATTTTATATAGTCACACATATTTTATTAATAAAAAATATTTTTTTAAATAATTAGGATCAAGTTTAAAATAAAATATGAAATAGATTCCTTTAATAGTGTCGCTTTTTCTTTTATTTTTAGAGCGCATTTCTACTATATATTCTTCTTCTTCTTTTTAAAAAAAATGCATGTCTACATTTTCATCTTGAATAATAATATATAAACAAATAAAAACAATAAAAATACTGCATTGTCTTACTTTCTTTAATAAAACAATTAAGATCAAGTTTTAAAAAAAATGAAATAGATCTCTAAAATAATGTCACATTTTATTTTAAATTTTAGAGCATATTTCTACTACATACTATTTTTCTTTTCATTTTTTGATAAATGTATGATGTTTTCTACATTTTCGTTGAATAATAATATATCAACGAATAAAAATAATAAAATTTTAGCATTGTCTTGATTTTACTCATATAAATTAGAAAAAATAATATGAGGATAGATTCATACATTTTTAGTTCACATAAACAAACAAGATTATAAATAATAATCATAGCTAGAAATATAATATATCCAAATACGCGTGCATAGCACATGTGTATTGACTAGTAAAGTTAAAAATTCTCGTCTCATTTTTATTCATAATGTATAGTTAAACAAAAAATAGTTAGATTCTTCTAACAAAGTTAAAGTTTAGATGAAGTAAGGTAAAGTTTGTCTAGTATATATAAAATTTGGTATAAATATTTAAAAAAAAATATTTAAGTGTCTTACCTAACTTTGTAACACCTGTCATTATCCTCCCATGAATATTAAAAAAGTAAATTATTAAATATAATGATTAATTGACCATTAAATGGCAAATAAGAATGAATAGATATAATTAAAATACGTGCAATGATGATGAAAACACAAAGGTTGTCATATTTTTATATTAAAAAAAATAGATATAGTGACCTCATATGAGGTCCATATGTCATATATATACATACTCTCCTACATGTGTTAGAATAAATGTTATAATTTAATTACTCATAAAAATAATTTATTCTATCTCATATGTTTAAAGTATAAATGAAGCCTCATATTTTGTATCACTAGGTAGCCGGCACGTGCTCGATTATAATAATATTTTTTGATATAATTTATAATATATATTTATATAACAGAAGTTTAGATAAATAATAATTATAATTTATAAGAATTATTTAATATATATTTAAACACTATTTACATATACATCACAGGAAGTACATAAATGTGCTATTGTTTTATTTATATAATATATATTATTTATTTTATTTAAATAATATATACACTTCTCATCTGAAACATCTGTTAGCTTTCACTGAAATTTAATCCTATCAAATATTTAGTTTAAGCATGTGCCGCCAATAATAGAAATATACATACAATAAACATAATCTAAAGATTTATTTATAACAAATTTTGAACATAGTTATTCTATACATGTAGAGGATAACAAATCTTCTCTCTTAACATCATTTATTTATATATACATTAAAAAGCTACAAAAACATGCATATAATAAATCTAATCCTACAATAGACAATATTTACACATATTTATTTATAATAATTTTTAAATGTAGTGATTCTAGTCATGTAGAGGGTGACGAATGTCCTCTTTCTACATTGACAGTAGAAGTATCTGTTAGACTTGTTGACGCAGATGACTCGGCAGGTGACGAACTGTCCAAATTTTTAGATACTCTGACGATATTATATCTAATATTTCCTTGTTCATATCTTCAAAATTTTGTTAATACGAGTTTTGGCCCATTACTCATTATCTGGGCAACTGTGTATATTTGAACAGGTGTGTCCTGATAAATATTTCAAAAGTTATTATCAAACATTTAAAATTATGTAAAATATAAATAAACTTAATTGCAATAGAAAGCTCATATACCTCAGTATCAAAATCCATTAGTTGTTTTGCAGTGCAACCTAAAAAACTTTCAGCAAATATTGTAAATAAAGTGGCTGTGAGTGTACCTGTATCATCTGACAGTGTCACTTCCACGCGACATCTATTACAAAGATTTGTAATATATTAGTAGTAAGATAAATAATACTATAGAAGAGAATTTATTAATTTAGTATCTTACTTGGGTGTTGCTATAGCATCATCCTTCTCGCAATAATTACAGTAAAAACTTTGTTAATACATGGCCTCAATGGCATGATTATAATTATCAAATGCCATATACCAACATCGTTGATTTTCATTAGAAATTGTTATTGTTGCCTCTGTCCAGATTCTTATATGCTATAAATAAATATTAATATAAATTCTTTGTTGGTCAAAACACACATATAATAAAAAAGTTCAAAAATAATACTATATTGAGCATGTCTGGGATTTGTTGGATCTTAATTATCCAGCTTTGTGTTGGTCGCTCTGGAATATACATTGACAATTGTGGACATTGATCACAAGTTATTTCCCGAAGTTGTTTTTTATGGCTACCGCTCCTTTAATATTAAAAAAATATCAAAGTTAGAATATCAAAGTTTCACTAAACTTAAGTTTAGTAAATTAATCATACCATCTGTGAAATTCAACTGCTTGTTCTACTGTGGGATTTATCATTAGAGAGGAAGTTGGTCTTGTTGATAACGAAATATCTGCAAATTAAAATATTGTATTAAAAATTTTATGTTTCATCATTTTATTCTAAAGCAACAAAAAAATATACACAATTACTATGAAATGACGATACTCTCAGACGCCTTCCAAGGATTATCGGTTGGCTTTCTATTTCTTGTACAATTGCTTCGCATTCAACGTCAACAAATTGATTCCCACATGGTAAAATTATTGGTTGCAGTCTATGAGAAACATAAGGTAATGAAAAAAATTAGAATATAATATAAATAATTATAATTTAAATTACTAAATTTAATCGACACACCCTTCATTGAAAACTATGACCTCACGGATCATAATATTTTCATTCATGGTAGTGACTGTCTTTGCAGGTAGGACGTTTAATACAACCATGAGTACATCTGCAAAATCATATAATACTTTACATAATAATAGTGAAATACTTTTTTTTTGAAAATCTGTAACAGAAATGTAACAAAATATGTAAGAAATGATAAATTATAAGTAAATGTTATCCCTTACTAACTGAATGGATGGAATCAACATGCGTTGACATATTGCAAAGTAAAACAAACGGATAATCAATCAGTGGTATTTTTTTCATTTGATGTTGTTGTTCTAATAAGAGTTCTCGCATTTATAATCCATTGATAAGGATTGTCGATAATACGATAATCTGCTCTACAGAACTGGACAATAGCGTTTGATTAATAAAATATATATATCCTAAAGTCAGAGAAGAACGTCAGATTCGATCACGACCAAATATCATGACTGGAATTTTGGTTCCCTAGTAAAATAAACAATGACATAATTAAAATATGCATCTCATAAATACTTTAGTTAATATCATTATAATTATACTTACCTCTTCATCAGCTAGTACAAATCTTTGGAATGTCATAGTACTGTTCCGCGCATTTCTAGATAAGTTTTTCTCTACAATAATCGCTTTTACTGTTCAGTTTTTCACATTCGCTGTGATCTCTCTTATCATTCTTGTTGCAGTATTTATAGCTTTCCTGCAATACATTTTAAAATTAACATATTCCTAGAACTTATATTGTGTATGTAAGATAAATTATGTTAAATATAATAAAAATATTATTTATATGAATATTACCTTATGATAAAATAGCATTTTCAGCGGTAGAAAAAGCTAAAGATAAAAATTCTTTATATAAAACATTCTTTGTGTATGAATAAGTACGAATATCTTTTTCATTGGTTGGATGAATTAATCTCTTCACAGGTGATGAATTTCTCACTCTAGATAAAGCAACATATAATTGTCCATGAGAAAAAACAGATCGAGGTAAATATATACTAACAAAATCTAATGTTTGACCTTGCGTTTTATTTATTGTCATAGTGAAACTTAAACGAATAGGGAATTGTGTTCGTTTAAACTGGAATGAAGACTTCTCATCATTAAAAGGTATAAGTGGAATTCTAAGTAGAAACGCTCTTTTTCCTTTGTAATGTCCAGTAGCTATTTTAGCATCAATTATATTTCGTTTGAATTGTTGACATATTAATCTAGTTCCATTGCATAAACCTTCAGATGGATTAATATTTCGAAGTAATATCACTGGACAATTTAGTTTTAATAATAATTCATGACAAGGAAATCCAGTAGGTATCAAAAGATTCATAAAATCATTGGGAATTTTATCGTTGTGATTATCAAAAATTTCATCAAAACTATAATATCTAACTCTAACCAGGAAAACGTTGTATGAGAATGTCGTTTATCTCATTAACATCTTCATTCTTTGGAGTAAGAATACATCTATTCATCATTGATATTAAATTATTCAGAAAGTCATGTATATCACAAAAAACTGCATCTAATAAATAATTTATCGATTCTGAATCGTTCGTGTATGGAAGGAGCATAGATTTTGGCAATTCAATATAATCGTCAATCATAGTTTTCTCATTCCCATCACCTATAGATATCAAATATTGAGAAAATCTAGGATCTAATAACGATCTCATATTCGTAGTCAAATGAAACCTTTGGAATTTTGGCTATAAATAAGAACTTACTAAACTAGACTCAATGATTTCATATCTAGAGCCTTTTAGAATCATGAGAAGTACTTGACGAAAATAACCTCCTAACACGATAATTTTTCCACCAAATATTGCACAATTATCATTCAAATCTTGAAGTAATCGATCAAGTGCTTCAATTTTTTATTTCTTTGACATTGGAGCCTCATCCAAATAATAATTTTAGCAATTTGTAGTAAATGAGCCAGACCATATTATTTTGTGACAGAGCAATTGACATTTTCTGTAACGTCTAAAAGTATCTTGAATCTTGAATGAGTGGTACGACCACCAGGTAAAATAGACGTCACTACTCCAGAAAATGTTGTTGTAAGGGCAACAAAACCCTTCGATCTGATTGTTGCAAGAATAACACGATATAAAAAGGTTTTCCCACTACCACTAGGTCCATCGATAAAAAATGGTCCTGCAGTTCCCTGAAAAACTTTCTCTAATATTGCATCATACGCACACTTATGTTCAGAATTTAGTTGTTTTGTTGCATTAAGATCTTTTTCATCAACAATAATTTGTAGTTCTTCATCTATTTCTTTGAAGTTATTTTCTTTAAATTCAGAATCTAGATTTTCATCAAATAATCCAAAATCTTTGATTGATTTTCTCATATATTTGAGGAACATATTTATGTGCTGCAATACTTTAATTCTCACAATATTTGGAATTTGGAGTCAACAACATTCTATAATAATCATCTGAAAGTAGTTGTTCAAATCTCAACCATAAACATTTAGGATCATATGGATTACAATATATTAAAATTGTTGTGAAAAGTTGTCAAAGAGCATTTGGCATTTGATATTCTGACGCCTGTTCTAAACATTGATCTATACAAAAATCTGAATTTAACAGACCATTGAGTAACGCAGAGTCACGAAATGATGAAACGACAGTACCATCAACAGTAAGCAGATCGTCAAATGACGCAAGATCTTTTATATGATTTAATAACAAACGCAAATAATAACATTCACCTTCCGTTGGTTTAATAGTAACTATTCCACCAGTAGAACGACCTTGTTTTCTCAGAATCTAAATTTTATCTCTCTCATTCCATACAAAATTCTCTGGAAACTCTTTATATAATAACCTTCTAGCATGCTCATTAATATTATTCTTGTTAAAAAATTCAGTTAACATTGTCCTTGAGTGAAATTCATAATTCAACACATTAATCAAGTCGTCGTTTTACCAAAACGACACAGGTTATTTGTACGGCAAATGTAGTTGGAGATTTATAACTGCGGGATTAACTTCATTTAACACAAACGGATATATTCTCCAAATACCTTCAGGTGGGGAGACCCATCTTGCATTTTGTAATGAATTAATTTCATCAATATAAGAAGATTCACCTGCGGTCAAGAGACGAAAAGCAATTTGATCGTGACCCTTGTATATATATTTATACAAATATTTTACTGCTTTGATGGTTGAACAAATTTCTATGTTTATAGGATAGTCATACTTAGCTAATAAATAAGGACTATGTGGCACAACCCACCGGTTGTCTAACTTCGCACATCTAACAATGACCGTCATACCATCATCACGTCGCCTATAGCTCGAATATCTATATTTTCTCTGTGTAGTCTCATTGCAAACCTTAGGATAATTATTCTTACACGTTCTATTTCTTCGCATACAGGCATTTTGAGGATTTAATAAACTGCATTATCAAAAGATTCTGGTGCAATGATTTTAGAAGTTTGAGAGAGGATAATGAGAAAGTGAGCATGTGGAAGACCTCTTTTTTGAAATTCCACAACATACACATATGCAACCACATGACCAAAGATTTGTTTCTTAAACTAATCAATTTTCAATTCCTCCAGCTTTGCATGAAATATGTGGTTTAATAAATCAGGTCTATTTTGAGTCTCTTCAGTTGAAGTCATATTTTATTTTATTTCAGACCAATTTGGATTGCAAGTCATATATCAGCTCATTGAAACGTTGAACTAAAGCCATAGCATCCATATATCTTTTTTCCATATCACGAGGATCACCAATAAAAGATGCGGGAAGAATGATTTTTGTCCAATTTTATTAGCATCTCGTTCACCAGCATGAACACTATCAAGTATTCCTTGATACAAATGTGCTCTTATCTCATTCTGTTGATTTTGAAGATAATCAAGCCTTGAACTTTCGAGTTTTACGTACATATCTACTATATATTGTTAGAAAAGTCTATCGCAATGTAATAGCATAGACTTGTCACTGAACGGATTTGAAGTTTATAGCAATAATACTCATGACAAGAAACCATATTTCTCTTTTTCCTCTTTAACTGAACCTCATTTCGCATTAATTGTTCTTCTGATATGATTTTTTCCAAGAGCATCAAATTTTTCGTACATAAAAATTCTCCATCTCTCCTATCAATCCTTTTAATACCTTGATGCCATCAATTTTCTCCAAAATGAAACAATAATGGATACTGCATGGGGTCATAAGATCCAAAATAATATTGTATCCTATGTTTTTGTCCAGATTTATCTTGAACAATAATATCACGAGTTGAATGATTATAAGTTATACAATCTCCAACCCAAATAGCAGCAACTTGGGAACTGGAAGGAGCGTTATATACATGTTGATCCAAAAAAAACATCACTATGAATGCAAATATCATGTGATGCTAAATCAGGGACATATTTTAACGAGCGAAAAAAATTGAACGTAAGGATTAAAATGTAAGATACATAGGAGTTTATCGAGAACAGTACGAGTTAATTTTCTCGAATTGTACATACGATTTTCTATTTCATGATCCATATCATAGGAATAAAGTTGTAGGTAAGAAGCATGGTCATCAAGCGGCATAATATCATTTATATAGTGATAAACTTGCCCTTGAACGTGAAATGTATATATTCACTTGTTCCTCATTGATAAGTCCTTCGTATTTAACTCCAAAAGATGTACAAGCCATTGTATTGTTATATGTACAAATATATTTTCAGAATTCAATAGCCTCATCATCTGTTGAATAATATAAACTCTGGAATTCTTCAGGCATCGAGTTAGA
The DNA here is from genome assembly GCA_003255025.1 of Datisca glomerata. Classification (NCBI taxonomy): domain Eukaryota; kingdom Viridiplantae; phylum Streptophyta; class Magnoliopsida; order Cucurbitales; family Datiscaceae; genus Datisca; species Datisca glomerata. Next base: position 545,417 of record QANY01002702.1, read on the forward strand.
AGCAAGAATGACATCACCATTGGAGCAACAAAAACTTTTGACTCATGAGGAAATTTTATAGCATAATTGAATTCACAAACAGGAACGGAGGAGAGTAATAAAGGCTCAGAAGGAATATGTTCAGCCATCAAACAATGTTCGCCTAAATTTTTTATTCCATTATCATCTACACCACTCATAGATGATAATGTCTTCTTTCTAGCGTAATACTCTCCATTTCGCTTACGATTACTCTCTTTCTTTTCTTCTGATAACTGTGCGGAGAGTAATGAAAACTTAGAAGAAATCTGTTCAATCATTGAATAGTCTTTGCTTCAAGTTCTTTTTCCATTATCATGAACACCATCTATACATGATAATGCCTTCTTTCTAGCATAATACTCTCTACATCGCCTACAACTATTTTCCTTTTGTTCTTCGGATAATTGTGAATATCTAGTTTGAAGATGATTGGAGTTTTGTTGCGAAAACATTTAACCTTAAAATAAAATATGATTTAGTTAGATTCAAAACAACAATAAAAATATATCTATAAACAATATAAATAAGATATATCTTATTTTTTTCAAAATTTGTTGAACAAATTACCTAATTATATTTTCAAGAATTTATTTTTTATTATAAATAAAAGAATCATAAAAAGTTTTTATTCAAGTAAGTTAATAGCATTTGTCATTAAAAAACTCACAAAATACATTAATAAATTAATAGCATCAAAATAACTAATAATAATTAATAAATTATTAATTTAGTATTTTCTTGTCAATACATAATTTTTTCAATAAATATATCTATTACATCACCTAGATAGTATTAATCACTAAAAAAACTAACACATTAAATCTTTCACTTGAATTTTTTTGTAAGTTTTTTAGTTTTATTTTTTTGTCTGTTTTATGTTTTGGGTTGAATATATGAACATACAATAGGCGGAATAAATCATTGGGTTGATCTTATCGAACAAAAGCTTTTTAAATTTTAGAATAATGGTTTGTAGAAGTAAAAGACATTTATAGGTAAATATATAAAGGTTTGTACCTGTGAGCTGACTGGGCCTCTAAAAATTGGACATCATACTTTGATGAATCTTAAGCAAAGCTAAATAGGATGAAAATCTCTATTGAATGACCAATTCGTCGTACGAAAAGGCCTTCATCAGTCATTACATACTGTATTTCAGTATGTTCACAGAATTAGTAAATATTAGCATTCCATTGTCGCTAATGTTTTGTAATGAATCACATCTTTGATCATGATACATGTCTAACAGTCATATGGAAAAAGTTACGATGAAAAAAATTAATATTTATAAAACTGCAATGATAAAATTGAGAATATTAATAAAAATTTAAGAGTAAATAATTTATAGTGAAGCTTCATACTTGAAAAATATAATCTTACCGTATCAGTAGCTCTTAAGCAGAATTGATGCACCAAGAAAATGTAAAGAGAATAAAGTGCTTATGTTTGACTGCCCAAGGAAGAAATATATCTCTTATTAATTAGAAGTCAATAATTACGTTATTATATGTACATGTACTGAGGAAAAAATACAACATCTCACTTTTTTTAATACCGACATGTTTAATCTAGTCATATCTGTTTGCAGAACATTATGTTATTGCAATTAAGAAAGAGATGAAAATCTACTGGACGATCAACCTCTAAAAGTATATCTCAATCTCTCTCAATCTGACAACTCTTTCTCTATTTTCAATGTTGGTTTTTTTTCCTTCCTATATTTGAATATTTTTTTAACATTCTTATATATAAATATCACTTCCTTTTCTCTTCATTATTAAAAGAAGAGATCCAAAATGGACCATTATTCTCACAACTCCCATATTTATTTTTTGATGATAATTAAACTTAAATTATTATTTGTTTCTTAGATATATTTATACAAGTAAGTTAATGGCATTTGTCATTAAAAAACTCACAAAATACATTAATAAATTAATAACGTCAAAATAACTATAGTATTTTCTTGTCAATACATAATTTTTTCAATAAATATATCTATTACATCACCTGGATAGTACTAATCACTGAAAAAACTAACAAAAATTAAATCTTTCACTTGAATTTTTTTTGAGTTTTTTAGTTTTAATTTTTTTGTCTATTTTATGTTTTGGGATGAATATATGAACATACAATAGGCGGATTAAATCATTGGGTTGATCTTATCGAACATAAGCTTTCTAACTTTTAGAATAATGGTTTGTAGAAGGAAAATACATTTATAGGTGGACATATAAAGGTTTGTACCTGTGAACTGACTGTGTCTCTAAACGTTGGATATCATACTTTGATAAATGTTAAGCAAAAAGAGGATAAAAATCTCTACTGAATGACCAATTCGTCGTAAGAAAAAGCCTTCATCAGTCATTACATACTGTATTTTAGTATGTTCACAAAATTAGTAAATATTAGAGTTCCATTGTCGCTAATGTTTCGTAATGAATCACATATTTGTTCATGATTCATGTCTAACAGTCACATGAAAAAAGTTATGATAAAAAAAATGAAAATTTATAAAATTGCAATGATAAAATTGAGAATATTAATAAAAATTTATGAGTAAATAATTTATAATGAAGCTTCATACTTGAAAAATATAATATTACCGTATCAGTAGCTTTTAAGCAGAGTTGATACACCAAGGAAATGTAAAGAGAATAAAGTGCTTATGTTTGACTGCGCAAGGAAGAAATATATCTCTTATTAATTAGAAGTCAATAATTACGTTATTATATGTACATGTACAGAGGGAAAAATACAACATCTCACATTTTTTTAATACCGACATGTTTAATCTAGTCATATCTGTTTGCAGAACATAATGTTATTGCAATTAAGAAAGAGATGAAAATCTACTGGAAAATCAACCTCTAAAAATAGATCTCAATCTCTCTCAATCCCACAACTCTTTCTCTATTCCAATGTTAGTTTTTTTTTCCTTCCTATATTTGAATATTTTTTTAACAATCTTATATCTAAATATCACTTCCTTTTCTCTTCATTATTAAAAGAAGAGATCCAAAATGGACCATTATTCTCACAACTCCCATATTTATTTTCTGATGATAGTTAAACTTAAATTATTATTTGTTTCTTGGATATATTTATTTAAAATCACTTCCTTTATTTGCTTGGTTGCTAACTTCTTTAACAGAGTAAACTGTAGAATGTCATTGAGATTTAAAATCACTTCCTTTATTTTCTTGGTTGCTAACTTCTTTAACAGAGTAAACTCTATAATGTCATTGAGACTATGAGTTTAAGATTTAATTAAAGAAATTCAAGGCAAAAATTGCTATTAAATTTTTTTAAATAATTAGCCAATATAATGCTTTAAATATCTATTAATGCTTTAAAAGGACAACCTAAGACTAAGACAAGCTTTATAAAGCATATGAGATAGTCATGTGTTCTAAATTCCAACTTTATGCTTATACACTCTCAATAATCTTCTAATTGTTTGGAGATATAAAAAAATAAAAGGATATATAAAATAAAAAGATAAATCAACATTTAGCAGAAGAATTAGCATTTGATCCTAAATTTGTTATCCTAAGTCGGTCCTATCAATCAGGCCCAATTTTATCCAATTTTATTTGAAGTTGTTACGGTTTACAAACCCGACATCTTCACATTCATTAGTGGACTTACAAGAGGTTGTTAATGGATAAACATCATATGTACTCTCTAATACATGTGCAAGAGATATTACTGGTTGAATAATGATATTGAAAGAGCATTTAACTAATAAATAGGGAAATGTCAAAAGATGCACTCAAATTGCGACTAGAAATGATTAATCATTACATGAGGATAATCATCAATTTAAAATAGTACATCCATGAATTACATATTGAGTAGTATGTATTGAGTTATAGATAAATAAATAACTAATGTTATTTACCACTGTATCAACTACAATTGAAATGATCTCGGCATATAATCACATATGATGATCTATAAGAACCTCAAAATTTCATCACAATGATGACAATATGATCATAATAGAAAATACGTTGAGAAAATACAAGAAAACTAAGACAACTTCTAATTACAAGCAAAAAGAAGAGCTACTTCTTGGCAGATCTAGTACGCCAAAGAGATTGCCAAAACATAAGGAAGTTCTTCTGAGCCTCATTCCAACCCAAGAATAAGTTAATGGTAGGTCTTCATATCCTACATCTTCCAAGCATTTGGCCATGTATCATTTGAATGAATGGAAGTGTTTTCTTACAACCTATGTTACATCCAATATGATAACAATAAAAAAAGACTTTAACTTATTGAACTTGAAGAAGACTAACACTGTCCAATTTTTCTTGTAATTAAAATAATAAACGCAAATGTTCAAAACTGGAAACAACCATAAAAATATTGTCCAGAGAGAATTAAGACGTGTATTCATGAAGTAAATTACTACCATAATCAGCGTTTAGTTCCTCGTAATGATAAGCGTGAGGATGAGCAGATGGTCGTGTATTCTTTAAAGTCACCTCAATGTCTTCTCTATTGATTGGTCCAACCTTTGGCAAATCTGTGACACAAGAATATTCAAGGTGAAATATATTAAAGCTGACAATTCATCCTTTTAAAAGCAGCTATATGGCCAAACTTGGAAACTTTTGCAATTAATTATGAAGTCTAACTTTGTAAAACAAAAGCATTATATGTAAGACATATATGTGTAAGCATAAATGTCAAGAGCATAATACTAACTGATAGATAGTAAGAGAGACCTTAAAAGGCTTTTCAATTGACAAGATCAATCATGGAGAAGACAATAGCAACAATATCACATCTTGGAAAAGAGATATTACAGACCTTTACAAGTTAAAACTTATTGATTAAGGACCTTGTCAATTAAAAGATTACTATGAGTATTGAAATAAACATAGACCACAATTACACGACTAAGTAGGAAACTTTACGTGAACTATGTTGCTCTAGCAAAAACAAGTACAATTTATAGCCCCTACCAGGTTCCTAGGAGTTTGGAATTAAGATCAGTCATCAATAATTACAGCATCCACATAGTCGATCAGAGGCAACTAAAACAACAAAGCATATTGGAGAAACATCAAGTATCATATCTCAGATGTGATGAATGTAATCTGGATTCATCATCTTTTGCATTAAAGAAGATCTTATGCTGGATCAACACAAAATTGTGCAAAAATGTATTAAAAGCTAAAGCTCGAGGTAAATAAGAGCTATTGCTCACCATCATAAAACAATATGATAATATAGATAATTCTCTAGCATAGCAGGTAAAAGGAGCTTAGATAAATAGACCTAAAGGATGCTTGAGTGACTCTTATATATACACCAATGTAATCAATAGTTAGATATATGCTTATACATGTTTGTGCTCACAAGGATATGGCTATTCTCTGTTTGTATGGGCAAAAAGAATAAGATATAAGGTTTCAAAAAGCTATTTTCCTCAACGAAAAGTCGGCTTTTTGGAACTTTAATAGACCATAAAACATGATTAATAATATATCAAGCCTACTGATCACCAAATGTTACAATGAAATTACCAATACATCATTTTTCATTTCATTTGCGCTAAATGCCAAAAGTCAACTCGCTATAATCCACGAAAATATGGTTGATTAAATTAGTTACTTAAATAATGGAAAATGTTAACAGTACTCACGTCTACCTTTAGCCTCCAAACATAATAAATAAAATTAAATTATTGAAGGTATTTTAATATTTATGATCTCATAGTTAACGGCTTTCGACAAGCAAATTGAATAAACCACGATCGATATATAGAGCTTTCATAACAACATGATCATAAATTAAATAGACAGATACGTCATTCAGTCAATCTCAGCTTAACCATAAAAAAAATTATCACGCACGATACCTCATCTCACTTGAAAACATTTACAAAACACAAATACTCAGAAAAAATCAAATAACCCAAGTATTCCAATCCATTCAAAGCTATAATGGATCAAAAAATTCATATCAGACTAAGAACTAACCAAATCACTCACCTTCAATTCAGAGCCAAAATGAATCAATAACTACCACCATGCAAACATAATTACGAAATGATTATTCACAATTAACTACCATAGAGTAAAAAACACAACAGACAAATCACTTCAAAAAGCATGATTAGATAGCTAACTTACACGCGGCTTTAACTCACAGAGACTAACAACCTCAAGATAACAAAAGAGAACACACGCGCAATCTGAACCATAAGAAATTTGACAAGTTAATATCAACAATAAGTATTAATTACAAACGTTAAATAGGATCTAAAGTAAGGCTTTCCAAAGACGAACAAATGAAGAGAACTCTTACCTAAGAGAAGGCAGAAAACAACTAAAAACAAATTGAATTTTCTGTAAGACAATCGTCTAATTTATAATAGTAGAAATGACAAGGAAACAAAACCAATCGATTTGTTAGATAGCCAAAAACTACCGAACAGTAAAAAAGACAAATAATAATCGCATAATAAAATGAAACAGGTGATGAAAGAGAAAAAACACTGACATAATCCAAATCTATCCCAAAACACAAGAAAAATTAAAATCAAATTTGAATCTCAACCTCACGTATGTCAGCAACAGCTGTTATTCAACAATTTACCTCCAAAGCATAACAAAAACCACCGCATAAACAAAAAAATGAAAATAATGAGAAGATAAGAATGACCGAATAACAAAGATAATTTACCTACAGACTAATATGATTAATTATGTCATAGAAAAAATAGACCAGAAATCGAGGAGCAAAAGCCTGCAAAAATAGGATGCATATCAAGCACCTTAATATTAATGCCGGTTGAAAAGATAATGAAAACACACAAACTCAAACCTAAAGTTGAAGCATATTCAAATAAAGAAAAATTCAAAAAATGCAAAATCTGGATACTTCTCGCTCTTAAAAAATCCTAATCAACGAATGCTCAAACTTAGATTCTGCATATCAATAATCCTTAACCTCACATTTGCCAAGAATTAATCAAATCCATTGGAAACACAAATTGATATGAATCAAAGATAAGAAAAATGAAGACAGACAAAGAAAAGATGAATTGAGGCAGAAGAAGACTTACTCTAATGATTGCAGCGACTGCAACGATGAAGAATCCCGGCAAGCAGTCGTGTTCGACCGAGAGAGAGTGAGTGAGAGAGAGAGTGAGTGAGAGGGGTCGCGTAGCATGGAGAGAGGTCGCGTAGCAGACAGAGAGGTCATGCAGCATATAGACAGGTCGCCTAGCATAGAGAGAGAGTCGTTGAGAGTGAGAGAAAGAGGAGAAAACCCTAAACCTAATGAAAAAAGACTTTAAATACTAAACAATCAATATATGTGATCAAACAACATAAACGGCTCAGATTTATCCTCACAACTAAATGAACGACTCAAATCAAAATAATCTTACGGTTCAAATTCGGTCAATATTTTTAACTTTCAAAATGACTCTTACGCCCCTGATGCTAAGGAAAAATCCTGCACACTAGGAGAGGTAAATTCGTCAAGAAAAAGTCTCACACCCCATCTAAACCCTCTCTTTTATTATAAAGTAAGAAATGTATGAATAATCAACTTTATCTATTAATAAAAAAATAATAAAAACTTTATCCATTAATAAAAAAATTATTTAAATCGTTTTGAGAAAGATGTAATTTGGTGAGAGTGGATAGCTATATCAATATGTAAACAAATAAACTATATTATCTAATGGTCAAGGGAAATCAAAGGGTCATGAACATTTTTTGTTCGTTAATCTTGTAGTTTCATTTTTCCAATAACTGCAAAAAATACTAATCTCAAAAATTATATTGATAAGTTTGTTTAATGCATAATATTCGGTCATAACATTTCACCTTCTTTCTACCATTTACTATATGTTTTACATTTATATAAATCAAGAAAAGTCAATATTTCAAGGAACCTATATCTTACCAGACGAGCCTTCAGGAGAATGAGTGGAAGGTTCAACGTGAAAGTGTTCTATGGAATCAGAAATAGGCTAAAAACGAAGTGGCAAGATGTGAAATGTGAGAGGAATAGCGAGTATCAGCCTTTTTGTCAGTGGGTTTCGGAGGAAACTGTACATTTTCAGATCACTGAAATTGCTAATACTTCCAAATCAGGAAGAAGTAAGATTGACAAAGAATCTAATAAAAACTGTTCGGAGACTTTCCCGTGACTAGCGTTGGATGATTTGCATGTTCGACTCATTTTAAAGTTTTTCTTATTATATGATTATATACTGACTTTTATTGTACATTTTTATAATAATTCACTAAGATCTTTTTATAGATGTTATCTTACATTAAAGCATATTGAAAATATATTACAACAATCTTTTAGCATGAGTGGTGATTTCTATTTTATTTTTCAAAGCGTCTTTCTTACATTTTTAACTATACCTATAATCATTCAAAGACTCTTTCTGGATCCCTCTTCTAATCAAGTGTCAGGAGAAAGGAATAGAGATAAGGAACTCATAAATCACGTCTGAGTAAGTTTTTTTCTCCTTTCTAATTTATGATTGATTCTTATACCTTTTTGGGTACTTTTATCGAGTTGAATTTCGTGATTTCAATTTCATTTTATTAGATGACAGTTTTGTTCGTTCATTTTCCATTAAATACTAATTTCCAAAAAAATAGTGTTGTAATTTTCTAGTATGGTATTTTACTGTACATAAAAAAGAAAAAATATATGGGTATATTAAAAATTACATCATAAAATTTAATACCTAACATGAGATTATATTAAAAAATTAATCAAGTAAATATCGTGTAATCTGTGTATCTCACGGGCATACAACTAATATCGCGTGCAACTCAAGAGATTATATTACTCTTATTTGGGTTCACTAAATTAACTTTAGTGAAAAAAAAGAATCAATTTAATTAGTTTAGTCTCAATAAATTTAAAAAGTTATATTCAATCTCATCAATAGGGCATAGGAGGTAGAGTTTAATCACTATAAAGCTTAACTTTAATTTTGAAATTCAACATATAAGAACTATTTATTTTTAATTTAAACATTATTGTAAAAAACATAATTATTATCAAAATGATGGAAAAAATAATAAATTTATGAAAACTTAACTATTTATGTTAGTTGGTATAAAGATATTTAAGTAGTCAAGTTAATTATTGTGAATAAATACTTTAAAACAAGAAGACTAAGCGGTATATAGAAAAAAAGACTTATATAAAATAAATAAATAAATTATAAAATATAAAAGTAGGGGTCATTTAACCTTTAAAAATATATATATATATATATATATATNAGAAACTGTTCATTAATATAATAGTTAGACTTTCAATATGATTCCTTTAAATGTTTAACACTAAATCTAACAAAAAAATAACTAAAAAGTCTAAACTACTACATATAAAAATTGAGTATAAAAAGAGCTATGACCAAAGGAATGAAGCAATTTAAACCGGAGAAATTTGGAGAAATTTGCCACTGAATTTAGATTCTCTACAATAAAAATATAAAACTTCAATGTAATAGCTTCATTGTAAGGAAGACTTAAGTAATGATTTTATATTATATAAAGATTAGTTTATATCTTATCACTTTTATCCGCATAGAACTTCTATCTTATATGAAAAATAACAATTTGATGAGTTAATTAAAATTTTACATTTAAATTAATTAGTAAATTATTAGGGGTTATGCTCTCAAAGCATGTGTATTGACATTTTGATATACAATTTAATGAGGCTTATATTTTTCTTATAATTATTCTTTTAAACTATTGTTGAATAATTTATATAAATATCTGAAAATTTCATATTCATTAATGAGACTATGACCTTCTATTAGTACGAGAGGATTAAGATCATAGATAGTGAATAAAATTATCAGTAACATATCAAAGTATGAAATCTTTAATGAATAGTTGTTAGTACGGTTCACTAAGCAATATAAATGTGTGTGATCAAGATCCAGATCATTAATGTATATAGACATCTCAGTGATTATACTTTATATAATGAGATTATATATTACCGGACTTATGTGGATTAATATCTTTATCAGCATGCCATTTGTTATAAAAATTTAATACACATCAAGTTGATGATCATATGTAGATCAGTCTGAATCCTGATAAATCATGAACTCATATGTAGATCAGTCTGAATCCTGATAAATCATGAACTCATATGCATGTCTACTGGATCTTTTGATCCCCTCGTTAAAGTTTGTTTGTAAAACAGGCTAGTGACTTTTATTTTGAAAATCAGTATGTGAATGGATGGGAACATGATCTTGCAAAATTGGAATCTAAACTTTCCTAACAGATTGTATATTAGTTCCCTTAAGTGTTAATTCTAAAACTGAATGATTATTGAGTCAAATTTATAATAAGATTATAAATTCGTCATTCACTAGTGGATTAATGGTACTTAAAAGGTTCAAGAGGTATTTAGAGGGATAAAACGATAGTTTTGACCAGCTTTAATTTACGAACTAATAATTGGAGGACAGAACTACATGAAAAGGTTATATCAGTAGACTACATGAGAATACTATATAAATACATTCTATAATTACTAAGAGTTCAATCCCATATTTATAGTAGAGTACTAATGGAATTAATAAATAAGATTATTTAATTAAAGAGTTTAATTAATCATCTAATTTATTGGAACTTAGAATTATAGGTCAATGGTCCCCAAGTCACATTTATACTACGCTGTCTAGGGTGTGAATATTTCAAGACATAAGCCTTTTGAATCTTTAGTAGGAGCCTTTAGTCTTTTATTAGAGTAGGGGTCACGAGAGAGCATAACGTATTGTCCAGCCATAGTCGCAAGTCTGTTTATAGCTGCAATTCTTGTTATAGTCAACAAGGTGAAAACTTCTAGGAAAAAACTTTGAATTGGGAGGGTGACCTCCCAGTGAACTGACCGTACCACAAATAGACACAGATGAACAAGAAGAGTAGACTAGGGCGCTTGAAAGGACCATGTCAAAGGAACTCGGCAAAATGACCCTGTAACTTCGAGAGAAGGGGTGCTCTCTTATCTTTTGATTAGGAAAGCGGCACATACCAAGGGGTATCGATTGTTTATTAAAAGCACAATACTCTACTAAGTGGTAACACGATGTATAGAGTCTGACACCTTCCCAGTGCTAGAAGGTCATAAGGAGAAATGTAATAAGCTTTGAATGGAAGCACCAGTAAATGGCGGCAGTAACTCTAAATGTCCTAAGATAGAGAAAAAAGACTGACTTGTAAAAGAATTTTTATTCTGGGGTAAGTACATAATTATGAGATAACTATATGTGATTAATTAATTAATTAAATTATTTATATATAAATATAATTTTTGGAAATTATATATGTAAATAATTATCAATAATTTTTCAAATTATCGATAAGTGAAACAGAATATCCCATTTATGAAATTAGATAATTAAATTATTATTATATAATTATTTGGATTAACTAAATCTGTTATTTGTAAAATAACATTTAATTTAGTTGATATGGATAATTAGATATGTTAATTTTGAATTAACTGGTATCTAGATATTTTTTATTAAAATAAATATTTAATTTGTAGTAATTGCCACTTGTCAATCAATGATTGAGAATCATAGATCACCATGGACTACTGTAGTATCAAGTAGCACTACAGCAATAGGCATGTAACACTACAGTGCCACACGACACTGCAGTCTGGCGTAACATACATTGCTGTGAGACACTGTGATGGTTTACGCCAACTGTAGTGTTGTGTGGCAATGCAGTTGTGTACCATTATAGTATGAGTCCCACTGTATTGGGCGATTTGAAATTAAATATTAATTTTTAATGATCCCAAAATATCTTATTTAGAAAAGATACATATTATTCTAATGGCCTCAGTTGATGATCAGTTCATCAATCAAGAATTGAATGGAGAACAAAGTTAGTGTTAGAGTAATTTTTCTCTGTGATTAAAAGTTAATCAAATCTCTAAATGAACAATCATTACGGTCCTTTAGAGAATAGTCTCACTAGAATTATTCTCAGTAAATTTCTAGATCGTATGTGTTGAGTACATCTAGAGACATAAAAAGTTTCTTGTAATATTCTACGTGCCCACACACGTCCTAATGCATTGAGGATTGACTTGGAAGATCTTGGTGTGGATCTCGAAGTCTAGTGCTCCTTAGAACAGTTTCGTGAGATGGAGGATCAATCAGGTTTGCAAGGACGCTTAATATAGACTACAAAGATATATGATTCCTAACCTTATATGTTGTAGATTTAATGTATAAATATATAATGAATCCTGACTGATTGAAAAAGAGTTTTCAACAAAAAAAAATTTTTGGTTATCATGGCGTTACGCAAGTTTTATTTTATTAGAAGATTTGATTTTTATTAAAAAATTAATTTTTTAAATAGCCACGTGCCACACACTTCCGTCGTGCATGAGCCAACAAGTGGTATTAGAGTGATTTTTTTATATTTATATGTCAATGTTGTGTGGGTTTTCTTACAAATATGAGATATGTATGAATGAATGGATGATTATTGTTTTTTGAATGTATAGAAAATAATGGATCAATAATTATATGGTGATTATTGGGTAAGACTTTATTCTTTTAATTTTTTCTTAGATCTTGTGTAAGTCATTTTGGAGCGTAGGAATTTTTATAATTTTCTTTTGAATATTTATTTGTAATTATTCTGATCAGGAGAAGATGAAAAATGCACGAGACGAACGACAGAGGAAAATGATAATTCTTTTAGAATTCTGGTGCCTTCACCGGAAATCAGATTTTTGGCATTGGCACCACCGATTAATGACTACCAGCAATATTGCTAGAATTTACTATTATGGCGACGTCACCAGAAAATTGACGTCGGACGCGGCACTGTCGTTGTTGACGGTGGCAGCTGGTGGCGGCCGGTAGTGGTGGTCGGCGGTGGCTATGGTTGGCTGACGGTGATGGGCATCGGTAGGAGAGTCCTATCGTTGATGGCAACTGTTGTCACATTTAGAGAAGTTTCACAGAAACCCTAATACCAACTTACCCTATCACTGCAGAATTTGATGATAATCCTATCTTTATCAATTATTCTTTTAAATTTCAAAATTAATGTAATTTTAAAATTAATAATTAATTTTAATTTTATGAAAATTAGAAATTAATAAGTTGATTTGGTGAGACTCAAGTTTGACCAAACAAAAAAAATGTTTATTTGCTTAAGTCAAAGTCAACTATTTTGTAAGAGATAATTATAAAAATTAATTTTAATTAAGAAAAATAGTTTTTCCTAATTAAATAGGTTCTTTTTCAAAGCTTGAAGATCATGAAAATGGATATCAGGAGGAGAAGAAAATATTTTAGAAATATGTATTCTTAAAGTCCGATTTGTATTTTATTTCTTTATTACAAGTGTTGTATTTTAGAAATACCAAATAGTAACTCAATCCATTATTATTTTATTCAATTGTTAAATAATTATTTAAATGTTATGTTTGATAACTTGTCCATGCATTAGTTGCTCATATGCCATACATAAAAATTCTACACAGTTTCATTTGATCATGCATCTTATCAGTAGAAACATGATTTATTAGATTATCCTAAGTGTTTTTTGGATAAATATATATTTTTCATTTTCCTTAAAGATTTTTATACCCATTTTTCAAGACAAAGAATTTTATACCTCTGGCCCACCAACTTTATATCACCACTTACAATCTCTATTTTCCCTCATAATTTCTTTTTCTTTTTCAATGCACATGTCAAATCAATTAAATAATATTTTATTTTTCTTCTTCTTCTCCTTTATTTTTCAACGAAATTTTTTCTTCTACTTGAAGGGTTCAAATAGTTTTTCATGACTACTGGAACCCTTCAAGTAATTATTTTTTTATCAGTCAACACTCATACACCAAATGACGACTTGAAGGGTTCAATTAGTTATTTATGACTACTTGAACCCTTCAAGTAGTTGTTTATGACTACTTGAAGGGTTCAAGTACTTGTTTTTTTTCCAGTTAATTACCTATATACTAGGTGACTACTTGAAGGGTTCAAGTAGTTATTTATGACTACTTGAACCTTTCAAATAGTTATTTGTTATTTGATCAGTGAGCAACCCAAACACTAGTGACTACTTGAAGGTATCAAATAATTTTTTATAACTACTTGAACCCTTCAAGTAGCTTTTTATGGTTATTTGAACCCTTCAAGTAGTTATTTTTTTTATCACTCAGCAACCCATACATTAGGTGACTACTTGAAGGGTTCAAGTAATTATTTAGGACTATTTGAATGGTTTAAATAGTTGTTTATGACTAGTTGAAGGGTTCAAGTAGTTTTTTCAGTCAATTACCCATATACCAGGTGACTACTTGAAGGGTTTAAGTAGTTGTTTATGATTACTTGAACCCTTCAAGTGGTTATTTTCTATTTCGTCAGTCAACAACCCAAACATCAGGTGACTACTTGAATGGTTCAAGTAGCTTTTTAAGACTACGTGAACCTTTTTTTGTTTATAAAAAATAAGAGAAAGGGAACGTTAAGTACTTCAAGTGTTCGAGTAGCTTTTTATGACTACTTGAATCCTTTAACTACTCGACGTTCCTTTTCTCATATTTTTTAGACACAAAAAATGGCTCAAGAAGTCTTAAAAACTACTTAAACCTTTCAAGTAGTCATAAAATTCTATTTGAACCCTTCAAGTAGTGACCTGGTATTTGCGTTGTTGACTAACAAAACAAAAAACAATTACTTGAAGGGTTCAAGTAGTCATAAACAACTATTTGAACCCTTTAAGTAGTCACCTGGTGTATGAGTGTTGACTTACAAAAATAAAAAAATTACTTAAAGGGTTTAAATAGTCATAAAAACTACTTGAACCCTTCATGTAAAAAAAAACTTCGTTGAAAAATAAAGAAGAAGAAGAAGAAGAATAATAAACTATTATTAAATTAAACTTTTCAAGTAGTCATCTGATATTTGAGTAATTGAATGACAAAAAAAACTACTTGAACCATTTAAGTAGACATCAACAACTACTTGAAGGGTTCAAGTAGTCATAAATAACTACTAAAATATGTTACGTAGTCACCTGGTGTATAAATGTTGACGGACAAGTAAGGTCGTAAAACGGTTCATAGGGAGTCAGAAGCAAGCAGAATCAAATGTGGGTCAAACTCACATAAGGAGAGGGGGAGACACATTCATGAAAAGCTAGAAGCCGTGCCGTGAGGGACTGGCCAACTATGAATAGATATTTGACTTTCGGGTAAGAGTAGGAACACCTATTAGTTTGTAATGTGGGTCTACTTCTTACAAAACATACAAATAAGTCTTCAGGCAGGCATCGAAAAGGGGACAAATAAGTCTTCCAGAATGTATCATGGCCCTATCTATTCATCTTTTTATTAAAAAAAAAAAGAGTTATGCATCTCTCCGAGGCTGAGAGAACAAATAGGCATGGGGAAGAGTGAGAGGGAGGGCTACGAGCCCTCTCTCGTTGCTGTTCCCAGACCACCCATCCCTTCATTCCCCTCCACCCATCCTTTTAAGGTCCGATGAGATCAGATCTCTCGAACGAAGTGAAGTGATAGGAAGAGAAGACTACTGGTAACAGATCACAATTCATGCACCCCCTTGTATGGTAAGGGGAAAACGGAAGTGCGCTCCAGCGCACCAGCTGAAGGAAAGAGCTTTGGAAACTGACGTTCTTATTAGAGAAAGGGGTAAGTAAAAACCTACTCCTAAGAAGTTGTTGGATCGAAGTAGATAGATCATTATCCATCAGCCCTCCTACAGCAGAGGGAAAATAATTACTTGAAGAGTTCAAGTAGTCACAAAAAACTATTTGAACCCTTCAAATAAAAAAAAGCTTCATTGAAAAATAAAGAAGAAGAAGACTAAAATATTATTAAATTGAGCCTTTCAAGTAGTCATCTAGTGTATAGGTAATTGACTGGAAAAAAAATAACTACTTGAAACCTTCAAGTAGTCCTCTCAAGTATGAGTGTTGACAAACAAAAATAATAATTACTTGAAGGGTTTAAGTAATCATAAAAATCTACTTGAACCCTTCAAGTAGAAGAAAAATCTTTGTTGAATAATAAAGAAGAAGAAAAAGAATAAAATATTATTAAATTAAACCCTTCAAGTAATAACCTGATGTATGAGTAATTGGTTGACAAAAAATAACTACTTAAACCCTTCTAGTGGTCATAAACAACTACTTGAAGGGTTCAAGTAGTCATAAACAACTACTTGAACCCTCCAAGTAGTCACTTGGTGTATAAGTGTTGACTGATAAAAAAATAACTACTTGAAAGGTTCAAGTAGTGATAAAAAAAACTACTTGAACCCTTCAAGTAGAAGAAAAAACTTCGTCGAAAAATAAAGAAGAATAAGGAGAATAAAATATTAAATTAATTTGACATATTCATTGAAAAAATGATGAGGGAAGAGAGAGATTGCAACTGGTAATGTGAAGCTGTTGAGTCAGGGGTATAAAATTCATTATTTTCAAAAAGGGTTATAATTTTCTTTAGACAAGTTGAAAAATGTATATTAATCCAAATACCCTTGTCCTAATATGTTTATATGTATTGTTTATGAAATCAATTGCATGTAAACTGCTAGGTTTTAATTACTTAAAACTTGGTAATCACAACACACTAATAGCTATTTACCTTTAGGATAATCGACTTTAGTAAAAAAGTTTTATTAAAGTTTGATGAATGTAATTAATTAGTTATTCTAAGTTCACCTAATTATGATTTAGACACTTTAGAAAGTTAAATGAACTTAGACCAATGAGATTGGTATAACTGATTATTAAGTATTCATAGGGTTATTATTTTAACCAATGACTAATTTAGAATTAATTAATTAGTTAAAATAAAAACACATAATCCTAAAATAATGAGTGGGAGAAGGTTGGCATGTGAATGTAACCTATGGTGTCCATCATTAGTACAACACCATGAGGTGCAGTAAAGGCCTCGAGATGACTTTGTTTTCATCCTCCTAAGAAAGGTTTCGAGTTGTACCAATACCATGATTGAACTTCTTAAGAAGATAGTGCTGGTCGTCGTAGCGCGTGTGCGGCGGAAGCGCGGATGCGCGTGGCCTTTTCAATTTTTTTTGACAAAAATCGAATCTTTTAAAAGAACAAAACTTGCGCAACACCACAATAACTAAATAAATGGTTATTTAATAATATTTAGGGATAAATTGAATTAATATTTAATTATAAAATTACCAATTACAGTGAGACCCATGGCAATTGTGCACAACTGTAGTGCCACATGGCACTACAGTGTTGCAGACTCATTACTGTACTGCCACGTGGCACCACAATAATACTTGTCAATTTCTGATACCTTATCAGTGACTAACACGTGGGAATAGTTGGGAATAAAATATTTATTTTAATAACATAATTATCTAAATATCAGTTAATTTAAAATTAATATATCTAATTATCCCTATCAACTAACTTATATGTCATTGCATATAACAAATTTAGTTGATTTAAATTATTATCTAATAATAATTTAATTATCTAATTTTACAAATTAAATATTATGTCTCACTTATCGATAATTAAAAAATTTGATAATTATTTATATATATAATTTCAGAAAATTATATTTAAATACATAAATAATTTAATTAATTAATCACACATAATTATCTAATAATTATGTACATGACTAAGAATAAATTTTTTTGCAAGTCAGTCATTTTCTCATGTCTTGAAATATTCACACCCTAAACAGCGTAGTCTAAAGGTGACTTAGGGAACATGGACCTATAATCCTTAGCTCCAATAAATCAAATTATTAATTAAAGTCTTTAATTAAATAATCTTATTTATTAATTTCACTATTACTTCACTATAAATATGGAATTGCACTCTTAGAGATTATAGAATGTATTTACAAAATATTCTCATGTAGTCCACTAACATAATAATTTCATGTAGTTCTATCCTCCAATTATTGGTTCGTAAATTATAACTGGTCAAAATTATAATTTTATCCTTCTAATAACCTCTTTATCCTTAAGTACCAGTCATCTACTAGTAAATGACTAATTTATAATCTTATTGTAAATTTGAGTTCAATAACCATTCAGTTTCATAATTAACACTTAAGAGAACCAATATACGATCCGTTAGGAAAGTTTAGATTTCAAATCTTGTAAGATCATGTCTCAGCCATCCACATCCTTGAATCTCCAAAACAAACGTCACTAGCCTGATAAATAAACAGACATTAACGAGTGAATCAAAAGATCTAATAGACATGCATATGAGTTTAATACTACTCAGGATTCAGACTGATCTACATATGATCATCGAATTGATGTGTATTAAATCTTTATAATAAACGGCACGTTAATAAAAATATTAATTCGCAACGATCATATCATATATAATCTTATTATATAAAGTACATTCACTAAGATGTCTATCCATATCAATGATCTGGATCTAAATCATACACATTCATAATGCTTAGTTAAACCGTACTAGCAACCATTTATTAAAGATTTCATACTTTAATATGTTGCTGATAATTTTATTCATTATCTGTGATTTAAATTATCTCGTAATAATACAATATCATAGTCTCATTAATGAATATTGAGTTTTTAGATATTTATATAAATTATTCAATAATAATTTAAAAGAACAATTATAATAAATATAAAATCCTCTTCAAATTTCATATCAAAATGTCAATACACATGCTTTGAGGGCATAACCTCCAACAAATAGGAGGAAGTGATGTAGTTTAGTTTTGACCGACCCTATGGCGGCTTATTCTAAATGAAGTCATGGAATCTGATATGATGGGTTACAGTCACAAAGTCACAATTAAGATTTCATGTGAATAATTGTGACTCGACCAAATAAGCGATACCTTATTGTTAAAAGAGAAAATATGAGATATTTTAAGATTTAATTAATAAGGATGAGAATGTATCATAGATAGTTTAAGGCTAATTTGACTGACCATAAGGTGGCACATTAATCATTGGGTTGTTTTGTCGTGATTAGTAATTATTAAATTTATGTGTTTATTATGTTGCATTCATGCATCAAGTTTACTTTTTGAATTCTAGATATTTATCAATTATATTGAATCTTGTATGTTTTCAATTTCAGTTATCATTATAATATCTACCATGGGCAACCTATTAATGCTTTAATCGCTCTTGAAAAATTGAATGGTGATAATTTCATACGTTGAAAATCAAATATGAACTTAATACTCATTTCTGAGAACCATAAGTTCATTCTTACTGTGGAACGTCCTGAGGAGCCCGCTGCTAACGCCACTAAGAATGTTAGGGACAAATATGATGCTTGAGTCATAACAAATAACAAGGCAAAATGCTACATGCCTGTGAGCATGAATGATTTCTAAGAACCAAACATGAAAGTATGGAGAGTGCCTATGAGGTTATCGAATCTTTACAGGTGATGTTTGGGCATTAGTCTAATCAAAGTCATCATGAGACCACTAGGAGCTATATGACTAAGATGAGAAATTGTACTTCTATTGGAGAACATGTTTTGAACATTATCAACATAATGCACAAGGCAGAAGTACGTGAGGTGACAATTAATGAGTGGACTCAAATTAGCATTATACTCGAGTCACTCACAACATCTTTTTATGCGTTCACGACCAACTATGTTATGAACAAGTTGTAATTCAACATGACCCAATTATTGAATGAACTACAGACTTTTGAGTCACTCAATCTTAGAATGACCAAAAAGGGCAAGCCGAATGTTGTTGAGCAAAAGCATCTTCCAATATTGTTAAAAACAAGAAACGGAAGAAGAACAATGGTAAGTACAAAGGTAAGAACAAGAAAGGGAAGAATCGCCAAAAGCCAATTAGAACAAGAAAAATAGCAAGCCTGAGGGAAAATATTTTCACTGTGGGGTTGGAGGTCATTGAAAGAGAAACTGTAACAAGTGTCTCTCTAAGATGAAAAAAAAGGTAAATATGATTCAATTGTACTTGAAGTTTACTTAGTGGAATATGATTTGTCTTCTTAGATACTTGATTCAGGAGCCACTAACCATGTGTGTTCTTCTTTACAGATGCTTGATTCGTCAAGGTAGCTGACTAAAGGTGAAGTCATTTTGAGAGTTGGTAGTGGTGCGCTCGTGTCAGCTAAAGCATTAGGGACAATTCATTTACTTTTTAGATATAATTATTTGGTTTGGACAATGTTTATTATATTTTTGGTTTTTTGAGAAATTTGATTTCTCTTTCTTTTTGAAAGAACAATTATTCTTAGTTTCTTTTATTAATAAATAGTTTATTATTTCTAAGAATGGATTTGATATTTATCATGCTAAAGTTATAAACGGACTGTATATGCTTAAACCAATTGAACACGCATTAAATAATTTTGAATTATTTAAAGTAACAAAACCTAAAAGTAACAAACGAGAAAAAGTTTCTCATGAGGATGATAACATATATATTTGACATCTTAGGTTAGGACATAATAATCTAGATAGGTTAAACAGTTTAACAAAGCATGGTGCTTTGAGTGAATTAAAAGTTGGAACTCTTCATGTTTGTGAATCCTGTAAAGAGGTAAAATGACCAAGAGACCTTTTACAGGAAATGGCCAAAGAGTCAATGAACCACTTGAGCTAGTACATAGTGATATCTGTAGACCAATCAATGTACAAACTAGAGGTAGGTATGAGCATTTTATCACTTTCATTGACGACTACTGAAGATATGGTTATAGTTACCTAATGCATAGAAAGTTTGAAACTTTTGGAATGTTTAAAAACTTCAAGGCTGAAACTGAAAAGTAATTAGGTAAATCGTTGAAAGCACTTCGATCCGATCGAGGTGGTGAATACTTGGATTTAGAATTCAAGGATTATTTGCTGGAGAGTGAATTCTTATCCCAACTCACAGCACCTGGAATACCACAGCAAAATAGTGTTGCAAAAAAGAGAAATTGAATCTAATTGGATATGGTTAAGTTGATGTTAAGCTATTCATCACTGTCACTTATATTTTGGAGCTATGCATTACACATGGCTACATACATTTTGAATGTAGTGCCCTCTAAGTTTGTAAGCAAGATGCCTTTAGTGTTATGGAATGGCTCCAAACCTAATTTGCGTCATTTCTGTATATGGGGGTGTCCAGTTTACGTTCTTAGACCCAAGATCGGAAAGTTAGACTGGAGGTATGAAGTATGCATATTCGTAGGCTATGCTCCAAGACTAGAGGTGTGTATTTTTATAGTCATAATGATCAAAAGGTGTTTGTATTGACAAATTCAACCTTCCTTGAGCATGACTATATACAAACCTACAAACCTCATAGCAAAGCAGTTCTCGAGGAATTAATGGAAAATAAGATCAGACCACCTTCAATTTCTTCTAATAAAAAACAAACCAGAGAAACCACAATTCCTGCAAAGGAAACCTCGGTGCAACATCATAGTGGAAGGGTTGTGAGACAACCAATTCACTAAAAACTTGAAGCACATTGTCAAACATTGATAAGGGTGATTCATTATCTTATGAAGAAGCAATGGATGATCCTGAAAAGATGAAATGGCAATATGTCATGAACTAGGAAATGGAATCTAAGTATTCCAATTCCGTCTGAGAACTTGTAGATTTACCTCAATATGTATGTAAATGGATTTTCATGAAAAAAAGAGGAACAGATGGGAGAGTAGAGACTTTCAAGGCACGGTTAGTAGTCAAGGGTTATACACAAAAGAAGGGAGTCGATTATGAAGAGACATTCTCCCATGTGACCGTGCATAAATCCATTCGCATCTTTTTGTCCATAGCCACTAGTTTTGACTTTTAGATATGAAAAATGGAAGTCAAGACAGCTTTTCAGAATGACTCTCTTGAAGAAATCATCTATATGATGCAACCATAAGGGTTCGTACAAAATGGGTAAGATCAGAAGTATGCAAGTTGCGTAAATCCATTTATGGATTAAAGCAACATCTAGATCTTGGAATCTTACCTTTGATAAGATTATAAAGTCTTATGGCTTCAAGCAAAATGATGATGAAGCTTGTGTTTATAAATACATCAAAGATAAGATAGTGGTTTTCTTAGTTCTTTATGTGACGATATTCTACTCATTGAGAATTATGTGGAAACTTTGTCAAGAAATTCCAAATGCAAGATTTGGGATAAGCGAACTATATTCTAGGCATCCAAATCCTAAAGGATAGAAAGAACAAGTTATTGACATTTTCTTAGGTATCTTATATTGATAAGGTACTGTAGAGATTCACTATAGAGAATTTCAAGAAAGGTCAACTAACGACTTGACATGGAATTGTCCTCTCTAAGGAACAATATCCTAAGACACCTCAAGAGGAATAGGATATGAGAAAGGTTCTATATGCTTCAGTAGTTTGAAGTCTCATGTATGTCATGTTATGTACGAGACCAGACATCTATTATACAGTGAGAATTGTCAGTCGTTATCAATTGAATCTAGTTTTGGGACACTGGATTGCAGTGAAGCACATTCTCAAGTATCTTAGGAGAACGTGAAACTATATGCTTATTTATTCAGGTGGAGACCTGAACCCCACGTGATGTACTGATTCTGATTTTTAATCAGACAAATATAGTCGAAAGTCAACTTCTAGATCAGTATCCACCCTAGGTGGAGGAGCTGTAGTCTGGAGAAGTATTAAACAATTCAGGATTGTAGATTCTACTGTGGAAGTCGAATATAGTGGCTTGTGAAACTACGAAAGAATTGGTATGTCTTAGAAAGTTCTATATTATTCTAGAAGTAGATTTAGATATGGGCAAGCCAATGATCCTCTACTATAACAACAGTGGGGAGGTAGTGAATTGCAATTAACCAAGGAGTCATTAGAGGGGAAAACACATAGAATGGAAATATCATCTTGTAAAAGAGATCGTGCATCGAGGGGGATGTGACTGTTATGAAGATATCGTCAGCTGATACTTTTATAAAGATACTTCCAGTGAAGTCATTTGAGGGTCACGTGCATAACATGGGATTGAGAGAATTGCCTCATTTACTTTAGGGAAAGTGGGAGATTGTTAGCAGTTATGCTCTCAAAACATGTGTCTTAAGATTTTGATATGAAATTTAATGAGGATTATTATTTTCTTATAATTGTTCTTTTAAATTATTGTTGAATAATATATATAAATATCTGAAAATTCAATATTCATTAATAAGACTATGACATTGTCTTAGTACGAGAGGATTAAGATCATAGATAATGAATATAATTGTCAGTAACATATTAAAGTATGTAATCTTTAATTAATGGTTGCTAGTACAGTTCATTAAGCATTATGAATGCGTGTGATCTAGATCCGGATCATTGATGTATATAGAAATATTGGAATGTACTTTATAAAAAGAGACTATATATGACTTGACCGATGCGAATTAATATCTTTATCAACGTGTCGTTTATCATAAAAATTTAATATACATCAATTCGATGACATATGTAGAATAGTC
Organism: Datisca glomerata; assembly: GCA_003255025.1. Taxonomy (NCBI): domain Eukaryota; kingdom Viridiplantae; phylum Streptophyta; class Magnoliopsida; order Cucurbitales; family Datiscaceae; genus Datisca; species Datisca glomerata. The sequence continues at coordinate 568,976 of QANY01002702.1, forward strand.
TGAATCCTGAGCAGTCATGAACTCATCTGCGTGTTTACTAGATCTTTTGATTCACTCGTCAAGGTTTGTTTATAAAATAGGCTAGTGACTTTTATTTCGAAAATTCAATGTTGTGGATGGCTGGAAACATGATCTTGCAAGAATTAGAGTCCAAGCTTTCCTAACGGATCATATATTAGATCTCTTAAGTGTTAATTCAGAAATTGAATGGTTATTGAGATCAAATTTATAATAAAATTATAAATTAGCCATTCACTAGGCGATTAATAAAACTTACAAATCAAGAGGTATTTAGATGAGTAAAATGATAATTTTGACCAGCTCTAATTTACGAAACAATAATTAGATGACATAACTATATGAAATGATTATATCAGTTGACTACATGAGAATACTCTGTAAATACATTCTTTATTGACTAAGAGTTCAATTTCATATGTATAGTGGAGTAATAATAGAATTAATAAATAAGATTATTATATTAAAGAGTTTAATTAAAATCTAGTTTATTGGAGCTTAGGATTATAGGTCTATAGTCTCCAAGTCACATTTATTCTATGCAGTCTAGGGTGTGAATATTTCAGGACATGAGAAAATGACTAATTTACAAAAAAAATTATTCTTGGGTAAGTACATAACTATAAGAAAAATATATGTGATTAATTAATTAAGAATTAATTAATTGAATTATTTATATATATAAATATAATTTTTAGAAATTATTTATATATAATTATCGATTATTTTTTAAATTATCGATAATTGAGACAGAATATCTAATTTATGAAATTCGATAATTAAATTATTATCTAATAATAATTTAAATGAACTAAAAATGTTATTTGTGAGTAACAGATAATTTAGTTGATAGGAATAATCAGATATATTAATTTTAAATTAACTGATATCTAGATATTTATCTCATTAAAATAAATATTTAATTTGCAGTAATTTTCACATGTCGATCAATGACTGAGAATCAAGATTATCATTGACTGTTGTAGTGCCACATGGCACTACAGCAGTAGGCGTGTAACACTACAGTGCCACACATCACTGCAATGTGGCGTAACACATAGTGATGTGAGGCACTGTGATGGTTTACGCCAACTGCAGTACTGTGTGTCACTACAGTTGTGCACCATTATATAATGAGTCCCACTGTATTGGGTCATTTGAATTTAAATATTAATTTTCAATTATCCTTAAATATCTGATGCCCCATTATCTAGAAAAGATACAGATATTATTCTAATGGTCTCAGTTGATGATCAGTTAATCAGTTCGTCAATCAAGTATTGAATGGAGAACACAGTTGGTGTCAGAGTCATTTTTCTCTACGAACAACATACACATTTAATTTTAATTATTTTTATTTCTCTTTCAAAGAAATGAATCGGCTTTAATTTCATTAATGAACCGTTTTGAATTCAAATAATTAAATCGAACTGTATTTTTCCTATTATAGATCAAATGGATATTGTCTTTTCTTTTGAGATTATAATGAACCGTTCTTTTTTATAAAAAATAAATAAATTAAAAACCACTTATTGTGTTTATGGGTTTGATTGGTTGTTTGTTTTGAAAATTAAAAGTTTTGTATGAATTACTTTTTTGAAATAGTTTATTATTCAAATGATTTTGACTTACAAGTTTTTTACACTAATTTATAAATTAAATAAACAGTTCATATTTTAAGAAATTTAGAATATATAAGATATAATTTATAAAAGACTTTTTCTCTATTAAAGCATGTAGTAAATTATCATAGTCTTCAACACATACGATAGAATAAATTTAGTAAGGCACTTAAATTTCTCCATCAACAAATAATCAAACTATTAATTTCAATATCAAATTATTCATTTATCTAATTATTTAATAAAATTTAATATGTTTAAATTAATCTGTCTCTTAATTTTTCACGACTAATATATTGTTAATAATTGATATGATAAATGTGATTTTAGTAGAGAAAATATCAAAAGATTTATCAATTTACAGTTTCATATAATAGTAAGTACAACTTATGTCTATAAATATTTCTCCCACTAAATTTCATTTAAAAATAATAATGATTTTGTTTAATTTTCATTTCAAGTCATATCCAAAAACTCTCCGATAATTAACATTATTTTTATTTATTTCTCATAAAATGTGTAAATTTGAAAATATCAATAATTAATGCATAAGAATATTCAAATGCGAAATTTTATATTCACGTGCGATCAGAGATAAGTCTCTTTATGCGGCGCCGAAGTTTGAAATGTCCTCAATGAAAGCATTGATGTTAGAATCCGATGAGCCACCATCACCAATTGCACGATGATAAATCAACTGAATCTCTCTGGCTCTTCTCTTCATTTCTTTCTTTTCAGCACTTTCCAAATCCATAAACTTTCTCACCATTTCTGCAACTTCATCTCTTGTCACCAACTGATCTTCACCCAGTTTTTGCTTCACCCTCCAACCCACCTTCCAATCCTCTACAATTTGCTTAGCATTTTCCATCTGATCCATTACTATTGGAAATGTCAGGAAAGTAAAACCTGCAAATAGACCCTCACGAATTGAATTCCACCCACAATGACTCCAAAACCCACCAATAGAAGAATGACACAACACCCTCAATTGGTCACACCATGGCACCACCAACCCCATATCACCACAGGCCTCCCTCAACCGAGTAGTTTCCCCACGCGCCACCCATAAGAACATAACACCACTTGAGCACAACCCAGCAGCTATTTCATCCATTTGGGCACTTGAAACTGAAAGAAAGCTTCCGAAAGACATGTACAAAACAGAGCTAGTGGGTTGGCAATCTAGCCAGTTTAAGTAGTTAAGGTCACTGTGGTAAGCATTTGCAAATGAATTGTGATCAAATGGTAAGGCAGGGCCAATTGGGTAAATGGGTAATGAGAAGTTGGCTCTCAAAATGTCAATGACTTCGGATTCAAGCTCATATATGGAAGGGAACAAGAGATATTGTGCTTTTGGTAGCGAAGAGAAAGCTTTAAGGATACGTTGTAGCATGGTTTGGCTTTTTCCATCGATAAATGAGGGAAGGTCTACTAGACGTGTTGAAGATATTCCCGGAATGTAGTCTATTCGTTCTTCACCTATTTCTGTCACATAAGAAATACATTCACTTCTTAGTTAATTACTTCTACTAATCAATTAGAAACTTAAAGGCAATGTTTCAGTGTGTTCAATTAATGGTAGAATTGCAAGAAAAATTAAGTAAATTAAAGGGTAAAATAGATTTCAACCTATTAAAATTTGTAATAATAGTATATTTTTTCAATTGGTTCTCTAAATTTACAAATTATTAACAATTAATATTCTTCGTAAACATCTCCTCATTCTTCTGAATAACATTTATATAAACACAAAAGAGAGATGAAAATTTTCACCTTGTAAATTAGCAGAGAAGTGCCCATTTTGCTGAAAGAGATGAAAATGTTGAAAAACAGAGAAAATAGAGGCCGACATAGGCCAAAACGAAGCCACCGGAATATTCCTCCGATTCCCTAACCCAACCACCCAAAACAGAAAACTATCAGCCATAATAACAGTCGCAGGTGGATCGAGCATATCCAATAGCCGCTCAAATGGAGCTTCTATTTTTGTGGAAATAGCTTCTATAAAAGCTTCCATATCTGCGGCGCGAACTAGCTCAGAGGGAACAACGTTAGGGATGGACCTGAAGTGGATGTTGTCGGGTTTAGAATGGGAGCGGATGAAACCGAGCCACTCTTCGGTGACGACGAAGGTGATGAGAATGTCTGTAATTTTGGAAGCTAGAGAAACGCAGAGATTCATCATAGGATTAATGTGCCCACGACCGGGATAGGGCAAAGCCACCATGTGGAAAGGACTCGATACTTTTGCTCCGGCGAAGTTCATATTTAAATCCTCCCGGTTTAGCCGAAGAGAAAGCGCCTAAGACTAGAGACCAACACCAATACCATAAAACTGAGCAGAACGACTTAAATATTCAATTGGCTAATGAATCTAAATCTACTGCTAAGACCAAAGAAAGGAGTAGCAATATTGAGTACGATAACCCTTGGAACAGCCAAAGACAAAAAGAAAATGGACAGTCCTGTTACATCTGTGCCGTCAATCAACGGACGGCCTAGATGTGATTTCAGAAAAATACAAAAAAAAAAACTCAAAAACTTGTCTTTCACCTCGGTGAAAGCGTCAAGATGACCGTGGTCATTACACTAACATTCCCTAGTGTTGGGATTTATGTTAGAAAATTGTACGGTCAAAATGTGACTTAGGAAAAAGATAAAAAGAAAATAAATTAAAAACTATTTTATGAAGGTCGGTGATGTAACTTTACATTTCCCCAACAGGTGGGATCTTTTTCCTCCTGGTTAGCTTCTCTAACCACCTCTTGAATTTTGACCGTTGATGTGATCATTGGTCTCATTGATGAGCATTAGTCTCAATTAAGTTGTGAATATATGGATGCTATTATGACTATGACAGTCGTTGACATTTTTTACAGGACAAATTATAGAGGTTTATCTCGTTGGTGAGATGTTATACTTTGTCTTTCAAAGCTCAGTCATATTTTATACGTAGTCAGTAATCGGTTTTTGGTCACGTAGGCAATGATGTCACTTTTTTCATCGACAGGTATTAATTGGAAATATGTGAAAATTCTAATGATAGTAATAATAATTTATTATTACATTTTATTTCTAAAGTCAGGTGTCAATTTTTTTTTAATTTCACACTAAGATAACTAGGAGAAAAGAACTTATATAGGGTAAAATGATGACAAAAAAATTTCGTGGCATCCGAGCATACGAGATGTTCGGATGAATATATCAACAAAGGTCGCGGTCGCCAAAACCTCTTACTCACCTAAGATGGTTAGGAGAAAAGATCATGCATAAGGTAAAATGACTACGGTAGTAGTCCAAAGACATTTTATGTTTAGATGATATACATTGAGTCATTCAATTGATACATTAAGTCATTCGATAATCTAATTAAAAAGTATTAATTTTTTGAAGACCATTCAAAACCTACCTATAAAAAAAGTATGAGTCAACAATAATAAAATTGATGTTTTATTTGTTGATGGACCTCGACGAATAAGTAAAACATTTTTGTATCGCGCGTTACTTGCTCAAATAAGATAACGTGGGATGATAGTGATATCAATTGCAACTTCTGGGGTTGCTGCTTCAATATTGCCTAGAGGTCCAACAGCTCATTCAAGATTTTTAACAATCCTTTTGCAGATAAATGAATCAACAATATGTAATATATTAAAGCAAAGTAGTAGATCAGAAGACAAGTTGGGTTGACGTAGTTGGTCAAACCCCTACACTCATACCTTAGAAGCCATGAATTCGAGTCATATTCTCTCATTCTCTTTAGAATTTGTAATGTAACATTGACAAAAAATGTAATAGAGCAGAACTTATTCGACAAGCAAAACTCATTATATGGGCTGAAACACTAATGACAAAATGAGCCACTATTGAATTAGTAGATAGGACTTTTAGAGATATCATGAATAATTCAGAACCATTTTGAGGGAAAGTTGTGGTATTTGGTGGAGATTTTCGACAAGTCCTTCCGGTTGTTCCATGAGCAACACGACTCCAAGCAGTTAGTGAAAGTTGGTCAGATCATATCTTTGGGAAAATATTATAGCATAAAATGATCCTCGATTTGTAGAGTATTAATTTCAGATTGGAAGTGGAACTAAACAAACGACAAAAGATGATTTCATTTCTCTTCCAAAATAGACAGTAGTTCCATGCGATAATGAGAATTCATCAGAGCTCTGTTTAATTAATTCTATTTTCTCAGATTTAGCAAACAAGGATGACTCATCAGAATATATAACACAACGGTCAATTCTTTGTACCGCAAATGAGTACGTTGATCATATAAATGAAAGAATGATTGATATCTTTCCTAGAGAAAGTAAAGGGTAGATGAGTTTTGAAGAGACAGTAGTTGATACAAATAATTACGATCATCATGAGTTCGTCAGCACGTTGTTGCCCAATGGCATTCCACCTCATAGATTGGTGTTGAAAAAAATTATCCGATAATACTCTTGAGGAATGAAGATCCTTCAAACAGTCTTTACAGTGACAGTAGAATGGTTTGTGGTGCATTCAATAATCACGTCATTCATGTAGATATAACTACTGGGCAACATGCAGGTAAGCAAGTATTTCTTTTGCGAATACTTTTGAGCCTAGTAAATGATGAAAGATATCCATTTAAATTTCTCAGAAAATGATTTTCGATTCGGCTTTGTTTTGCAATGACTATTTTCAAGGCATGAGGACAAACGATACTTCATGTTAGAATATATCTCCCACAATATGTATTCTCTCAAATACAACTATATGTTGCAATTTCAAGAGGATTTTCAATGGAAATGACAAAAGTTGTAGTGAAATTAGATAATTCATTTATGACAAAAAAACATTGTATACTATGAAGTTCTTATCAAATTTATATGAGGAAATTTGGATCAGTAGAACGTTGTCAAAATGTGATTTCAAAATTAACCGATTGTTTTTGGGACTTCACATTTATATCAAAATTATAATTGAAAGGGTTTAAAGTTATGGGAAACTTAAAAGAGTAATTAAATTTTTTGTAGCAATAAATTTAATCTTAACTTCGTAATTCAAAAGTATTTTTTTATCAATATTTTATAAAGCATAAGATGTTTTATAAATAAAATATATATTTTGTAAAGTAATGAATAAGAGTTGGTGATATGTAACATTGACCTATTGTTCTCCATCAAAAATGATATACACACACAAATGTATTCAAATGTATATTATTTGATAAAATTACAACAAAACATTACTAACCTAATGACCATATGATTAGATTTACATTTTAGAGATTATGAAAATAATTTGTCCGTAATTATTTTTCTATTTATTCTTATAGATTATGAATTCTATAAATTTTTAATAGATTGTAGTTTATATATACTATATTTGTATATAACTGCTAGTGTGAAATGAGCTATTATTAACTTATTAATTATTTTTAATTACCATATTTATATATTTTGAAACCATTACAATTATTATTTGAATATGAAAATTCAAAAATAAACCAATCAATCTCCATAATAAATTATTATTCAATGGTACGCATTAATAGTTAGTGGGAGAGAATATAAATGAGAATTTTATTAATTATTTTATTCAAAACTCAACTAATAAGATCGTGACACATGTACTTTTAAGGGCGTTATAGGATTAGTAAAAAAAATAGAGGGAAAAAGGTGTCCAAAATGATTCTCTTAAGCATGTCGTTTTTAATATACTAGTCAATACACGCATGTGATGCACGCGAAATTGAATTTTAATATTTTTAGCCTTGATTATTACTTGCATTTTGTTTATGTGAATAAAAATTAAATATATTTAGCACCATACTAATTATTTTCAATTTATGCGCATAGAATCAATATAATATTATATTATAATTATTTTTATTTGATGATATATTATTATTCAATTAAGTTATAAAATATCACGCATGTTTTCAAAAAAATTAGAGGACATTTCAAGAACTGTGTGTTAATTTCATATTTTAGTATAAACATGATCTTATAAAATTAGTTTTTATTTGTAAAATTTGTGTAACTATATTTATATAACATACTAATTATACTAGCATAAAAAATATAAGCATATTTAAGGTTTTTAAAAATGTGTTATAATGGAATAATATTTTAAATTCTATTATTTAAATTTGATAGACATAATTCACTTTATATTAAAATAAATTAGTATAAAACTGTAGTTTTTCTTATAATTTTTAAATAGTTTGCTAAAATTCAATCAAAATTATCAAACTAAAATTCACGTAGTTTGTTTTTATCAATTGCTTAGTTTTTCTAAATTCATTAAATAAGTTAATAAATTTAAAATTAATGTCCACTTTGAATAATTTATTATAATTATAAAAGTAATGAAATATTAAATGCCACATATAAATTAGAAGGTTATTTTCGATAATGTATCAATAATAAGTGAAAAAAATATCCAGAAAAGATTTTCATCTCCTTCCCACTTAAGTTTTTTATTAATTACTTAGTTTTTCTAAATTCATTCAATAGGTTAATAAATTAAATAAATGCATACTTTGAATAATTTATATAATCATAAAAGTAATCAATTATTAAATACCACAAATAAATTAGAAGATTAGTTTAGGTAGTGGATCAATAATAAGTGGATAAAATTTTCTAAAAAAGATTCTCATCTCCTTCTCACTTTTAATATATTATGGACTAGTCACACCACACGCGCGATGCCCGTGAACTATGATCAATGTATATAACTTATTTAAATTTTAAAAGGCTAAATATTTATAACAAAATAAATAGTGTAAATATGTAACAATAAAAATACTTTACTTAAGAACCAATAGAATAATTATGGTTATCTTGTTTACTTGAACCATTGACAAATAAATTAATTTAGTTTAACTTTTTTTTTATCTTTGACGTTCAAGTAATAAAATAAAATTGTTGAAGGATTAATAAAATATATGTAAAGAGAGTAAAATGTGGAAGTAAACTTTGCTAGTAAAAAGAAAATCCCATGGGCAATACTATTAGATAAAAAAATCTCATGACCATGGTATAAATTTGTATCAAATTATGTTGGTTGAGTTATTTTAAACTTATAGATAATTAAGTCTATAGAATTTTCTCCTAAAAATGTAAAAGTAAAAGGAGACATAATGATACGAACACTTTATGAAGAAATGTAATATTGCATAGTTAGAATATCAATGATGGTGAATGTACTGCGCATTAATTTTAGAATACTTTCATCATCGTTCAAAAAAGTAAGTACCCTAAAAGTTTTATATTTTTATAAAAATGATTTCCTTTAAACTCTGTTATGTACTATATTATATTGAATTGATTTATTTAATTTACTTTTTATCCAATGAATTTTATCTATATAATATAATTGTTTGACAAAAATTTGGAGAGCTATAACTATAGTAATAATAATGAACATTATTAGTTAAAATATAACTAAAATTATTTATCTAAATTCATCATCAAGACTCTTTAGTATTTAAAGACTAAAATCTATACTACACAACAATTCAAAAATGGTAGACTCCAGTTAAATATTTTTCGTAATTTGAGAAAAATAACATAGAGGCATTAACACTAATATCTTCACATAAATAGAATCATAAATCTCATAAAACAGGGGGTGTGAATCTTAAAATATAACATATAAATATATTAATAGGTTCATTTAATTTTTTTTTTGTAAATTCATGACATTGAATTGTTAGTGATCAAGGCGTACGCGCGGAAGAAGCGTTTAAAAAATTAATAAATTAATTTTTTTAATAAAAATAAAATTGTGCATCGCCACGATAACCAAAAAAAGCTTTTTACTGAAAATTATTTTCATTTAGTCAGGATCCATTATATATTTATAAGTTAAATCTACAACATATAAGGTTATATAAATCATATACATCTTGTAGTCTAAATCAAGCGTCCTCACAAAAATGATCGATCCTCCGTTCTTATGAAATTGTTTCAACGATCAGTAAACTCCAAGATCCACACCAAGATCTTTCAAGTCAATTCTCAACGCACTAGGACGTGTGTGGGCACGTAAAATATAACAAAAACACTTTTTTGTCTCTAGATACATTGAACACATGATATCTAGAGATTTTACTGAGAATAACTTTTGTGAGATTATTCTCTAAAAGAACATGATGATAATTCTTTTCAAAGATTTGATTAACTCTTAATTATAGAAAAAAACCACTCTGAGCAATTGTGTTCCCAACCCAATTCTCTTATTGATAAGCCGATTTAACTTATTGACTTTATTGATGCCATTAGAATAATATATGTATATCTTTCTTGATAATCGCGTATAAGATATTTAGGGATAATTTAAAATTTAAAATTAATATTAATTTCAAATTGCCCAATACAGTGGGACCCACTGTATAATGGTGCACAACTATGGTGCATAGTATAAATGTGACTTTAGGACCATGGACTTATAATCCTAAGCTCCAATAAACCAGATTATTAATTAAATAATCTTATTTAATAATTTCATTATTATTGTACTATAAATATGGAATTGCACTTTTAGAGATTATAGATTATACTTACAGAATATTCTCATGTAGTCTACTGAAATAATTATGTCATGTAGTTCTATTCTCCAATTATTAGTTTGTAAATTAAAACTGGTCAAAATTATCATTTTACCCTTCTAATTACCTTTTGATCTTTATGTACCATTAATCTATTAGTGAATGGCTAATTTATAACTTTATTATAAATTTAAGCTCAACAATCATTCAGTTCTAGAATTAACACTTAAGATAACCAATATATGATCCGTTTGAAAAGCTTGGATTCCAAATCTTGTAAGATCATGTTCTCAGCCATCCATATTACTGAATCTCTAAAATAAAAGTCACTAGCTTTTTTTTTACAAACAAACCTTAATGAATGATTCAAAAGATCTAGTAGACAAGTATAGAAGTTCATGACTACTCAAGATTCAGACTGATCTATATATGCTCATCAACTTGATGTGTATTAAATTTTTACGATAAACGACACATTGATAAATATATTAATTTACATTGGTCCAGTCATATATAATCTCATTATATAAAGTACATTTACTAAGATGTCTATCCACATCTATGATCCGGATCTAGATCACATGCATTCATAATACTTAGTGAACTGTATTAGCAACCATTCATTAAAAATTTTATATTTTAATATGTTACTTACAATTTTATTCATTATCTACGATCTTAATTGTCCCGTACTAATACAAAATCATAGTCTCACTAATGAATATATTTTTTCATATATTTATATAAATTATTCAATAATAACTTAAAAAGAACAATTATAAGAACAATATAATCCTCGTTAAATTTCATATCAAATGTCAATACAGATGCTTTGAGAGCATAACCCCCAACATGAATTTCATGAAAGGGTTTGAATCTCAAAATGTAATATGCAAATATATTAATTGATAATTTATGAAAAATAACAAACAATCCATCACTCAAAGCGTGTGAAGCTCCAAAAGTAATACATAAATTGTTGATTAACTTATGAAAAATAACCAATAATACATCACCATTGTTGATTTTAAGGTCTTTTTAGAAAATGTAAGAATAATTGTTGGACAAAATAGTCCAAACAATTTTCTCTATTGATTGTACATTTTAATATTGTAAAGGATTTTTTTTGTATGAAAAATTCTCTACAAACGAATAATAAATATAATAATTTAGAGAGAGAATAGAGAATAAAAACACCATGATTTAAGTGAGAAACTCTTAAAGTGAAAAAAATCACGGGAAGACTTTTGATATTCTCTTGTATTTCATGTAGGTATATGTCTCTTAAGTTGTTACATATGCCTCTTGTAAATGATTTTTCCTCTATGTTAGAAGAATTTTGACAGTAAAGAGAGAGAAGAGAGAAAATATAATGCACTTAGTATAAATTTGCTTGGATTCTCCTCTGCCCATTTGTGGAACTTGTATTTATGGGCTTTTACAAAATATGAGAAAATCAACATGCCCACATTCCCCCTATTTTTGGGAGGCATGGCCACCTTCCCCTTACTTTTGAGAGGCATGGCCACCATTCCCCTACTGTTGAAGGCATGACCACCCTTTTTGGGATTACTACAATGTTCGCGGGATTTTCCGAAGTGTGACCCAATGTTTTTCTTGTTTCTCTTAACTGCTGTATTAACTGTATTTCCTTATAACTGTCGAATTGATCATAATCGTTTGATCTCTTCTATGGTTCTGATTATCTTATCTTTGATAGAGTTTTCGGTCTAGATATTGCCACATATCATGTGAGATTTTGGCTGCTCAAATATATTATTATAGATATATTAAAACTGATAAGACAATGAGAATCATTTTTGGGCCAATTTTTCCAACCATGAATCTTAAGTCTAATCTTAATATATTAAATGTGGCTTAAAGGGGAGAAACGTTTGATTCTCCTTTTTACCAGTTATCCCTCTTTAAAATATAGTACAACTTAGAGATTTCACTTTGTCATTTATAAATAAGTTATAATGAAATGTTATTTTAAATGATAATTTATTTATAAATATTTTGTAAAAATTAAATATTTTTTATAATATTTTACAATTAGAAATGTAAGTATCCATAAAAATGAATTTCAATGAATTTTACGATTATTATTAAGTGAATAATAATTTATTCTGTAGACATCTATTCAATTAAATTGTATGTAATATTTATATTGTATCGAAACATGAAATTCATATAAATGAATGGAGAAACATATTTTCGAATAAGATAAATTATCTCTTTATATAATAAAATCTTTAAAATTGTTGAATAATCATTTTATATACTATTAAAATAGCAATTATATATTGTGCAATTTCGATACTATTATAAACAAGTGAATGTTTTATTATTATTATTTTAATTTTAATTTAGATTACAATTATCTTTAAAAATAACATTTATTTCAAATTATTTTATCACGTCCGAAGCATGTACTTTTCGACTAGTGCTTTAAAAGGAGCTTGTGAAGAGAAACTTTTAAATTTCTCTTTTACCCCTGATATCTTTTTGATATTGCATGTTTAGACTTTTAATTAATTTGTCATGATATAATATTTTGGAATAAATAGTTTAAGCTTTAATGATATTATTAACCTTAATTGAAATTTGTATTACTTACATGGCGTATTAAAGTGTAAAATTATCCCAATATATATTACGAATTGTGTTGGACTAAGGGTGTTTGATTTTCTTTTCTATAAAAAAGACCCAAACTAATACTTATTATATTTTTTCAAACAAATGTAAAATACTTATTTTCTATTTACTCAAATCATAACCATAAAATACTTTTTTCTTGTAAAATATTCTTGTAGAGGGAGAAATATACTTCTCATATTTTGTTAGTTTTCATGAAGAGTTTTTGTGTTTCGTGTTTTATATTAAAAATATAAAAGAGGGCCTTTTTAGATTTTGTTAAAATCATATTTATGTATGTACTTAATATGCACTAAATTCACAGAGTGTTTATAATTAATGCAATTAACTGTTATTATAATGCACGTCTCTTTAGATTTTATAGGTGAGTTTGGCCATTGAAAGATTCAAGTGAAGTTAATAATGTACAATAACATGGTTATCTTTTAAAATGTATTTATAGATTCATTTTGTGACCATCGCTATTCAACTTTATAATATATTCTCGTAACTTAGAATAAATTCATTTGAGTCTTTCAATGTGAACCGTTTTAAATACCTAATAGAAAAGCAATATAATATAAAAGAGTAATGTAATATCATTTGGATGAGAAGAAATTAGACTTGAAAGAGAACTTTTAGCCATTACAAGTAAAGTCTTTGATAATAAGACTTTCCGTTCTTGTTATGTTTTCACTTTATTTTAGTTTCTTATTACCCTTATTTTGATCCTAAATTTCACATAATTTTTTTTTCAAAAGAATGTAGATGGTTTCAATGGTACCTTCTGATATACTGAGTTTCTAATATATTACACTTTTTTTTTCAGGTTAATGGTCTTTTAATGGTGGTCTATTCCTACCGTAAGTGATTTTAAATATTTGATTGGTTTGATTTTGGTCCCAAATTTTCTGTACAACTCTCTCTTTGTCTCTCCATCCCTATATATATATATGTGGGTACGCGAGTGCATAACATTTTTTATTTCATAAGATTATCTCTCCTCAATTTTTCATTTCATTGTTATTATGATAATTCTGCAAATTTAATCAATGTTAATAAAAATCCAGGTTCGACTCTTTTAAATTTTAACAGCTTGCTTGTGGATGATTAAGTGTTTTCTATTCCAAATACGTGCCTTTGAACTTTTGTATTTTGTTTTGTTTTTTGCGAGAGAATATGGACAATGTTTCACTACTCAACCATTGATGTATTAACTTAGTCTTGATTTTGTTAAGATATTTATGTATTTGTGATCACTTGGTTATTATTTTTATAGAAAAATATTAATCGACAAAGTCATGCGCATGGCACGTGATGTTCGATTAATTTTCTTAAAATGACCATCAATATATTAACCTAATAATAAATTTTAAGTATTTATTTCTCATAAACGTTATTAATTAATTACTCTCAATAAGTTATCTTAAATTAAATTTACATGATTTTTATTACACATGTAGACTAACAAAAATAATTTTGAAAAGATAAATTGAATACTTAAGATTTTAGTTTAAATAGGACTAATTTTAAAAAAAGATTGATGTGCCACTGATAGTAAGTTTGTAAAAATGAGTAGATTGAAATTACTAAACAAATTCAACAAATATAGATCATATATTATATGTTAAGAATTGCACATATCTATAAGATATATATATTTAATAATAATACTTTAAAAGTCACATGAGAATAAAAATATTTATGAATGTTTTTATTTGAGCTATTTACTATTCTAACGCTATAATTTATTATTTGATACATTCAAATGTGACTTATTACCATGTATACTTAATCATATTTTAACGGATTCACTTAATGAAACTAAATAAAACAATTAATTATTCTTTTTAATATATTAATTATTAATTTTGGTTAATTAATAATTAATTAAGAAAATTTTTAAATTTATATTGTGTTTATTAAATTATTAACTTTGATATTTTTATCTCTTAGTCTTTTCATACTCCTTACAAAATTTTTTTTTTCTTATATGCACGTATCTTAATATGAAAAAACTAGACAATCAAATTTTAGTGGTTTATCATCAGTTTAATACTTTCATTTAGTTTTTTTTGTCAAAAGAAGATTTTCATTACTAGAAAGGGCATAACAACTCCCATTCCATAAAGGGAGAAGGTTTGCATAAAACTCTAGGAACAATAGAAAAACAACCATCTCTGTACACTCATGGGCAAGAATGTTTTTTGATTTGGGACAGTGACTGAAACTAATAAAGGTAAAATCCTCAGCCATAGCCCAAATGTCAAACAACATTACCAATCTCAGGATTGAACCCATGTCTGGCATTGATGGCATCATAATAGCGCAATCCAAGTAAACCTTGATCTAGTCAAGAATGAATTGGAGACAAGATTCCACAACCCATAAAACATCTAACGCTTCCGAATAGATCACCGAGCTAGAATACTGAATGTTTTTGAAACCCACACCGTGAACAGATCCCCCTTAGTCCCAAAGAGCCCACCCAGCACACTGACATCGTATGTGCTTCTCACAACATCAGTACAAAAGGAGCCATATGTTGCCTAGATACTGATGAGATCGAACAGAAACCATATACAACCCCCATGCACGACTAATACGAGTGGCTCAGTTGAATTAAATAAATTTTTCTTCAACAATATGAACTGTAAGGACTGTATCAAAATCTATCCCATTAAAATCCGTACTAATTATAGCTTTCCATAGGTACTAGAGATGAAACCCAAAGTAAGGAAGTAATTCCTCCAAATTCCCATGATTTTTGAAGTGGACCGTCATGGCTTTTCATTTGTCAATCATTGAGGAACCTTGGATTCGAGAGGAATGGAGACCGAATCTACTATGAAACCAGAATCTCTTTGAGAACTTGCAATTAAAGAACATATGAGTGCCGGTCTCGGTGTGGGACATGCAAAAACTACAACAAGTATCGATTCTAATTCCTCTGTGAGAGATTATTTTTCGTGGCCAATAATTTATTAAGTGCTCTCCACAAAAATCCTTGAATCTTTGGAGGTATTTTAAGCCGCCAAAGGTCCTTCAAAACTCCAGTATCACCACCACCACTGCTGCCACTGCTAGCCCCCTGGTCATTCCTTTTGCCCAATCTACAATCATCCATCTTCTGGTATGCAAGTCTATACCTGGATTTCACTGAATATTGGCCATTACTCTTGAAGTGCCATATCAGTTCGTCATCCATGTTAAATCTGCTCAACGGAATAGCGTGAATAGTCTCCACCTCGTAAGTATCTTCTCAAATCTTGATCTTATCACCGTTGCCCCTAACCATCTGAGTCCTCCAATGAGAAGTTTTTTACCCTCAATAATGCTCCTCCAAGCCCAAGAGGGGTTTCTTCCTATTTGGGCCTCCATGAAGCTAGAGTTACGAAAATATTTATTTTTCAGAACTGAATGAAGATGCAGTGAAGGGTACTTTAGAATCCTCCAACACTGCATGGCAAGAAGTGCAAGTACTTCCAGGTGCCCAAATGAATTCCTTTTTTAACATCGGGTGGGATAGAAAATGTTCGGACCAACCGACAATTTTAGCTATAATCATGTCGTAGATGTTGCTAAAACCCTCAGTTTTTGATAAACCAAAATCTGTTTCCAACCTAAGTATTTATCGAGCGAATAAGCATATCTCAACCCAAATAAAGTAAAGTAGTCAAACAACGCTAGGTATTATCAGGAGTGTTCTTACTGAAAACGATAAGGCTTTTCTGAATGTTGATCTCTTGACCTGAAGCCTTACTGTAAATACTAAGAATCATCGTCACTGCTTCCAACTCATTTTTTCAGCTTTGCAGAATAATAATGAGTCGTCTGCAAATAATAGATGGGAGATAACAAGGCCTCTTGGGTGGAACCAAAACCCACTAATCTGATTGAGCATCACACTTCAATTCAATAACGCCGAAAGTACCTTAGCACAAATAAGAAATAGGTACGACAACAGCGGGTCTCCTTGTCTAAGATCACGAGAAGCTTTAAACTGAGGAACACTCATGTTGTTGATAATCACTTTGAATTTAACCGAGGCAATACATGTTGAATTTAACTGAGGGCCACTCATTTTAATTGTTGTTTCGAACTTTTAACCTCTTTTTTTCGTACGAAGAGTATGCATGATATTGTGAGCGGTGATAATATTGCCAACTATCTGTGTGTCTGGAATGAAAGCACTTTAGAAAGGGCTAATCACCATTCAAAGCCTATTTGTCAGAATTTTGGCAATGATTTTATAACGAACATTACATAAACTAATAGGCTTAAACTGGTTTAAGCTCCTGAAATTATTAATTTTGGGAATAAGAACAATGGAAGTTACAATTATCTCATCATGCAGTATGCAATTATTGAAAAAAGATTGATAAAATGAATAACATCATTACCCACAATGTTCCAGTCTTGTAGGTAGAAAGCTGCTGTAAACCCATCCGGTCGCGGAGCCTTGCACGAATGCATTCCACGGATCGCCTTCATGATTTTTTTCTATGCTCACATCTCTATCCAACATAGAAACATCATGAACGTCAAGGGCTCTATGAATCTGAGTTAGCGCTAGATTGCAATCAAAGATTGTGGCTAATAACCATGGATCGCGTCTCACGCTGGTTGACCTTGGAATGGAAAAACTTAGAATTTATGTCACCCTCATTGAGCCATTAGATTCAAGCTCTGTCTTTCCAGAAGGCTTCATCTTCTTTTGTGGCAAACTTCACCATCCTCTCTAACTCCTTAATCTTCTGATAATCAGGGGTGGGCTGAGCATTTAAAGACTCCATAAAAATCGGAGTTGGCGAACTTAGCTTTCTTCCTCCAAAAGATCAGGCCCTCTTTAGTTGTTTGAGTTTGTCAACTATTCCATAAGATAAAACCGAATTACATTCAGCCCATACCCTTTCAGTCGTATCAGTACATTTTCAGCCCATTTCAACTATTATTTATCAAAACGAAAATGATGTGAGATCTTATGCTGAGTGGCATCAGGATTTAGGACTAAGGCTACATTATCTGACCATAGAGCTGGAATATGGGTGAGGGTAGCTTGAGGATAGTGAGAAATCCACCCGGTATTAGCCAAGCATCTGTCTAGTCTCTCATTGATAAAGAATTGGGGTTCCCATTTATTTATCCATGTGAACTCTAGACCAATGTACCCAATACTCTAGCAAATCCAGAAAGTGGGCAAAACTCACATGGCTTTCACAGCTGGATATCGATAAAGCTGCTAAGAACAGTAAAGAGAGTTCTACACTCCATAATCCTTGGACCAACCTTGTCCAACTGAACCTCCCTGATAGCAGAGGTGGGACTCAAGTAAACAAATAAAATATGCCAATGAATGTTTTTGATGTGATCAAATATCTCCATTTCATTAAAGAAATTACAAAACTTGACAACTGAAAAGAGAGTGTTGTCATTCCAAAAAACTGCCAAACCTCTCTTAGTACACATGGGTTCAATATCTAAAAAACCAGACACACCCAATATTTTTTTATTTTTTTCTAGGACTTCCTTTATTTTGTCTATGAAAGGAAGACAATGTCTGGGGAATGAGTATTAAAAGGCCTTCGAACATAGAAAACTGTCAGAGGGTTCTCATACCCTGACAATTTCACGACCTGGGGTTGGTTCAAGTCGGCTACCACCACCTCACACAGTTCGGCGTGCATATCCGTACTATCTCTCTAACTTCTTCAGTGATGATTCCCCAGATTCGTTGCCAAACATATTGTCTAAAGAAAGATTGCTCCATTTTCTTTTGGAGCCCACCTTTGCCCAGTGTAAGGCGTCCATAACCCTCTTCCCCTTAGACCATTTAAGCCTTGGCCCACTATTGACATTACTTCGCCCAAAAAGCTTCCTCCCTGAGTTGGATTCCTTAGGCTGAGTAATAGGCCTATAGGAGGAGCCTGTTCCATTACTCTCAACATTAACTAATCCATTGACAGGCCCATTAGTTGAAAAGTTGGGCACGTGCGCAGCAGGCCCCCTACCTCTTCCAGTTTCCCTTCATTCCATCCAAACGCACAGCTTGGTCTACCATCTTTGGCGTCCTCTCCAGCGATTGGCTCCATTGCGTCCTTAGATGAAAGCATCGCTTCAGCCACTAAATAAGGTACAATATTTTCCTCAATGATTTTCCCATAAAAGATTCTTTATAGAGCCCTTCTCAATCCCTGCAAATTATATTTCCTGGTTGTAATGATTCTACCGATAATGCTGAGGCGGCACGCCTCAATTTCCCCATACGCAGCATCTCTAGGGATAACAACCTCACTTTTCTCTTCCTCTGTTAAATTACATCGATCGAGGCCAGGTCTTACTCGCTGCCGGAGTCCATGGCAAAATTATGTTTGTGAAATTAGGGTTGCAGGAAGATAGAAAAAACTCTATGGAAGAATTGGTGTAGGTCTACCTGATAAGTAAAAGCTCCATATTCATAACTCATATCCCTTCTAACTTATCCTGGATATGGAGAAAACTTCTTAAACTTAGGATCAAGTTCATGCCTTTCTGTAAGGCAAACATTGGCAGTGGTAGGGATGTAAGTTGATAACTGAACCTTGGCATCCTTTAGGTGTCTTGCTGCCTAGATATGGATAGAGACTTCTTATTAGGACTGGTTGGAGCTGGGACACCAGGGTTAGTGAAATAATTCAAAATAATCAATGGTTCAGCCTGTCACAAATTCTGCTGAGCTTATTGAAATCAGGGGCACCCTTCTCCCACCTCCTTAATCTGGCTCCCCAGATACTTGGATATGGATTGCAAGTTATAATTGTTCTTTCTCCCATACATTACAATACGAATGTAACTCATGATGAAGAAAAGATAAAAAGGATAGCGAGAATGAGATTTCTCATGTAACCGCAGTTGATTTAAGAACGAATTACTCTTGAACAAGGTACGTCAGATGGAGGAGTCAATGATTGTCAGATTATCAAAAAACAGTGAGAAGGTAGATGATGTGGCAGTCAAAATAGACTCAGATTCGGGCAAGGAGGTTATTATTACTTCCACTAACGAACTCTATCTTAATGAATATTTATTTTATGTGAATATTTGTTTTATCATGAAAACAGTTATGGATGAAAATGCTAATAAATATCAAAATACAAACATTCTTAAAATTCTGATTAAGTCGAGGGAAGCCCCTTTACAACTCTCAAGTTCTAGTCTCAAAATCAAACTCAAATTCACACTCAGAGAAAGCATGAACAAGTGCTTTAGTGAGAAAACACACTGAATTTTACCCGTTCCTCATCAAGAAACTAAGCAAAGAAATGCCCCGCTGTTATCCGCTACATTCAAATGACTTTGAGGTTGAATCATATTATTTTTTTAATCTGTTCTTTCAATGCAAAGAGTGAAAAAGGGATGACAAAATATTAATGATTAAAGAGATAGAGAGACATAGAGATGAGAGTTATGAGACCGAGTAAATGAAGAGATGGAGGGATGACAAAAATGCAAAGGAGAGATGTTTAATCTTTTAGAGAATGATTGATCATTAGCTTTTTAAAAAAAAATAGACATAAGAGAGAAGTTTTCTGATCGAATAAATAATGCAAATAGACATATGCTTTTAGCACTTTTGTTGGTTATACAAAGCTTTTATATATAACTTTAGAAAGCTACCGAAACCACTTTTGTTCTATTAGAAAGCTACTTTTACCAACAAAAATAATAGTGGTTCTACCACCAAAGCTTGGCCGAATATATAAAGTGCTAATAGTACAAAAGAGAAGCTTTCTAAGCTGCTATTAGAAATAGAGAAACATAGACATGTGACTGCTTTCATCCTTATCCAGAAATTCAGCTGTACTCCTTTATAAACATGGGTCACTCTCTAATGCAAGGGTTATAACTATTGATGCCCGTAAATATTTTTTGTTCACTAAATAAGTTTCATTAAATATGTACTAAGCATTCATCAAATATGTATTAAAATTAATCAAATATGTATAAATTAATAAATTTTAGAAGAGTTCATCAAATACATACTGATGTTCACTAAATATGTACATGAGTTCACCAAATATGTTATGAAGTTCACCAAATAAGTATAAATTAATAAATCTTGGAAGAGTTCATCAAATACATACTGATGTTCACTAAATATGTACATGAGTTCACCAAATATGTTATGAAGTTCACCAAATCGTATAAATTAATAAATCTTGGATGAGTTTATCAAATACGTAGTGAGATTCACTAAATATTATAAATTAATAATTCTTAGAGTAGTTCACCAAATACGTGGTTGTATTCACTAAATACGTAATGAGGTTCACAAAATACGTAATGAGATTCACCAAATACGTATAAATTAATAATTCTTGGAGTGGTTCACCAAATATGTACTGGGGTTCATCAATTACGTAGTGGGCTTCACCAAATATGTAACGTGGTTCATCAAATATGTATAAATTAATAATTCTTAGAGGGGTTCACTAAATATGTACTGAGGTTCACCAATTGCGTACTAAGATTAACCAAATACGTACAAAATCATTTTTGGTGAACCCCTCCAAGAATTATTAGTTTTATACATATTTAGTGAACCACATTATGTATTTGGTGAACCCCAATACATATTTGATGAATCTCTCCAAGAATTATTAATTTGTACGTATTTGGTGAACTCCAGTACATATTTGGTGAACCCAATACATTTTTGGTAAACCTCTAAATATTTTTAATTTTTGGTGAACCTCTCAGGATTCCCTTTGTATCCCACTACGAATTTGTCATTTTATATTAATATGTATTTGTAATTTTTGGTGAACCTCACAAAATATATCATTTTACACACTATTATGTATTACATTTATCGATTCATATGTCACACATTAATATGTATATCACACGATCATTTATGGATTATTCAAATTTATGAAATATGTTGTTGGGTTTTTGTGCCAAGTATTAAAAGAGACGGATTTTCACCATGTATAATTATAGGTCGTGATGTAGTCGATAAATCTTATTTATCGGTTTGACAAACACGTTTAACCCCTAAGGTTAGTTTAACATTTTATTTTATAATCATTACCCATAAGAACGTATCCTTGATTATGTTGCCATAATTTTATGACAAATATCGAATAAAATGATTTTTCACTATCCAATAAACATGTATAACCCCTAAGGTTTGGAGGTGAATACCTTTAGAAAACTCATTCTCAAAATACAAACATTCACCAAATTAAAAAAAAAACATATTCTTCATATTTGTATATTGCATCTAGGCCAAACACCATCACCACATGGTGAATCGCCATCACCACATGGTGAAACGCCATCACCACATGGTGAGACGCCACCACCACATGGAGAAATGCCATGTGTTGATGGCGTTTAGAGCCTTCTGATGGCATTTGGGTTCATAAACGCCATTTCTTATGATACACTATGCCGGCGGTTTCTCTAATCTATACCGGCGGTTTTCTAACATATACCTGCGGTTTTACCCCTATACTGACTTATCCCCCTATGTCGGCAGTTTTTGGAGATTTTTCTAATTTTTGGCGGTTTTGTTGTTTTTCAGACCTTTTTATAGCGATTTTTCAACAAATTTGATTTTTTAAAATTGATCAGGGTATACTCGATGAATCGCAAACAAAGGTATCAAGATTCTCGATTTTTCAATGCGAACATTAAGTAGCTTCACTTATATTTTAAATTAGATTTGAATTAAGTAATTAATTATTAAAATAATTGAGCACTTATTCATAAACGTATAAGAACACATTCTTGATTATGTTGTGATTTTATTGGATCAAGTAAAGATTCCCAAAGTAATTGAACACTTATTCATAAACTCATTAAAAGTTATCATTGATAATGTTGTTATGCTTTTGTGACAAGTATCAAACGAGACGTATTTTCATCATATATAATTATAGGTCGTGATGTTATGATGACCAACAAATCCTATTTATAAGTTTTATGTACTTGTTTTGTCACTTAGACATATTTTTATGCACTAGAGTTCACCAAATACATATTGATCCTCAAGCTGCTCCAGCTCCAAGTCAAACAGTGCAACCATGGCAAGTAACAAGTGAATAGAGCTATGCTACAAAACTTGGGAGAACACAATATTGAATCTCAATGCTTCAAGTCATGGGATTCCTTCATTTTTCTTGAAAACCCATTTAAAAACAACAATCTTTTGGCCTTAATGTTGATTAGCCAACTCCCATGTACGATTCTTATGAAGAGATTCAAGCTCTTCACTCATAACAACAATCCACTAAGAAGACTCACTACTTTTGGTAACCTCACAGTAACTGGAAGGTTCGTGAGCCTCAATACAATTTCTCACAGTCAATGAATATGATACTAAGTCTGCATGAGCATACCTCTGAGGTGGTCTAATCTTTCACCTTTCTCGTCTGGTAGCAATATTGTATCATTATTCTCATTGCTTCTCTAATGTATCATTAACTAAATCATGTGAATCATTCTAAACTAGTTGATCATAAGTTCTATTTACACTTTATTAGGAGTTTCAACCACTAACTCTACCTGCTCATTGACAACACAGTTCGAAAATGCAGCAACAAACTTTTTTTATCTCCAATAGCATGACATACTCATTCAATTTAGCATCTTTGTTAATTATAAATTTGGGTAAGTTGAGTTCAGCACACTACAAGCGGTAATCCTTCACCCAAGATTAAAAATCCTAGGAATAAGCATTTTTATGACATTCACCCAAGCTTACAGTCGCTCACATGAGCGTATGCAGGACAACTAAATATCTTCAAAATAAAATAATCAGCAGGAAAGCCAGACCATACCTCAATCAGTGTATTCAATTCAATTGTAGTCGATGGAGACCTATTCACCAACTAAAAGGCCTAATTGAAAGCCTTATCCCAAAAGCTATCATGCAAACTATCCCTAAAGAGCATGGAACGTGCTCTCTCTATAAGGGTTTTATTCATATGTTCTCTAACGCCATTTTGTTCTCGTGTTCTTGTGCATTTATAGTATATCACAATGCATTCATTTTCGTAGTATTTTTCAAATAAACACTTGCAAAATACCAAACTATTATCTATTCTAAAATGCTTAATTTTGTTACGTGTTAGGTTCTCAACATGAGCTTTTCGCTTCTTCAAGGTCAAGAATGCATGACTCTTCTACTTCAAGAAATAAACTAAACTCATTGAGAAACAAGGTGCATCACCTTTAGATTCAACCGAAGAAGGACACCAAAGATCTGAATAAGACTAATTCATCGTCATGACGTTCGGGCAACAATCTGAAGTTGGAGCGGGGAAAAAATCCCCAGTGGGTAGGGAACCCTCCGATATAATAATGCCCTTAGTTACTGTCAATTGTTGTGATCAACTTGGTTTTGCATTGTTTCCCAAAAAGACAAGGCTAAAAGAAGTTGAGTTTTCAAGCTTTCTGACCACTCAACAAGCCTCGTTTGTTCAAAATCTACATCCTTCTCTCACTCATATTCCCTAATTGAGTATCCCCTGAATCTGGATCTGATGGGGATGAAATCACCACAGTATCAATTACCATGCTTAAAGAATTCCTTAAACATTTCAAGGATGCCCACTTGTGGGTTAGCAACTGGATCGATGGGTGCATGATTGTTATTATTCCTTATTGGGAGAGCCATCGCACTGCTCTCCACAATACTCAAAACTTACCAAAATGTATAATCTTAACTTAAAAGTAAAAATAACCAACACATCATAATGGAATAAAAGCATAGTGTACTGAGATAATATTTGAAACTCTTATAACATGCGTACCTGACTTGTAAGGTGAGGGAGGACCAGAGGGAGTGACATGCCATACTTTTGTTAGAAATGTCTACAGAATCTATAACCATTGCTCTGACAGCAACCTGTAACGCCCCAATCTCTAGGGCTTAAACGTGACCATAATTTCACAATTTCAAAATCCTAAATTTAAAACCCTAATTTTGCCTAAATCGGAAATCCTTATCATGAAATAGTAGAAGCGATAAAACAAACATAAATTCTTAATTAATATACCTCAATCAAAACTTTATTATTCTTTGAAATAAAGTCAACGTGTAGGATCCATAATTCATGAAAGCCTTGACAAATCCTTGTTCATAGAAAAGCATATGAATGTTAAGCTTATTAAACAAATGAGTTTAATAAAAATCCTTATCCAAAATACTATTGCTATTCATAAAATGAAATTTCAAAATCTTTCAACTAGGTCATCTGGCTATGGCACATTCTCACTCATGCTACTCGCCATCACCACCAGCATCATAAACAAATGTGAAAAGTGAGTACTGGGGAGTACTCAGTAAGTAAACTCACATAATAACATGCATCCACATGTCATAAATAGAATCATAACATAACATAACTTAACTTGACATGTATCATAAATGAAATAACATAATATAACATAATATACTTGATCGTGTCTTTGCCCAACATAGCACGTAGTTAACACGTGTCACATACAGAATAATATAACATGTTTAATTACAGAATAAAAGATAAAGGGATAATGGAGGAGAGAATGAAGTCCATCGATCTTTACGTGGTTCGACACTCCTTGTCTACGTCCACGCTCCAAGGCACATCCTTGAAGAATCCACTAGAATCACGACCTTCTTCACGGTTGAAGATCAAAACCTTGTACACTGATTGATTTGATGGTACCAATCACACTTAGTTACATCTAATTCTCGTGAACAAAAGAATAACTCTCTCACTTAGAGTAGATATACAAATATGCTTCCAAGATTAACTACACTCAAAATACTAAGATGAGGAATTATATGGCTCAAGGAAAGAAAAATTTCTCTCTGAATTTTCATACTGAAATTCGTGCTCAATTGTTGTGTATTTTTCCTCCAAGAAGCCCCTCTATTTATATGCTCAAAAAATTAGCCATTGGTGCAAAACAGTGAGGAGAAAACGTCCGCTGGTATAGTAGCGATAATGCAGTGGAGCATCTTTTTTTTAAAAAAAAAATCATTTTGAGAACATAAAATAGACTTAGATCTAAATGCAGTAAACCACATTTTAGTAATATAGACTTAGAACTAGTCGCAATAAACCACAAATCTTAGTAAAATAGAATTAGATCTAAAGCATAGAGCAGTAAACAACAAACCTCAGTTAAAAAGACTTAGATCTAAAGCATATAGCAGTAATAGACTAAAAGAAATACAAACTAGATGAAGAAGGAAACACATAGTAGAAGACGGAGAAGACACAGACCAGAAGAATGACTTGAGAAGAGAGTTTGAATAGAGGGGGGAGGAGAGAGAGTTCAACAAGAAGGGGGAGGAGAAAGAGTTCAACAAGAAGGGGGAGGAGAAAGAGTTCACGTAGAGAGGGGAGGAGAAAGAGTTCACGTAGAGGGGGAGGAGATTGAGTTCACGCAGAGGGGGAGGCAACGTGTTTGGGTAGAGGGAGGAGAGAGGGGCGAGGCAGCGTATCTTAGCGTTTGTAGAATTAGTTTGGTATATATATAAGATTTATTTTATTTTATTTATTCTTTGGTTCAGTTTGGTTCGGTTCGAAATCACATGTTTTTTCAAACTGAATCGAACTTACGGTTCGACAGATCTGCCGAACCCAACCGAACTGAGACATTATAAATAACAAACCAAACCGACCGATTCTGGTTCGATCGCTTCGGTACAAAAATTTTCACCCTTAATAGTAACGGTCGTCCGCTTAACTGTTTATTTTCAATCAATTTTCCATTTTAGGAAACGGTCGTTTGGTAGCACATTAACAGTCATTCACTCGATCATTTAATTTCAAATATTTTAATAAAAATTCCTTTTTAGTTTTCGTATTTTCAAACCTCATTCGCTATACAGTAATAGACGTCCATTCTTGATAGAGACGGACTAATTTGTACAGTTTAAAAATGCTTTATCGTGATAAAAATCATTTTGGCCAAAAATATGATTTTAGACTTATTTTATCTATCCTATGAGCCATATGATTTTTTTCATCTGAATAATTTTGAGCTCCTATAGAAATTTTATATTCTGAGTCTTCATGATTCTTCAAATGTTTTCGCGCTTCTCATGTGTAACTTTCAATATGTGTAATACTGCATTATAGACATAAACACTTGCACATATCTCAGTACTTAACAATGTTTTGTGAGCATCAAAATTAAGAGTCAACAATCTCTCCTTTTTCTGATGATGACAAACCATTATTACTTATATCAAAGATAATAGCTAAGTATAACCAATAAAAGTACGATACCATCTTTAGTCTAGCTCCCCCTCAATTCAATATCTCTCCCCCTTTGACATCATCAAAATTAAAAAAATTCATAGTAATTCATCAAAATAATTCATCACAACTCAATAACCAATCCATCAAAATAAAAAATTTAATCAAATAAGAAACTCAACATACAATTCATTGTAATCCATCACAATCTATCAAAATTAGAATTCAGAGACATAATTTATCTGAAGAACATTCAGAAACATAAGTCATCAAAATAAATGTCATAAATATTATTCATAAATAAATAAATTAAATAGACGATAAATTTATGCATCGGGAAGAGGCTAAGGGAAGCAACGATGTAAAAAATCCATGACGGACTCGAACTGAGGTTGTTGCTGCTAAAGTAAGTTGTTGTAGTTATGCTCATGTTGAAGTTGAAGTGCTTGAATGGAGGAGGAAAGGGAATCCATTCGAGCATTCGTAGTGTCTAACCTTTCATAGACACCTTGAAGAGTATATTCTTGAGCTTCGGTTATTCATTTACCATGAGAAACATTATTTTGATCTTCAAGTGGTCTTTCTTCATGCAGTTATTGAGGAACATTTTCCCAATTTTCCTCTGTATCGGCTATTAGCTTCATACGCTTTAGGGATGCTTTTGTGTAAGTGTCATAGGAGTCTGTTTCAACAAAAAAACTCATCCTCTACGTTTACTCCAAAGTGTTGAAATACTTTAGTTAGCCACATTTCATATGAGAGAGAAGCTTTAGAGGAAGATGACACTTCTATCATATGGGCAGCATGATATATGTTAAATCAATGGGCTCTCCATGTAAAATCTTATAAAGAAGAAATACATCCATATGACTCACTTCGTCCCTATGTCCTCCACGAGGCAAAAACATATGTGTGATCATCCGATAGAGGATTTTTACCACAATAATGAGTTGTTTGTTTGTAGGTCTTAAACCATGGTTGACAATATCTTGCCCATGAGATCAAAATCATCTATAGTTGCCCATGTCAATGTATTGAAATACACGGTTCCATCAAATGGAATATTTGAGATCCTACTAAAAGAGTCCCATCAGGGGTTATGGTTTTTCCCTTCACATATACTTCAAAATTAATGGATACCTAGTAAATGAAAAATTGCAAAAGGTTAACCTAACAAGCCTAGGATACATTCTAAGTTTTAGGCTCAATATATTTTCCCAATTCATTCTACATAGAAGAGGAATAACCTCCATTATATCTGAATCCCTAATGCTAATATTTCTTCCCATAATAATGTTCATATTCTCATACTTATGGAAATTTGCACTAATTTCTTCGTCAATAAAAAGATTCTCATCATACCTCAACTCCTATTCAATAGGGGATGGCTCTCTAATACGTTTCCATTTGGATGCTCTAGAAGATCTTGATGAACTAGCTTTGGGAGCCATAGAGAAGTTAAATAATTGAAGGGATGAAGGAATTTTAGGTAATTAGATGGATTGAAATGGATATGGTGAAGAAATTTTGGATTTGAGGAGTCGGTTTTTTGGTTCAGAAGGGCTAGGGTTTGAGAAAATAGAAAAAAGGGAAAATGGAGAGGGGAAGGGTAAAAATCGTTGGGTAAAACTTGATCCGCGACAGAGTGGTCAACCGCTTGTTAGGGAACGGTCGTCCGCTGCTGGGTGAAGAGCCTGAAATTTTTACTAGTCGTGTACACTTCGTCCGTTGCTCATCCAAAGCGTATCCTTGGCCTTATCCATTGTTTCTTTCGTTGCCTCTCGAGATGCACAATTAATTTTTTTGCTTTTATGATATTAACATACTTAATATTGGAGTGCTAAGAGTCAATACCATCATAAGCAAAATAATAAATGCATTCCAAGACTTATTGCACATTTTTCATGATGCCAAGTTCTAATCTAATTTTAGAAAATCTTTCTTCATTTGGTGGTTTTGTGAATATATCCACAAGTTAATTTTCAATATCCACAAATTCTAAAAAATTATATCCTCCTTTTAAACATGATCTCGTATAAAATGATGCCTAACATCAATGTGCTTGCTTCTAGAGTGTAAAATAGGATTTTTGAAAGATTTGTAGCACTAGTATTACATTTTACAGGAACCTGATCAAAATATAATCCAAAGACTCTTAAGCTTTGCTTCATCCATAGAATTTATGCATAACAACTACTAGTAGAGATATATTCAACCTCAGTTATGGACAATGCTACAGAGTTTTGCTTTTTTACTAAACCAAGATACTAGGGATTTGCCTAAGAATTGACAAAAACCACTAGTACTTTTTCGATCTAAAATACTTCCGGTATAATCCGCATCTGAATAACCAACTAAATTCATAGAAGATTCTTTTGAATACCAAAGTCCTAAAGAAGATGTGCCCCTTAAATATTTGAAAATTCTTTCTAATGAATTTAAGTGGGATTCTTTAGGTTTTGATTGAAAATTAGCATAAATACACACACTAAAAAGAATATCAGGCCTACTAGCGGTTAAATAGAGAAGAGAGCCGATCATACCACGATAAAGTCTGTTGTCTACATCCTTACCTTTTTCGTCTTTGACTAACTTCAAGGTGGTTCTCTTCGCCCTTACACTTTCCATGCCAAATTTCTTTAGCATGTTCTTGATGTACTTTTCTTGGTTTATGAATATCCCTTCTTTTGTTTGTTTGATTTGGAATCCAAGGAAGAAGTTGGATTCTCCCATTAGACTCATCTCAATCTCTTGCTGCATAAGTCTTGAAAATTCCACATAAATATTCATTAGTAGCTCCAAAACAATATCATCAACATAAATTTATACAATCAACATATCGGGTTCTTTAATTTTAACAAAAATGTTGTATCAATTTTCCCATGCTAAAATTATGATCAAGTAAGAATTTACTTAGACGTTCATACCATGGTCTAGGAGGTTGTTTGAGACCATAAATGGCATTTTTAAGTCTATATGCATGATTATGATATTGAACACTTTGAAAATGAGGTGGTTGCTCGATGTAAGCTTCCTTTTTTATGTAGCCATTTAAAAATATAATTTTCACATCCATTTGATATATAAAAATTTTATAACATGCAAACACAAGCAACATTCTTATTGATTGTGATCTTGTGCAACTAACCTAGCTTTGTTTCTAATTACTATTCCATTTTCATCTACCTTATTTCTAAAGATCCATTTGGTGCCAATTACTGGGTAATTTGAGGACCTAGGAACAAGATTCTAAATCTCATTTCTTTAAAATTGGTTAGCGAGAATCTTTTTGCTTAGAATTCAATATTCATCATTTTTGGCTTCACTTGTTGGATTCAAAAGTTGAAATGAAAGCAATATTACCCTTAAAACCTCATAGTGAAGTGAAGATCGAGTTTGAATACCACTTTCAATATCTCCCAAAATGAGCTCCATTGGATGATCTTTAATGTTTTTCCTCTCTATCATAATAGGTTGATCATTTTATTCCACACTCGGCTCCTTGTTCAGTAAGCTTGGTATTTCTTCTACATCATCAAAATTTCCAGAAATTTCTTTAGTAGTAGCACATTCATATTCATCAAACCTCACATGCATAGATTCTTCAAATACTAAAGTTCTTTTATTAAACACAATATATGATTTACTAGAAGATGAACAACCAAGAAATATACCAACATCAGTTTTTGAGTAAAATTTGTCTCTATTATCCTTATTATTTAAGATGAAGTACTTGCATCCAAATACTTTAAAATATCCTATGTTTGGAGTTTTTTAGTTCCAATCATAGGGTGTTTTCTTTCAAATAGGTCTTAACATAGCTCTATTTATAATATAACAAGATATGTTTATGGCTTCAACCCAAAAATATTTAGGTAAGCCATTTTCACTCAGCATAGATCTTGCCATTTCTTGTAGGGTACAGTTCTTCCTTTCAACAACTACATTTTATTGCGGAGTTTGAGGTGCAAAATATTATGATCAAAATCATTTTCATCATAAAAGTTTCAAATTTTTCATTTTCAAACTCAACACCATGGTCACTTTGATTTTTTGAAATAAGAAAATCTTTTTTCATTTTGAACTCTCTTTGTAATCTTTGAAAAACTCTTGATTGCTTCATTTTTTTGTTTCAAAATATAACCCAAGTGAATCTTGCATAGTCATCTACAATGGAAAAATTATAATGATTTCCACTCAAACTTGCAACCCAAGAGTGTCCAAATAAATCTATACGAATCAATTGTAAAGGTATTGTCGGTGCAAATCAAATGTTTTGACTTAAAAGAACTTTTCACTTATTTTTCCATTTGACAACTTTCACATACTTTATCTTTTTCAAAAGAAATTTTAGGTCATCCTCTAACAATACCATTTTGTTAAAGATTTGAAAGAAGATTCATACTGGCATGACCTAGTTTCCTATGCCATAGCCAACTAGTTAGGGAAACAAGACAAATATCATCAAAATTTTGAATTTCTTTTAAAATAACAGTGTAAACATTTTCGTCCCTTTCCAAAAATAGAACTTTTCTAGACGATTTTTCTATTATAAAGCAAGCATCTTCATAAAAAAATAACTTTAAGTTTTTTATCACATAGTTGACTAATACTAACAAGATTATATTTTAATATATCAACGCAAAGAACATTCTCTATAGTGGGAGAATAGTTACAACTTACCAAACCTATTCCAATAATCTTACCTTTCTTGTTGTATCTAAAAGTAACGGATCCAATCTTTTCTTTTAGAGAGGAGAAGAGATTGTAGTTATCGAACATGCACTATCAAGGTACCACTTCTCATCCTTAGAGCGCTTGACCTATAAGATAATAACTCAAAATTTGATCTTTGGTACCCAAATCTTCTTGGGTTCTTTTTGGTTAGCATTAGTTTTTGAACCCCATCTATTATACCTAAGAGATTCAATTTTTGAATAACATGTGTACGCCATATGCCCCTTTCTTCCACATGCATAACAAGTTACTTGTGGAAGTTGTGTGTTTGTTGCTTTAACAAAGAAAATCTTATAATATTTTTTATTTTGTGTGGGGTTTGTAACCTAAACCAATTTTATCAAAAACACATCTTTAAGTGCCAAAAAGTTTATCTAAGTTATCGTTTCCATAGGAGAACGTTGAGATTGTGTTGTTTAATTCCTTAATCTTCTTTAGACAATCATCAAGATCTCTTTTCAAAACATTCAAGGTGATTTTGGTTTTAAGATCTCTTGTCTAAAATTGTTCTTTTCTTCTTGAAAAGTAACATTCTTTTTCTTTAACTCTTTATTCTTTCCATATAATTCTTTAACTCACTATAAAGTTGTTTGAAAGCGTCTTCTAAATCATCATAAATTATTTTATCAATTACATCTATAGATTTAGTGCATACCTCATCTTCATGGGCCATGAAGCACATGCTTGCCATTTCTTTACCTTCTTATTCTTCTTCGCTATCACTTTCATGCCAAGTTACCTTGAAGGCTTTCTTCTTATGAGTTTTTGGAGAATTCTTGAGGGTTGGACAGTCAACTCTTATATGACCTAGTTTTTTACACCTGAAGCAAGTGAAAACGTCTTGATTTATTCTCCTTTCTTCCCTTCGAGGAGTGCTCATTTTTCATTGGAGAAACTTTTTAAATTTTCTTGCAAGGAGAGCTATGTTTTCATCTCCATCTTTTTCTTGCTCATCTTGGAGTCATCATATGTGGTTGATTTTAGAGCAATACCTTTTCTTTTCTTTTTGGTTCTTTTTCTTCATGCTCCTTTATTCTCATCTTGTACGTGAGAAATGATCCAATAAGCTCATCGAGAAGCAAGATGTTGAGATCTTTTATTTCTTGTATCACAGTCACTTTATGATGTTAGTAAAATGAGTGAACATTTCACTGATAGATTCATCAGTATTCATCTTAAAAGGTTCATAACTATGAATAAGCATTATAATCTTAGATTCTTTAACTTGCTTTGTACATTTCATGTGTAACTTCAAGCATATTCCATATTTCCTTAGCACTAGCATACATAGATATCTATTGAATTCATTAGTATCTAAAGCACAATATAGAGTGTTTATAGCTTTAGCATTCAAGGAGAATTTCTTTTTATCATTTTCGTTGCATTTGTTACTTGGTTTAGGAATCTCTTTACCATCCACAATTTCACGAAGAACAAATGGACCATTAACTTCAATATCCCAAAGCTCATAATCTAAAGATTGAATATAGACCATCATTCTAGCCTTCCAATAGTTATAATCATTTTCATCAAAAAGGGAGGTCTAGTGATGGATTGTCCTTCAACAAAGCCACCATTTAAAGATGTCATTTTATAAATTTACATAAAAATTATCACAACCTCACTCAAATACTAATTGTAGGATCGAGTAATTATCTAAGAGGAGGTGAATTGGGTGTTTGTGTATAAATACATGATAAGCTAATCAATTAAAATTGTAATAATGGCAAGCAATCAAAGCGTAGAACAATTAAGTATGAAATAAAAGATAAAGAGATAAGGGAAGAGATAATGAACACAATCAACTTTTACGTGGTTCGGCACTCATTTCCTACGTCCACACTCCAAGGCACCTCCTTGAAGAATCCACTAGAATCATGAACTCATCACGGTTGAAGATGAAAACCTCTTACATCGAATGATTTGATGGTACCAATCACACCTAGTTACAACTTTAACAATTCTCACGAAAAAAAATAACTCTCTCAGTGAAAGTAGATATACAAATATGTTCATAAGATTAACGACACTTAAAACACTAAGATGAGGAATTATATGGCCTAAGAAATATTTCTTTCTGAACTTTCACAATGTTCGTGCTCAATTGTTATGTATTTTGCCTCCAAGAAGCCCCTCTATTTATAGGCTCAAAAAATTAGTCATTGGCGTAAAACAGTAAGGAGCGGGCGTCCGTCGGTACAATAACGATCGTCCAGTGAAGCATCCTATTTTTCCATTTTTGAGCAGCGGTCGATCGGAAGTACAGTAACGGTCGCCACTTAACCATTTATTTTCAAACAATTTTCTATTTTAGGAAACAGTCATCTGGTAGCACAGTAACGGTTATCCGTTCGACCGTTTAATTTCAAATATTTTTACAAAAAAATCCTTTTTAGTTTTTTCATTTTAAAACCTCATCCGCTATATAGTAACGAACATCAGTGCTTGACAGAGACGAACTAATTTATACAATCTAAAAATACTTTATAATGATAAAATCATTTTGGCAAAAAATATGATTTGAGACTTATTCTTTAGACTTATTTTATCTATCCTATGAACCATATGATTCTTCATCTTAATAATTTTAAGCTCCTATAGAAATTTTATCTTCTGAGTCTTCATGATTCTTTAAAGGTCTTCACGTTTCTCATGTGTAACTTTTAATACGCGTAATACTGCATAACAGACATAGAAACGCTTGCACATACATTAGTACTTTACAATATTTTGTGAACATCAAAATTAGATTATTTACTCAAAGAGTCAATAAGTCTAGGATGGATGAAATCGGGTCAGAGCGGTTCAGGTCAAATTGGAGTTGGTTTTGAGTATGTACTATGGGTGTATTGGTTTTAGTTCAGTCATAATGGTTCGAGTCTAACCCAGTTACAAAACCTGGTGATGATACGATTATAGATGAGAAAATAAGGAGAAGAGGGAAACGCTTCGCCAGTTATTTCACTGCCGTGGGTAAACACGATTGTGTGTGTGTGTCTCTGTGTGTGTGTGTGTGTGTGTGTGAGAGAGAGAGAGAGAGAGAGCAAATGGGTAGGGAAATTTACCAGAGGATGGGGGTGTTCAGTGAAGTTTCATATAATGATTAGTGAAGCTTCACGCGATGAAGATGATGGTACTTTGTTGCCGTATAGAGGAAGAAGGAATAAGTGAAATGGTAAGATGAATCAGAGAGAGAAAGAGAGAGAGAGTAAGGGAAATCAAAGTCCAAAGGAAATCAAGAAAATAAAATAAAATAAATAATAAATCAAAGGAAATACTCATGGACGCAAATAGTTGGCGACGACGACGGTGGAGTAAACAGAGGGAAGAAGAACGTAAAGAGAGGAAAGAGCAAGGGGTTTTGCTTGAGGGGGCTGTGAGAAATGAGAAAAGAAAAAGAAGATGAATCAAGGGGGTTTGGTGATAGGAGTCTGGGCAAGAGAGAGAGAGTATGATTCTACAGAGATTTCTATATGAATAAAAAAAATTAATAAAACATAAATGTTTTACAATATGGGTTCCTTCTTATCTAACTTGATTATAGAATAAAACAAAAAAAAATTGCTCCCCTATTCTCATTGAGACCTCCAATAAAGAATTTGTTTAAGTCTCTTCCAATTTTCATTAATTACTCTTTTCACATGTCCATGCAAATTAATCTCAGCCATTGGATGATTTTTAAGTTTAACTTCCTTTGAAACCGGTAGACATGACACTGTAGTGTGTCGTGAGTCAGCACAGTGTCTCACGGCACCACTATAGTGTCATGTGGTACTAGAGTGTTGCACACTCACTACTGTAGTACCACGTGACACCACAGTAGTTCATGTCAATTTCTGATACCCTATCAGTAATTGACATGTGGTAATTATTATGAATTAAATATTTATTTTAATCAGATAATTATCTAGATATCAGTTAATTCAAAATTAACATATCTGATTATCTCTATCAACTAACTTATTGTTATTTCACAAAGAACATATTTATTTGATTTAAATTTTTTTCTAATAATAATTTAATTATCTAATTTCACAAATTAGATATTCTATCTCACTTATCGATATTTTAAAAAAATTGATATATATATATAATTTCTAAAAATTATATTTAAATATATAAATAATTCAATTAATTAATTTTTTATTTATTAATCACACATGATTATCTCATAATTATGTACTTACTCCAGAATAAAAGATTTTGTGGATGATGTCGCGAGGTGTCAAAACAACCACCACCATAGCATTACCGAATGCTTGTTATTTATACTAGTAATATATTTAGTGTACATTGATATCACTTTCGCATTATAACATACATATATTTGCTAATAAGTTCATTTCGATGCATCTATTTTATCTAGAGAAGTTAGCATGTGCTGCCAACTATGTTGACTTGAACCAGCCTTCGCTGCTAAGGTGGAACGACAGGGTCATTGTAAAAATGATTTATTTTGTCAAATCCAGGGGAGGAGAAGTTTGGCCTAAACGTTGTGCGGTAAGCATTTTAGAATATTGAAAATTTGGCTGGTTATATTACCATTGATTATTTATTGCTAATTCACATATATTTGTATTATGTAGATCGATACAATCGCACAAGACGTTTTGGACGACCGTGATGTTCATTAGGACCGCGAGCGCATGAGGACATGTGTGCAAATCTACCTAAAGAGCAAGCCCTCGCTTTAAGTACACAAGTGATCGCTCTTCAGGTGGAGTCCAGCTCCATGAAGATGGCTCTTCAGGTGGAGTCTAGCTCCATGAGGGTGGAGATTTCACAATTAATGGAGGTGTAGAAAAAGATGATGGTCGTCCAAGAGAATATCTGCACAACATTAGCGAGTCTTTTGGAACGGGACACTGGTAAGTCTCGAGCTAAAGAAGATGAGCCACGCGGTATCCTGACTCAAGGTAAAGAACAATGAGGTTTTGATGAGGATATGAGTCCCTCCTGTGAAGAAGAGCTACCGGTCTTTTCATCACCTTTATGTAAAGGTTATAATGATGAAAAGGTGCATCCAGCTGGATGATTCAGACAATGTATTCGATGACCTGCTATTGGTCAGGAAACCATCTATGACTGGAAAAACTAAAGGACACCGAAAGGTATTATTCTGTTTATTCGTATTTCATCTTTTCTATATATTTATAACATGTATAATCTAATTATTAATCTAACACCTCACTTGGGGTTGTGTTTTGGTAGGGCAAACAAGTCTTGTCTGAGTCTACCGAAATCCAATTCTCGATGCAGTTGCGCAGCACTCGGGAGAGGAGAGATGGTCCTCTACTCAGTTCACCCTATTTGAAGGGTAAACCGACCATTGAACACAACAAGAAGGTATTTAAAGTGGGTCCGTACATCTTGCAAGACCCGCTAGAAGTGAAAGATAAGCGTTTAGTGGAGTACATTTTTTAGAAAAGATTAGAGGATGGGTAGTGGTCACACTAATCTAACAAAATTTGACACACCATCACGGCCAAATTTTGATTATCTGTGTCTCTTATTTGTCTTTTGCAGTGAGATTCTCGTTAGACATTCTGGCCTCCATGCTAAATGAAGAGACCTAAAGACTCTTGGTCTAAAAAATTGGCTTGGCTCGGACCTTATAAACTTGTTTGTCAGCAATTTGACCTTGGAGGCTCGTCGTGCGTCGATGAGAAACCAATTCTAGTTTCTTCTCACATTCTTTGTTGTGAGTATCTACTACTCAATATCATCCTTATTTTGGGTTTGTATGTACGTTGTGTATGATGTTTTTGTTGTGCCACTGCAGAGTCAATGTGTTTCAAAACTAGTAGAGCTTCCTAATTTTGTAAGGAAACACAAGATCGTGGATAGATACGCCAATGCTTGAGCTAGAAGTGACGGTAAACAAATTTAATGTAGTTAAGATATTAAATGTTGACTTAGTATGATTCTGTAAATGTATTGTGTAATTTATATCTGTATTCCAGTACACAATGGTCGAGATCATTGGTTTATGGCCAAGATCTCCATCATGGACGAGGAAGTCACTGTATGGGACACCTTGCGAGATGGCCGACTTAACGTGGGATGAATCGAAAAGGTCAAAAAGATTGTATGTTCTAACCCTTCATCATGACTTGTAATTTTTCTTATACCATGTGTGATTTTGACATCGATTACCTTTTTATATTTTGTGAATGAAATTATAGTTAGAAGGTATGGACTTGATATTTGGGCCTAAGCTCATAGATTTATTACCCATGCCAACAACCTTCTCTTCATTCAAACTTTCAAGGCCACCCCAAGTGGTCACCCAATCAAATGGGTAAGTTCATTGATTACGAATTTGATTGGCTTCCTTCACTCTTTAATGATGCACTTAGTATTACCTTTGCATGTGTGATTATGATGTGTGGGTCTTGAGATATATGGATGACATCAGGGCAGAAGTTGTTCGCAATTATCGTTCCTAGGTAATTTGTCAAATATTGTTTACATTTTGTTAGACTTGAGAGCTTTGTTTTTTGTTTGTTATAGTTTCGGGTTCTTTTAGTTCTATAATTGGCAATTTTCTGATTGTTTTGGATTTGCTCATTTGTGGTTGTCATTACTGGTTATTTGTTAGGGTTCCTTTAGTCATGTAATTGAGATTTTTCTGATTGTTCTAGACTTGCTCGTTTGTGGCTGTCAATATTGAATTTGTTGAGGTATATGATAGTCTGGTGAATATCCAAGCCTTGGAGCATCCCATTTTATGTTTTGTTTTAGTTGGGTACTTTTAGGTATGTAATTAGGATTTTTCTGATTGTTGTGGTTTTCTCATTTGTGGTTGATTATTGAATTGTTGATGCGTATGATAGTTTGGTGAATGTTCAAACCTTAAAGCTCTATTTTCTGTTTTGTTTTAGTTTGGAGTTAGGGTTCTTTTATTTATGTAATTGGGAATTTTTTATTGTTCTGGAATGCTCATTTATGGCTGTCGTTGTTGAATTTGTTGAGGTGTATGATAGTTTGTTGAATATTGGGAATATTGTTACAGGAGTATAAATCGCATGATCATTGGTGTAATATTTTGTTGAAGATGGTCAACCATCCCTTGGAACATCTTGTATGATACGCTACATGATAACGTTGATCAATTTTATAATAAGAACTCAACTGTCTCGGAGATCTGGTTACCATTGATGAAGAGTCCTCCTTTAAAGCAAAGGCTAGGGAAGAGGAAAAAACTGAAGGGATAGATAATATTGTATTACATTATTGTGTCCTATTTTTTATGTTATTGTTTGAACACTCGTCCATTTGTCATTTCTGAGAAATTCAGTAAGCTAGAGGTTACTGAAGAAGACACTAACGACGGTGCAATATATTTCGAAGTAGATTCAAGAGGGATACCTTTGTACGCTTTCAAATTTATTACCCCGTCATTATTGTCTTCTTCATAACCTCTGGCTCATCGAATTTCTCACAAATGGAAAATGGGCGAGTTTTGGATAGAATTAGGATCATAGGTTTCTCTTGGCCGAGCATCCCTCCAAGTAGACATTATTGTGTCATCTTTTGTATATAATTATTGTGTATAGTGAAGATAAATATATTTTTGTAAGTTATTGTGTACAAGGATGATAAACAGATTTTGTATATTAATGTGTTCAAAGATGATAAATAGATTTTGTATAAGGATGATAAACAGATTTTGTATATTATTGTGTACAACTATAAATAAAGAGGGTTTTCTAAGTTATCATGTATAGTGATGATAAATAGATGTTGCAGAATTACTTTGTACAATTATAAATTAGCAGATTTTGTAGAATTATAGTGTATTGATATAAATAAGTAGGTTTATATATATTTGTATATTATCATTCTAAAAAAACTATGAAAGTAAGTTAATACCAAAATGTACATCTACTACGGCGGGGAATATGGAAAATTATTCCAGTATGAGATGTTTGTGTTGTACATAGGGTACCCACATTGTGCATTGAATGGTGGTGTGTATGCAGATGGGTCGAATGGGTACACACCTTGCACATTGAATGATTACGCACCTTGCACATTGAATGGGGATGCATCTTGTCTGAAGACCCTTATTGCGTGTGCACCTTGCAGGTTAGATGATGCTGGATCATCATTATTATCATCCGGTATCATGACATGCACATCGCTCGGTACTTCTGGACATGTCTGTTTTGTATGTCCAGTGTTCTTACAATGGACACATCGACGGGTGGTTAGTCGTGCTTTACTCGAGCTAGCACCTTGGATGCCCTTCGTCTTCATGATTATCGGGTCTTCAATGGGGCTTCTTTTAATCTCTACACCATCCTCATGCTTCACATCATGTTCGTTGGCGACCTCATTCCACAAGGTCACATATTTTGCACAAAGCATCCCAACCTCTACTTTGGCTCGAGTCAACCATTCATTTGACTTTGACACAACTAGTTGGATCGAATTGTACCGAAGCAATATTGTATCATCTGTATCCAGATGAGAATGGCTTGGCCCGGTTGGGAGCATATTACTCTTCATAGTGGTCCACCACTAGTCTAGTATGCACATTCTTAGGATCTGTTGTATATGTTATGCTTTCATAATAGTAAACATATGACGACACGGTATCCCCACTGATTCAAATTGGCCATAATTGCACTTGAGCGTATCAAGTTTTTGGTCTCGTGTCATTATTTATGAGTCATTCGGCACCCCAAACTCGACCAATGAATAATTTCGAGCCTCCTCATCATGTGTTAGGGCACAAACTATAAATGAAGATGAAGATGCCCAATCATAGTTGTAAGACAACCACTTTTTCTGGAACTCATCATAAGTATCTTCGCTATCGCCATGAACATCAACGATAAAGTGTGTCGCTCTGAAACCTCCAAGACCACTAGACAAATCCTTTCTAGTGAATGGTTTATCATATAAAATTGAATTTGGGGGTATGCATGGGATGTACGGCACCTCAGTTCCCATACTCTGCCGAGAGATGCGCTCACCCAAGTACCATGCTCTTCCAGCAGGTCCTTGCAGCAAGATTCTCATGGTAATATAAGGTATACTGTCGATGCAATAGTATGACAAGTTTGTATGTTGTCCCCAAGGGTTCCAATTGATCTGCAAGTTCAAAAACAAATAGTTTGTCAGTAAAAAAATATTCATACTCGAGGGGGGGGACAAGATAAGAATTGATATAATAAAACACATACCTCATTAGGCCTCACATATCGAAGTTTAACATGTAATTCTTTTAGGCATTGACCAATATCCCTTGTTCTCAACTCAATGTCTATCCAACGTGATGCTCTCAGGAACGTGTCTGGACCACCCAATGGTCTTCTGAATGTCAAACACAAAAAGTACTCACAAGCCCATACCCTCCATGCTCTCCAAAACCCCCTGTCCCTACACTTTTTCCGCGACATAAAGTGTCCATATTGCAATACAATACGGACAACGCCAAACCACCTCAATTGTACTCTTGTATCTCATCTATTTTCTGTAGGTTGGGGAGGAAGTACAAATAAAGTTTATTGCTATTGTCACAAAAAATTGTACTACATAAGAGCACCAGAAGAAAGACACTCGTCAAAATGCCATCCTGCTTAGGAGTAGTACACTCGTACCTAACATAATTATCAAATATCCATTAATAACTAATTTTTTCTCCAACCTCTGACGACTGTTTATCAACTAGCTTTTGCCAAGCCTTCTTGTTCTTGTAGAGTTCCAAATCATAATTTAGTTATCGACGTCAACTTTTAGGCCAGTTATCACAGCAAAGTCCAATGGGGTCATTGTCATTTCACCCACTTCATCTATATGAAAGGGGTGAGTTGTATCCCACTATTTCTCGGCCAGACTTTTCAATAGGATGCGATCCATCTACCCATTTTTCAACATACTTATAAAATAAGTAACCGGAAGCATCAGCGTTCCTTCTCACATTTTCAGAAAGCCTACTATACCATCGAGCTACTAGTGTAGTGTTCTCAAAATCACGAATACCAAGATCATAGAACTCAGCCTAAGAAACCAAAATTTAAGTATGACTCATTGAAAAAGGTGTGTAAAGAAAAATGTACCATAATCCCAATTGTGACATTTCGTCGAACACCTTACGAGCAATAAAGATACACTATAATTTTTCATCCAAAACATATATCGCTACCAATAATCATGCATGTCTAGAAGCATCACATAAAATATACTCAGTTTTTAAAATGATTCAAGTATCTTTTTGGTGTTCTAACAATATAACATATAACAACCAAACTTTTTGTTAAAGAAACTTACATTTTATCCTTGGATGGGATATAGCATTTCGTCAAACATGTTATGGGCATTCATATAAATATAGTATAAACCTCAATGTGGCATTTTATCGAACACCTTACGAACAATGAAAAAATTACACCATAAAATTCATTATGATATTTCGTCGAACACTTTACGAGCACTCATGAAAATACTATAGTTTTTCATCCAAGACATATATTTCTATCAACAACCATACATTTCTATAATCATCACATAAAAAAACCCCCATTTGTAGAACTAATCAAGTATATATTAGGTGTTTTAACAATTTAACACATAAAATTCAAAATCTTTAATGAAAAACTTACATCTTGTTTGCTTGGGTGAGATATATGCTCCGTTGGAGCAATATGAAGATTAGTGCTACTAAGATTTGATTTTGGACGAAATCTTTTCACCCTATAATTGATGGCATCGTACGGCCATTTCGAAACGCTCGAGGTCGAACTTAGTTGCGTCGTTATACTCATTGTTCCCTTCATAACTTTATGATTTCCTCTACCCATTATTGGTGAAAAAATACAATATTAGAAGGATATGGGGTTTGGGGTTGCGGGTTGGATGGATTTGGCTCGGGTTTAGCACTAGTTTTGACTCGTGTGTTACAAGGGATGTGTTCAATGAGAGATTGCGGGTTTGACTCGTGTGTTGCAACGGATTTGGATCGATTTTGATGAATTTCGGGCTATGAAGAGAGATGAAGATCGAGGTGAAAAAGAAACATAATAGAGTTTTGAGTAAAGAGAAATGAAGTGTTGAGAGAGAGGGGGAAGGGTGGGTATCAATTTCTTAAGAATAAGGGGGAAGGGGTTTTTTAATGTTGGGGTTAATTTTGATAAAAATTAAAGTTAGATTTGAAAATTAAATTTATAGGGTTATAAATTAATTAAAACATTAAGGGTTATTTTTCAAAAATTATGGGGTTATTATTATAAATAAAAGGTTAAATTTTAAATTTTAATATTTAATTTCAAACTTTTTAACGGATATGCTCGATTTAACAGTAGAATTTGACCTTAAGGGTTATACGTGTTCGTCAAACTGATGAATTAGATTAATCGATTGTCATAACATCACGACATATAATTATATTTGGTGAAAACTCATCTTGCTCGATACTTGTCACAAAAGCACAACAACATTATCAATGACAACTTTTATCGAGTTTATTGTTAAGTGTTCAATTATTTTGGGAATCCTTAATTAATCCAATCTAATTTCACATAACAGGTGAGTATAATGAATGTTTGCATTGAACTAACGAGTTGTTTCTATTTTTATCAATGATTTTCCCAGTGTACGATAAATAATTATAAAAATATCAATTTTACGGTTGACTATGAAGAATGACGATTAGAGCCATATAAATGGCGATTAGTCCAAAAAACGTGACGATTGGGAGGGAGCCTGACGATCGCCTATTTATACATGGCGTTTGGGGAATGAAACAGGCGATTGGAGGTACAAAACTAGCATTGGGCTTTGACGATGTGATTAGCACCTTCAGGATGGCGTTTAGGGAATAAAAATAGGCGATTCGTCTATTAGGAATGGTGATTAGGGTTTAGGTGTTCACCAAATATGTAGTGGTATACAACAAATTCTTCAAGGGTTCACCAAAATTTAAAATTCATGTTTTTGTTAATCCCATTACGTAATTGGTGAACTCAGTACGTATTTGATGAACTCCTCTAAGAATTATTAATTTGTACGTAATTGGTGAACACTATTATGTAATTGGTGAACCCCATACATAATTGGTGAATCTCAGTACGTATTTGGTGAACCCATCCAAGAATTATTATTTTTTACGTATTTAGTGAACCCTAGTACGTAATTGGTGAACCCCATTACGTAATTGGTGAACCCTAGTACGTATTTGATAAACCCCTAGAAGAATTATTAATTTATACGTAATTGAAAAACCCCACTATGAATTGGTGAACCCCAATACGTATTTCATGAACCCTTCCAAGAATTATTATTTTATACTTATTTGGTGAACCCCACTACGTATTTTGTGAACCCTAGTATGTAATTGGTGAACCCCAGTACGTATTTGGTGAACCCTTCCAAGAATTATTAATTTGTACGTAATTGGTGAACCCCAATACGTATTTGATGAATCCCTCCAATAATTATCAATTTGAACGTAATTGGTGAACCCTTCCAAGAATTATTATTT
The DNA here is from genome assembly GCA_003255025.1 of Datisca glomerata. Taxonomy (NCBI): domain Eukaryota; kingdom Viridiplantae; phylum Streptophyta; class Magnoliopsida; order Cucurbitales; family Datiscaceae; genus Datisca; species Datisca glomerata. Next base: position 613,262 of record QANY01002702.1, read on the forward strand.
TGTATATATTTGGTGCCCTACTACGTAATTGGTGAACCCTAGTACCTGTTTGGTGAACTCTTCTAAAAATTATTATTTTGTATATATTTGGTAAACCTTAGTACATATTTGGTGAACCAATACTTTATTTGGTGAATAAAAAAACTTGTTACATGTTGGGTTTTGTGTGGCCCAGATTGCTTCAAAAGCAATCTAAAGGCAACAATGGCCCAGTATCAATGTCGGGAAATTATTCCCAGCATTGTAAGGTTTCCCCCATTCAATTTCTTTCTATTGATGAACCAATATTTCATACCTTGTTCACTTTCCTATTAAATACATTCAATTAAGTACAATATACATTTTTTTCAACTTCTTCAAAATACTCAAGTTTAGCTAATGAATTTTGCTCCTTTAAAATCGATAGAAAGGAAAGCATATTGAATTGCACAAATTAATTCATGTGTACTTTTTCTTGCTACATGGCAAGAAAGATAGGAACTAAATCAAGATAGTTATTTATGGACGAGAAGAGTATGACATATTTCAGGGACTAATCTATCTTATTAAAAGATTCCGTGGATAGCAGAGACCTAAAACTCATCGATTAAACCTATTATTGTAGAGTTTTCTGGGGAAGTATTGAATGAAAGGCATTTATGTGTGCCGATTTCCATATGGTTGACTTCCAAACTGAGATATGGTTGCACTGTACGTATAATCCATCTTCCATCATATTCTAATTTCTATCTATTATTCATAGAATAATTCACCCTTCGTAAGTGCTTCGTTGTAGCCAAGCTTACATCTAACCTATCACATAGAACCAAGCATGGATCAAGACTGCTCGTTGCTTCTTGCCGCCTTATTTCATCATCTTAGATCCAAGTCAGTACCGACAAAAAACTTTTTCTTCGTCCCGGCCAGGCTGGCTAGAAGCAAATTACATGTCGTCTATCTCACGCCTTTCTCTAATAAAATTGTCAGCTTCCAAGCCCCTTCCTTCTGCTATGGGTCTATGAATTCTCGTTTCTGAAAGAGTTTTCTATGATATATGTCTAGGGTGAACCCTTTCTCATGATGAAAGTGTTGAGATCGGTAGGTTTTAAAATATACTAAAAAAATAAGTTTGAACCACGAATGTTTCGTGGGCGGAATATAAATTAACTTATTTATTCGAATTAAATAATTTAAAACCAAAGCAACGTGCGATTATGCATATATGATATTAAACGAGAAGATAAAGTTAGAAACAATTTTTAACCTATATTTTATAACGGAGAATTTCTGAACTGATGGATTTCCTTCGAGCGTTCTTCAAGCTTCGGGATCCGAATCACGCACTTGAACTCCAAAAATGATTTACGAATTTCATCCAACAACAACCACCGGTTAATTTCATAAATATATCTCACGAGAATTTTGTGTAGTAATTTGAGTGTGGGCTCTCAAAATGATTGAAGAAAAAAATAAATATTTTCACTTCAGTGCCCTCAAAATCAGCGGCAATCACTAAGGAGGGGAGAAAACTCTTTTTCTCTATATCAGATATAATTTCTATATCTCTATCTATCTATCTGCAATCAAATTACTATTAGATAATTATAAAATCTAATTTTTAATATTTACAAATATACCCATATATTTTAGACTAAATTCACCCCATATTCAAATTGTCGAAAATTAGTATATCTCCACAGTGTTAGAGTTATATTGAAATTTATCAATCCAATTGATAGATTTAATTAATCATTATCAATTAATTTATTAATTTATTTTTATTGACTAATTATCTAATAATTAAAAAATAATAAATCAATTAATTTCAATACAATTAATCACACTTAACTAATTAAGTGACATCACCCATCATATATAGGTGTAGGAAATATGCATTTGCACCAAAACACATTTTGATCTAATTTACTTTGTTTCTCTATTCTTGTCTTCATGAGCTATTTCTGAGACCGGATGGACCCACATGTACAAAGCTATGGATTCAAATATCCGATGAATTTATCTTTATAAATTTCTAACATATTTAATCTTGACATCGTACGATTCCATTATAGGTTCGATGCCAAATCAACTCTCGATTCATGCACGCTACTTTTCTGTTGGTGTAAATAAATCCTTTTTATTTTCACGATCCACAGAATATTTTAACATAATACTCATCGTGAATATCAGTAACAAGAGAGAACCGTAAAATTACCGTTCCACCCCTTTTGTTATTATTTTCTTAACTCATTTATTAACAGTGAATAAGAAAGACATAATAGTGAATTGTCTCGTGCAATTGACAAGTCTTAATCAATGACTCAATTCATTGAATAACTGGCTAGGTTAATGTATTCACACACTCATCAATAAAACATAAGGTGATATTGTTGTTTTGACAATCCAACCATGAATTTTCATATATGTGAATCACGTAACTCCAATTTAATTGAATCACAATCCCAACAGCCGATGTATTGCCTGCAAATTCAAACTCACTCATTTGACATATCAAAGATTGCAACTAACTAAGTCAAGCTACATATTCAACTCAAGATTAAGGTAATTATGAAAATAACCTTAAGGTATAACAATTAGATTTAAAGTTAGGTCAACGGTTTTGGGCTCTAAACTAATTTGTTACTGGTCTATTCAACATGTCTAGGTTAACTATTTGAGTCACCACTCTCGTGCCCCAAGACTGGCATCCATTGGTTCAACCTAACAGTCATAGTCGAATTCGATTGCTCAACCAATTCTAGGACTGTGAACATCAATCTGAACTTTCTCAGAATAGTTAATCTGGAGCAGCCTTTATCTTCAATCTTCATTCATTGATGAAAGTTCCAGGACTTGAGTAATTTATAATCACACTTTAATTGAAAATAATACTTTCAATTTATTCATAAAAATTCAAAAATACTAATGACTGAGAAATAACTAAGTAGGTGTGTACAATCTTTTATCCCCGATCCCTCTAGATGACCATAGAAAACATTACTACTTAAAGTCTTTGTGAATGGATCTGTCAGGTTGTTGAGCATCGAAATATGTGTAACCACAACGTATCCACACTGAACAACTTCTCTAATCAGGTGATAATTACGTTCTAGGTGTTTGGATCTCTTATGGCTTCCAGGTTTCTTAGAATTTGCTACAGCCTAACTATTATCACAATAAAGTGACATGTTCTTGTTAGCGTCTGTAACAACTTCTAAAGTCTTCAAGAACTTTCTAACCCATACAGTCTCATTTGCATCTTCACAAGTTACCACATATTCAGCTTCCATTGTAGAATCAGCAATGCAAGATTGTTTGATACTTCTCCATACAACTGTTCTACCGTTGAGGATGAACACCGATCCTGAAATGGACCTCCTAGAATCCTTATCATCTTGGAAATCAAAATTAGTATACCCTGTCATATTCAAGTCACTACCTGAATACATAAGCATGTAATTGCTTGTTCTCCTAAGATGCTTAAGGATATGTTTGACAACATTCCAATGCTCAATTCCATGATTAAATTGGAAATGACTCACCACACCCACAGCATAGTAAATGTCAGGCCATATTGAGCATCGTATACATGAGACTTCCTACGGCTGAAGCATAGGGAATCTTTCTCATATTTTCCTCTTCTTGAGGATTCTTGGGAGATTGCTCCTTGGAAAGGCTAACTCCATGTCTAAAAGAAAGAAATCATTTCTTGAAGTTTTGCATACTGAAGCGATCCAACACCTTATCAATATAAGATGTTTGAGACAGTGTCAATTATATGTTCTTCCTATCTCGAAAGATCTTAATACCTAAGACAAATGCAATTTCTTCAAGATCATTAATATCAAATTACTTTGCAAGCAAAATCTTGACATCAGATAATTTTTCTACATCATTCCCAATGAGTAGAATATCATCTACGTACAAGACTAGAAAAAATCACATTCCCTTCGTGTATCAGCTTATACACACAGGGCTCATCCATTAACTGTTCAAAATCATAGTTCTTAACAGTTTCATCGAATCTAATATTCCACGACTGTGATGCTTTCTTAAATACATAAATAGACTTCTGCAGTTCGTAAACTTTGCCCTCTTGGCTTTTCTCCATGAACCTGTCTGGTTGAGCCATATAAATGCGTCTATCAAGATTGTCATCCAGAAAAGCAGTCTTGACGTCCATTTGCCAGATTTCATAATCAAGCGCAGAAACAATGGACAAAAGAATTCAGATAGATTTAAGCATGGCCACCGACTAGAAGGTATCCTTATAGTCTATTCCTTCCTTTTGGGTGTAACCCTTGGCTACTAGTCTAGCTTTGAATGTCTCTACATTTCCATCCAGACCTTTTTTCTTCTTATAGATCCATTTTCATCCTACGGGTTTTACCCCTTCAGGAGGATCTACAAGCTTCCATACTTCGTTCAAATACATCAAATGTATCTCAACATTCATGACTTTCCATCCGGACCAGCCATGGCCTCTGAGTATGAGACGGGTTCATCAAGGTTCTTATTTGTGACAACTGCTAAAGCTACTCTATAGGACATATACCTCTTAGGTTGTCTCATAACCCTCCCACTACGTCGAGGCTCCCTAGACTCTGGCTCTTGTCGTGTTATTCCATTATTGAATTAGAAACAATTTCTGATTGGGTAGACGGTGTCCTCCCACTCAATAATTCCTCTAGCACAATTGCTTCTCAGCTGTACACTTTTAATGTAATCTTCTTCAAGAAAATGAGCATTCGTGCTAACGAGGTTTTAGAACATATGTTGGGAACCCCTATATTTTAAAATGGTTAATAGACAACTTTTTTCCATACCATCTTTCATATGGTGTACCAGGCACCGTCTTCGACGAAACTTGGTTCAGAATATATGTCATTATTTCCAAGACATATCCCCAGAACGAATCTGGGAGGGATGAGTCTCATTCTACTATGGCGTACCAGGTGTTGTAAGGTGAGAAAGAATACATTCTTCCTTAAGAAAGTCTTTGAACTCTCCTAACAAGTACTCTCCACCACGATCAGATCGTAGTGTTTTGATTTTTTTAATTGCTTTTCAACCAATGCCTTATACACTTTGAACTTTTCAAAGGTTTTAGACTTTTGACGCATTAGATAAATATGACCAAAACGTGAGTAGTATCAGTGAAGGTTAGAAGTATTCATAACCTCCTCTTACTTGGATATTCAATGGCCCACATACATCACTATGTATGAGTTCAAGACATTGAGTGGCTCGTTCACCTTTTGCTGAAAAATCTCTCTTGATCATTTTAGCTTCAATACAGGATTCGCATGTGAGTAGTGATCCCACACTTAAAATTTGTAAAAGACAATCCTTCAAAAGTCTTTTAATCCTGAGGGCATGACAGTGGACAATGGCGGTGACGTCGTCGGAACAGTATCATCGGCTGCCAGAACATAACTCCGACGTGAACAACGATTCCGATGTGAATAGTAATTCTGACATGAACAATAGCCGTGTGAACAGTGTCTCCGGTGACATTTCGAGTAGTTTCAGTGACGGTTTCAAGCGGTTTCCGGCGATGATTTTGAGGCGATGACGATTTTACATCGAATTTATAAAAATACAACTTTTGCAACAAAATAAATTATAAAACATTCTATGTCTCAAATTCATCGTATATGGATTCTAAATTGAAATAAAAACGTCTAGAGCTAATAGTTAGGGACCCAATCACATAACACAATCAAAACAGTTTTGTATCTACCATACAAATTCATATGCCAATATCCACAAAATTCACGATACATTCATTTCAAATATTTATATGCATAATCAAGAACCTCGCTTTGATACCAATTGCTGGGATCAGTATATTTTAAAATTAATTAAAAAATAAATTTGAACCACAAACGGTTCGTGGACGGAATATAAAAAAATTCAATTAACTTATTTAATCGAATTAAATAATTTAAAATCAAACACCTTGCGATTATGCATATACGATATTAAACGAAAAGATAAGGTTATAAACAATTTTTCACATATACTTTATCGAAGAATTTCTAAACTGATGGATTTCCTTCGAGCGTTCTTCGTATTCTTCAAGTTTTGGGATCTGAATCACGCATTTGAACTTCAAGAATGATTTACGAATTTCATCCACCAACAACCACCCGTTAATTTTAGAAATATATCTCACGAGAATTTTGTGTGGGAAATTTTGAGTGTGGGATCTCAAAACGATTGAAGGAAAAATTTTGTTTAGGAATCTATATCTCTATCTCTCTATCTGCAATCAAATTATTATTAGATATTTATAAAATCTAATTTTNAACAATTAATTATTAATTATTTAATAATTATAAAACAATAAATTAATTAATTTCAATACAATTAATCACACTTAACTAATTAAGTGACATCACATATCACATATAAGTGTAAGAAATATGTCTTGGCACCGAAATATATTTTGATCCAATTTACTTTATTTCTCTATTTTATGCTCTCATTAGCTATTTCTATGACCGGATGAACCCATATGAACAAAGCTAAGGATTCAAATACCCAGTGAATTTATCTCCATAAATTCTCGACCTATTTAATCTTGACATCGTACGACTTCACTATAGGTTCGATGCCGAATCAAATCTCAATTTATACGCCTACTTTTCTTTTGGTGTAAATAAATCCTTTTTATTTTCATGATCCACAAAATATTTTAACATAATACACATCGTGAGTTGTCTGTAAATAAGAAATACATAATAGTGAATTGTCTCGTACAATTCACAAGTCTTAATCAATGACTCAATTCGTTGAATAACTAGCCAGGTTAATTTATTCACACACCTATCAATAAAGCATAATGCGATATTGTTGATTTCGTAATCCAACCACGAATTTTTCATATATGTGAATCACGTAACTCAAACTTAATTGAATTACAATCCCAACAGCCGAGGTAGATGTGGAAACCGGGCCTGTTCAGCCCGTGAAACCAGCTGAACCAGTCCGGCCTGGCTCTTGTACAATACCAGGCCGGTTAAGACCCGCGGGATAGGTCCGGGCCATCACAGGCCTTGTCTTCGAGGCCCGACCCCGATGCTAGGCCCGACCTAGCCTGACCCGTGAGGCCCGACGTGCCTGAACCGGGCCAGCCCGTGAATCCATCTTTTTGTCTAAAAAATTAAAAAATTATGCATGTAGTGAAGTTTGAACAATCGACATCTCTCCCTTATAAATCACACTCTTTACCAATAACTTAAGACAACATTTATTAAATATATTGTTTAAAATATATTCTTATTGTCTTTTAACACATTTTATCGAAACTTTAAATAATATATTTTTGAGATAAACGTATTTAATTAAATAAAAAATAATATTTTTCATTTAAATGAATATTTTATTCAATGAAAAATTAGACTCATGGAAACTTTAAAAAATATTGATTTAATATTCCTAATATTTTTTGTCATGTTAATGAACATGAATTATAAATTAATTAATTATTATTTATTATATTTTTAAATTTCACGTGGATATGAATATCACTAGTTTATGAATTTAATAAATAAAATAATTATTTTACTTATCATTACAAGTTTTTCTATTAAGATTTTAAAGTAATAAAATAAAATAATTATACAAAAGTAACATGACTTCCATATATCTTAGTGATAATCCATACACTTCATCTACTCACCACCAAGGTTCTACTCTCTTCATCTTCATTTTTTAGAATTAAATCAAATTAAGAGGGGAAACGGGCTGGGCCGGTTATTTAACCGGGATCCGCCCATGAACCTTCCTGGCCCGGACCATCACGGGCCGGTTCAATAGTTCATCCCGAGCCGTCCTAAATTTTCGGTGACCCGGCGCAGAACCGGCCTGTGAACCGCCTGGAAAGGTTGGGCCGGCCCGGTTGCCATCCCTAAGCTAAGGTATTACCCGTCAATTCGAACTCACTCATTTGGCATATCAAAGATCACAACTAACTAAGTCAAGTTACGTATTCAGCTCAGGATTAATGTAATTACAAAAATACTCTTAAGGTGTAACAATTAGATTTAGAGTTAAGTAAACGATTTTGGGCTCTAAACTAATTTGTTACCGGTCTTTTCAACATGTTCATAACATGTCTAGGTTAACCGTTTGAGTCTCCACTCTCATGCCCTAAGACTGACATTCATTGGTTCAACCTAACAGTCGTAATCAGATTTGATTGTCAGTCGATCCTAAGACTGTGAATATCATTTTGAACTTTTTTATAAGAGTTCGTCTGAAGATGTCTATGTATTCACTCTTCATTCGTTGATGAAAGTTTCAAAACTTGAGTAATTTATAAACACACTTTAATTTAAAATAAAAGTTTCAATTTATTCATAAAAATTTCATAATACTAATGTTTGAGAAATAACTAAATACAAATAAATAGTTATTACATGCTACTTTATAGACATTCCAACATAAAGAAGTTGGGGCAATGCTTCCCAAACACATTTCTTTGACTAAATGGCATATTCATCATGTTCGGTTATTGACTAGAGTCCAATCCTTACTTAAACTTTCGCGAGCGCCACTGCTCAAAAGCCTACTGCTACGTTGGTGAAGGAGGAGGACTAGCATCAAACACTAGCTCAAACCTTTCTAGTCGAGCCTTTTCAGATATCTCATTCAAGATTGAGCTCAATGGTGTAAGTTCGTCTCGTTTGTTTCTAAAGACATCTTATGAAACTTGATACAAATCTATCCTATGAATTTTAACAACAAGCCATAGTCTCTCTCTCACCATATTAGTAATTTTCTTTTGAATGATGGAAGATTCAATACACTTGCCTAGGAAGACCTTCATATTTCTCTCTACCCAGATGTCGTATACAAAATTGTAAAGAGAAGTTTAACAGCCTTGGCCACAAACTTATCCACTGGTGGAGCTCTTAGAAGCCACTTCAGAAAAGGCAACCATGAGTAAAAAGGGCAACTCAGATCATAGATAAACAGAGACCTGTCTAGCAAGAGTTTTAGCGACTGGGTAAGAACAAAACCAATGCTCCCAGATTCAAAGCCTTCTGTATAGAATACACAAGCCTCACCTGCACCTGCACACCATTTACTAATCTTATTTTTAGTGGCTAACATGTCATGATATGCTAACCAAGATATGATAGTACATTTAGGAACATGCCCTTTAAACCATATCTTATCTGCCAAAACAAAAACATTCTATATGTTTTGCATCAAGGCTTTATATGAGCTTTTAATTGAAAACTTACATGTGCCATCAGGCAGCCAACTCCAAGTATCTATCTAGATTCCTGGTAGGGGAAAGGAGATCAAGATAGATGCTCCAAGGGAGAAACTTATTTCTCAATCCAGCACTAGGCCACAACCACCCTCCATCCCTAATTAAAACTGTCAACCTGGTTGAGAGATCCCAACTTGTTGTGTGCATAAGTTTTGACCCCCAATATTAAAATGAACACATCTTGGATGCCAAAGATCTGATATGATTCTGATATTAGCTCCGTCTCTTACCCTAGCTATACAAAAAGTGCTCAGCTTCTCCCTAATCTTCAAGATTTTCCTCCAAGACTAAGTGGTCCGGTCTGCATTGAATTTACCTGTGAAAATAGAATGGTCCTTAAGCAAGTTTATCTAGAACCATGCAATCCATAGAGAATCTCTATCTTTTGCTGTTAACCTCCAGAAAAGTTTAGCCATAGTAGCCATTTTCCACGTAATAAGGGCTTTAAGACCTAATCTGCCTTCCTCAACAAAAGCACATACTTAGTCTTAAGGGTGTTCAAAAACCGTCCAGACCAGGTAACCCAATCCGGGGTTAACCGAAATTGATCAGTTTGGACAATTTTTTTCTTATATTTGAACGGTTTGATCTTCATATAGGGGAGGACCGAACCGACTGTATCTGACTCAAATTATATATATATATATATATATATATATAATTGTTTTTAGGTTTACCGCCAACTCGTGAGGAGCCTTTTTCATACCCTCCCTCTCCCTCTCCCCGCATCTCGACTCTCTCCTTCTCCCTCTCCTTATCCCTCTACTAACTCGATCGAGGCGCCTCTCTCCTTCTCCAAGTCCAAGCCTAAAGTTCAAATCTTTGAGCATGATTCGACGAAAAGAATAAGAGTTGCAGTTATAGTGAGAATCTAAAATTGCATCATAGACAAGTGGGTGAGATTGTGCTACGAGATAATATGCTCATAGTGAAAGCTCATAAGAACACTATTGGGTGCTTTACACATTCGAAAATGAAGGAAATAAGTAAAATAAGAAAAATCATTTATTTGCTTCCGCCATTGACAAAATTGAATATCGGGGCATGATCTGATACCAAGGAACACACCATTTCCTCCACCACATGCTCGATATCTCATTGTCTATGATCCTAGTCAAGGCGAATATTTTGAAGGATGATGGAGATGACCACAATGACCCATTTTCCAAAAAAAATCATCATAAGATTTTCTCAAAATGTTCGCAATCATGCATGGTGTTCACGCTGTCATGATCATCTCACTTGCATTATAAGTCAAGAATTTCATTGTATAGAAATGCATCATACTAGTTGTTTTATTTATTTCAAATCGACTTCCTCCTCTAGTCAGACCGCGAGTAGAGCCACGAGCAACGCTAATGTCTTAGACGTGGACTTTGGTTACTTCTCTTTTGGTTGTGGCTTGTGGTTATCAACGTGAAGACTCACCCCTAAAATCTTAACTACAGAATCTTTTTATTGATATTGCAGATTTAGTCAAGTTTTCTTCCATTTCAGTTTAGTCTTTCTATGTCATTGTACTTCCAGGTCTATTTTCTTTGATCATTTTCTATTTCTACTTCGATACTATTTTTATTCTTTAGCGAATTTGATTCTTTGTTTGTTTGTGCCTTATATTATGGAGAATACTGGTTTATATTCTTTGGTGAGATTGATTTTATCAGTATGGATCATACATTTTCTTTTACATTCACTCAAAATGTTACCGATGATTGATTATATTCATGATTGTGATACTTTTCGTTTGGTAGAACATGCATTTACTCATTTGCTATGTTGCTTCTATCAGTAAGAGCAGCATCTCTCTTTCCTTTCTGGAATCTTCAACAATTCATTTTTATTCTAGACCAAAAAGCCCACCCGAATCGATCAGTTAAAATTCGTTCCGGTCAGTTCATATTTTTTAATATATTCTAGGAGGTTCGGTAGGCAGACCGTAATTTTTTATTCAATCCAGTTTTTCGCTAAAAGACCGGGCCAACCATGAACAGCTCTACTAGTTGGTCCCATGCCACTTTTACCTCTTTCACCAACTGGGCATTAACATTTCAGAGAAAGTTCCTCAAAAATAGCACTGGAAGTCTTCAAAACTTGTTTAGGCAGTATAAATAACTGGCCCAATATCCTTGAATGGAAAACAAAATTGACTTAGGAAGCTGGAGAGTCCCTACATAAGCCAACATATTCTCCCACTGTCTTGTTCTTTACACAATTCTGTCAACAAGCAACTCAAAATGTATCATGCAAAGCTTTAAAGAAATCGAAGGCCCCTAAATATTTTATTGGAATGTCACCTCTAGTAAAACCTACCTCTTCAAGAATTTGGTGTTGCACATCCTCCCCCGCACCAGAAAAAAGATATGGCCCTTAACCTCATTAGGTTGTAAACCAGACAATTTTAAACAAATTAATGCCTCTTTTATTAGCTTAATAGATTTGAGCTCCTCTTTAGTGAAAATAAGGAGATCATCAGTAAAACACAGGTTTACTACCATATTCCTCTTACACCTCCAATGAAATTGGAAATCTGGTTGGGTGGCACAGTGATTCATTATACCCGTTAACACTCCCATTACTAGAACAAATAAATAGGGGGAGATGGGATCTCCTTGCCTCCATCTTCTTCCACCCTAAAAGAAGCCAGGAACACCACCATTTATACTGAGTAGGTAGGAGAAGCCATACATTCCATCACCCAATCTACAAAACTGATTATGCAAGTCAACACTATAAAGAATCTATCCAAAAAAGTACCAGCTAACACTGTCAAGAAGGTCCACTTTAAGAGCACATCTAGGAGCCTTGGAATCCCTATGATACCCCCTCATTAATTCTTGAGGAAGAATAATATTGTCTGAAATGATTCTGCCAGGTACAAATGATGTCTGATCCTCACTAATCAGCCTATGAAGGACTATTTTGAGCCTGTTAGCCAACATTCTATTGATGCATTTATAAATTAAATTACAGCAGGAGATTGGCCTGCATTCAATTACTCTGGTGGGGTTAGGGACCTTTAGAATTAAAGAAATAGTAGTAGAACTAAATTTATTTTAGAGCTCACCATTTTTAAAGAATTCCAAAATAGCATTACTCACCTCTTTACCCACAATGTGCCAACTCCTCTGGAAGAAGCTAGATGAGAAGCCATCAGGCCTTGGAGCCGTGTTATCATTAAAGGAAAACATAGCAGCTTTCACATCCTCCGTAGTAAAATTCTGTATCAGGTAGGCAGCTTGTTCAAGAGATACTTTCTTTGGCATACAGACTGTAAAATGCCCCAATTCAGCTCATGGATGTCCAAGTGAGTGCCTAACAAGTTCTGATAAAAATCCAGAATAACCTGCTTGATACTATCATGATACTCTAACATAACACCATCCTGATCAGCAATTTGTAAGATCTTAGATCTATCTTTATGTTTCTTTACAGATCTGAAAAAATAAGTTGTATTATTATCCCTTAAGTTGAGCCAAGAAACGCTTGATTTTTCCATAAAGAAATTTTCTTCAGCCAACTTTTAAGTCTGCTTGGAAGTAGAGCAAGCTTTCTGTTGCAACTCTAGACTACTTGGGAGCTGGCCCAAGTTCCTAAAGGTTAGGTCCATATTGGTCCTAGCCTCCTGGACTCTTTTGGAAATATTATTACAGAACAAGTAATTGAATTTCTTCAATGCTCTCTAGACAAATGCAAGCTTTTGTGCAAGCTTAAACATAGCAGTTCCAGGTGTATCGAAGTCCCAGGCATGCCTAACCACTTCCTCAACCACTAAACTCGGTCCAAAATTTGAAAAACTTGAACTGAGGATTACCTCTAGGATTGTCTTTTACAAAGTCAATCACTGCAGGGCAATGATCTGACAGACCTGAACTTGCAAAAACGGCTACTGAGTTGCTAAACTGGTCTTGCTAAGCCTCATTAACCGTTACTCTATCTTTTTCATTATACTAGTGTCTCTGTCCTGATGATTCCACCAAGTAAGCTAAGAGCCACTGTAAGACAAGTAACTGACTTCAAGCAGGTTCACACATTCCCTAAAATCACACATACCTTCATCCCATCTATTAGTCCCACCAGATTATTCAGAGGGATGCAAAATTTCATTAAAATCACCTATAATTGCCTAAGGCATTGCCCCAACAGAATGTTTGATTCTCACTAAGTCATGACATAATTCAGCAAAAGAAGCTCTATGAGTTAACTGACAGTGCATCATTTGATCTGAACTAAAAATCACATCCAAAGTATAAACCTCAAGGTCCACCACAATCCAAATTCTCCCAGCTGAAGAATTAAGATAATTATTGAAGAAAGACCACGCGGGAGACACATAGTTCACACTTATATCATAGTTATATCTTTTAACTTTTGTTTCAACTATGCTACATAAGCTAAGCTTGAACCGTCCACACAATCTACCAACTTCAAAGTGCTTTCGAGGTTTATTAAAGCCTCTTATGTTCCAAACAATAATATTATTCATGTTATAGAAGATTGAGGATAAGAAATACTCATATGATTCAAAGCATTTGCTTTTAGTTTAGCAGCCAACGACCTTTTCCTTTGCTTCTGCCTTGAACTCAGAGAACCACTTTCATTTGCATTGGCCACAACAACCAGGTTTCTAATAAGAGAAGCCACATTACCCTTATAAGTTCCTAAACATCTTCATTTAACAGATTTGGCTACTTACTCTGTTAGAACTATGACTTCCATTTTTGCTAATTTTTCATCCTCATCCTCTAGTTCTCAGGCAGCACAACCTCCTTGTCAAGAGGTTCTTGCTCCTCCACATCTATGGTCTCCTTCCATTTTCTAAGCACTTTAACCCATTTCTATTTTGTTTCTTTCTTCCCCTTTTGTTTCTCACTGACTACCTCAGACTTGGGTTGAATCTTTTTCAAGCTGTAATCATGTCCAAACACTTCACACTTCTGGCACCTCTTAGGGACACCTTGATATTTCACAATAATATGAACTATCCCAAAACCATATTCCTCCAAGTCAATATCCAGAGAATCTAGCAACTCAGAAAATGCATTGATTTCTAAGCAGACTCTAGCAAAAGACAACTTAGAACATGAGGTAGTAGCATCATCCGCATGCAAAGGCTTGCCTACTATACTGGACACTGAGCTTATGCCATTGCATGTCCACATAATTGCAGGGAGATTCCAGAATCCTACCCAGATTGGGATGAGCTTGATCTCATCCTTTGACAACTTAATATTAGGAGACGACTTCTTAAGCAATAATGGCCTACCAAGAGATACCAAGGCCCACCTTGGAGCACAGAATCCCTCTCCTGAGTTGATGCAGAGCTGAAGAAGAAGAATTCAGAGTCTATTTCAGAAATTTCCTTCAACCCCTTATACTCAGATTTTGTAAGCAGCTCGTTTGACCAAGTGATAAGCTGGTTTTATTAAGAAAATAGCCACCAATGCGTTTTCCCACTTCTTTATCCCTTCTTGAACAATCTCTGAGCTTATCTTGTACCTACCATTTGTTTCATCCTTAACACGTTTCTCCACATTACAAGGTAAAGGTACATTCTCCCTTCTTACTCTCTCAACCCAGGTCTTCTTTCGGGGAGCTTCATTCTCCACCCTCATTTCACTCTCTACTTAATCAATTTTAGTAGTCCCATTCAGTGCCTTATAAACAACATTTCCTAACAAACCATTATTTTCCTTCTTCGAAGACGAGGGCAAACTAGAAAAATCTTCAAAACCATTAATAACATTAGAAATGGCAGTACAATTACTTTCCTTCTCATTGTTTGTCTTATTCATAGAAGGGGAAATAATACCTTTATTAGGCAGGCGTTATTTTTCCCTTGTTAAAGCATTCTTACCCTTTTCCTGAACTGCTATATTACTTTCCAGCTGGTTCGCAGGAGGGTTTCTTCGTTTTGGAGGTCTCCCCCTTCCCCTTTTAGTAACTAATCTTTGTTCATCCTCATTCTGGTTATTAGCTAAGCTTTCAGTCAATTTACTACTAATCTCCTCATAAATACTACGACTAATTGAGCTTCCGCAACTAAACCATTTCTCAAACTATCATTCGATGATTCTTCAAGAAGCTTGGAGCATTTCTGTCAATCTCGAGGCCATTGAAACCAAATCAAATCCTCCTTAATCACTCTTGATAACCTCACTCTCAATCTAACATGATTCTTGGAGCCAAAATAAAATCTTAATGCGGCTCGTGATCCAAGAACAAACAAAAACCCTAGATTCTATAGAGAGGCTATCGGGTAAAGATGGAATTCAATTGTTACACACTATAAATTTTAATTTATATACAAATCTTCAAAATAATTTAGGAAAAGTACAGTCACACCTGAGATTTACCGGACACAAACATCCTCTCTAATTTTAAAAAGACAGTAAGTGCAATCTATTATTATAAGTCTAATCTATTATAAATAAGTTAGTTTTTAAATGAAATGACTAAGATAACTAAATTTTGACCCTTACCCAACCCAACACCAGACCCGAATTCCTCTTTACCGAGACCCTTTCCCTTTAAACCCACGAATCCCCATTCTTCCCCTTTCAAACCTGTGACCCTTTTTTCCTCTTTACCTGAGACCTTTTCCCCTCAAATCTGTTATTATTCATTATTTCTTCTTTTTTCCGAAGAAAGAAGAAAGAATAAATTGAGTAGAATTGTAAACCTAGCAGAGCAAAATTGGTAAACCTAGCGAAGCAGATAGACTCATAGGACATAAGAGGTTTACAATATCCGAACAGAAGAGAAAAATTGGTAAACCTAGCAGAATAAATTGAGCTCGATCCATTGAAATAAATTACCTCAATATCGAGAGAGAGAGAGAGAGAGAGAGAGAGAGAGAGAGAGAGAGAGAGAGAGAGAGAGAGATTAGAGTTTTGGATGCAATTTGTGAAAATTCTCACGAGAATTGAGGGAAAATCTCGTCAAGCAACGGGCTTTCATAGTGCATGTTTATGTTCGGCCTGTGAGTCTCTCTGCTTCACCGGTGGTGCTTCGAGTGTGGTGGAAGGGGCCTACGACTGTGAGTCTCTCTGCTTCGGCACTTTTTCGGGGGGACTTCGGGTTATAGAGTGATGTAACCCGTAACCCGTTAGTGTAAGGGTTGACGGACATTTTTTATATTAACAAAAAATTAAACGCCCTTTAAAAAATATCAATAGAGATTTAACGATTTTAGAATTTTTATCAATAAAATGAAATATCAATAGAGATTTGTATTTTTTCTTAAACTTAAAATTAGAGTGGTGTTTGTATTTTTTAAGTAAATCTCAGAAAGTATCATATACTTTTCCTAAATAATTTTGGGTTAATGACATCAAACTAAAAATAGAAATTTTATTTTAGTACATCTTGGGTTAACCAAATTGTTCTACTTTGTATCTCACATCATTTTAGCACACAATAAACTGATTAGAATAGACAAAAGTATGTTATACATAAGAAACATATGTATAGATGGCATGTATATGCATTGATTTTTGAAGAGATTGACTATCTAGTTATGTTGTTTAACAACAGATGTAGTAGTTGAGCTTAATCTGATCATTCATTTAGATTTGAATGAATTTAGGTATGATTAAACTATTCTTACATTAAAATATTATTATTTAATGACAAGTTAATAATAATATAAATCATACATTTTAATTTATTTAGTTATTACTTATTGAGTTAGCCATTGATCATTCTGTTTCATATGTCCAATCTTTTCTTCATTTTTATTTACTGACAAGTTAATTTATTTATATATGGTCATTTATTTATCAAAAAGTTTGTTTAAACTTGTTTTTAATTTTTTTCTCCATTTACAAACATGCAATCTCCAGCCAATTTCTTTATGGGATCGTTATTTCTGGTTTGTAATTTTCTAAATTTGAGATGAAGACGAATCTCAATCTTACAGCACAACCCCACAATATATTCATATTTCTATATAACAAAAAAACGCTTCTTGATAAGATTTAGCATTCTTTCATATTTGTAATCAGTAAGATTTAAAAACGTTAAACAAATTTTACTCGCAAACATTCCTTATAAATCCATCCAGATTACAATCAGATGAGCCCCCATTACTTACGGCTCTGTGACAAACATCTCTTAATTCCTTAGCCTTGTTCCTCATTTCCATCCCCTCTTTGCTGTTGACATCCATGAATTTTTTAACAGCCTCTGAAACTTTATCTTTTTTAACTAAAATCTCACTTCCCAACATTGATCTCTTGATCCTGCACCCGACCTTCCAATCCTCTACAATTTGTGTACTATTTGGAAGTTGATCCAAAAACAGAGGGAAAGTAAGCAAAGGAACACCTGAATAAACAGATTCCAAAGTTGAATTCCACCCACAATGACTCCAAAACCCACCAATGGAAGAATGGCACAACACCCTCAACTGATCACACCAACTCACTACAAACCCCTTCTCACTACACATCTCTTTCAATCTAGATGCTTCACCACGCGCCACCCATAAGTAGCTAACCCCACTCTGCTTCAACCCAGAAGCGATTTCATCCATTTGAGCTTCTGACACTTTGAGGAAACTCCCTAATGAAATGTACAGAACAGAATTTGAAGGTTGAGAATCTAGCCATTGTAGATAGTTTGGAGTTTTCTGGGTGTTGGGTTGATATTTTTTTGTCTCAAGTTCGAAGTAAGGAATGGAAGGGCCAATTGGGTATACAGGGAAAGAGAATTTAGTTCTTAGAGAATCATATGTTTGAGGCTCGAGCTCGTAGATGGAAGTGAAAAGAAGAAAGTTTGAGTTTGACACTTGTGATATGCAGTTTAAGGCAAGCTGCAATACTCGCTTATCGTTTTCTTGTAGGACTGTTCGTAGGTCGGCTTTCTGTGTTGAAGAAATTTCTGGGATTTGGTCGACTTGTTCATCACTGTTTTCTGTATTGGTAACAATCAGATTTCATGTCAAGTTCATTGTAATTTTTCTTCCAATTATGGATAATCAAATAACAAGGGTGATTCTACAGTATAGCCTATGTATGGTACTATATGCACATAAGAACGTAAACTATGTACATAAGTAATTTTTACGTTCAAACATACATGACACAGTCAATTAAAACTTGATATATAGTTCAGTAAATATAAATTCAATTTCCTTTTAAACTATATGTTTGAAATATTATAAACTGCACAGAGGAACCAATAAGGAACAACACTTCATCAGAGAAGGTAGAAATCTAGTGGAGAAAATAAAGTTAAGCCAACTAAATTATACTATGATACGTACCTAACCAGTCAACCGCCAGGTGTCGGCTGCAAACAAACCGGCTAATCTCGTGCAGCATAGAGAAAAACGACGCCGACATAGTCCAAAACGAGGCCACCGGAATATTCCTCCGATTCCCGACGCCTACGGGCCACAGTAGCTCAATATCACCGATGATAGAAGCTACCGGCGGCTCAAGGCGATCAAGCAGCTGCTCAAACGGAGCTTCCATTTTCATCATAACAGCTTCGTAGAAAGCAGGAAAATCGGCGGCTTTGAGGCGCTCAGGTGGGATGACGTTGGGGATCGTCGCAAAGTGGATGTTTTTGGGCATAGGATCGGAGCAGATATAGCCGAGCCACTCTTCGGTGACAACAAAGGTGATGAGAATATCGGATTTTCTCAAAGCGAGTAGCTTGCAGAGGTTCATCATCGGGTTGATGTGGCCTCGGCCGGGGAAAGGCATCGCCACCACATGGCATGTGGCTATTGATGGTTCAGCAGAAGGATCCATTGATGGAATCTGACTCTGAAAAAATTGGAGAAGGATGTTAATTATTTTAGAAAAGCTAGCAAACAGGCCATTTACATATTAATTGGCCAAAAAGTTAAATAGCCCTTCTTATGATTTAAAATATTTATTTTATCTAAACTACCCTTTTATAGAAAATTAAACTTCCACAAAGAAAGAATTTTGTTTGGGAGAAAATGAATGGAGAATTAGACTCTAATAATTAGAGAGAAAGATAATACATTGATTTAGATCGTACTAACCCTAAAGATTCAGAAGAATTTTTTTTATATTTATGCATACACCTGAAATGAAACAACAACAAAAAAACCAAATTTGAAACGCAAAAATGTAATTCGTTGACGCCGTTAATAGCTCCTCGTGCACGATTTTGAAAGATTAGTAGTGCAATCTCTTTCGCCATTAAATTTCTTCTCTCTGTTTCTGTCCGCAGG
This sequence comes from Datisca glomerata, assembly GCA_003255025.1. Taxonomy (NCBI): domain Eukaryota; kingdom Viridiplantae; phylum Streptophyta; class Magnoliopsida; order Cucurbitales; family Datiscaceae; genus Datisca; species Datisca glomerata. Next base: position 632,740 of record QANY01002702.1, read on the forward strand.
TTGTAATACGAGAGATTGTGAAATTGTTTTTAGGATGTGGGTAATGGATGGATTTTGGGGAGTGATTTTAGGGTTTTGATTTTAGGAATTTTGGCAAAAAATTGGTGGGAGAGTTTAAATATTATGTATCTTGTATTTTCAAAACTTCATTGGGGAAGATAAGATCCATATGGGGATATTTTCGGAAATTTCGAACTACTATAAATGGTGTGTTTTGTTTTTGAACTATTTCGCATTGTTTCTTTCTTTGGGACGTTTATTAACTTAATATGTTCTATATAGCCGAGTCATGCCATTTTTCCTAATTATTTCTTATGAGAACGAAGGAAGGACCCAAATAGATTTTAGAGCTATTTGTAAATCTATATTCTTTTCAATTTGGTTAAGTATGTTTATATATTTTTCTCAAAATCCAGAATCTTACATCCCTGACCCACCATAATCAATATGAAAAAATTTCATATTTCTCTTACATCATCATTTCTTTCCATTTTTCTCATGTAAAGATCAAATCAATATCCACTCTCTCACTCTTCTTCTTCCCTTCATTGTTTCCTCCATGCTTTCTAGTTCGTTTCCTCTATGATTTCCTATTCAACGAAGCAATGAAGGTTTCTTTCCTCCATACTTTCCTGTTCTGCGAAATTCTTCCTCTCAATCGCATTGGTTTTGACCATGGCATAGTTATTTTTTCTTGAGAAAACTTGAGGCTTGAGAAAACTTTTTTTCCGTTTGGATTTTGTGAATTCTTTTACACTTCTTTGGATTATAAGTTTGTTGATTAAAATTTAAGTAATTATAAACCGATGAGGGCTATGAGATTGATTACTGTGTGAATGGTATCGATTTCTATATGTAGATTGTTCACTAACAGGAGATAAAAATGATTACTTGAAAAGTTCAAGTAATATTTTTTTACTATTTGAACCATTCAAGTAGTCACATGCTCTCTGTATAAATCATTACATGAAACAAATGACTAGTTGAACGGTTCAAGTAGTCATAAAACACTACTTAAACCCTTCAAGTAGTGACGAGTTTATTAGACAACAAACTTCAAGAGAGAAAAAATTACTTCACGGGTTCAAGTAGTAAAAAATGACTACTTGAACCGTTCAAGTAGGCATTTTTGTCTCCAACAGTCAATTTTTCAGTGAGCATGTGATTACTTGAAAGGTTCAAGTAGTAATTTTTTACTACTTGAAAGGTTCAAGTAGTAATTTTTTACTACTTGAAAGGTTCAAGTAGTAATTTTTTACTACTTGAACCCTTCTGAACCCTTCAAGTAATTTTTTTGCTCTTAAAGCCTGTTGTCGAGTAAGTGTGTCACTACTTGAAGGGTTCAAGTAGTGATGTGGATGGTGCAACTTTAGAATTTCTTGAACAAATGAATCGTGGCACGCGCATGTCAACTTTCAGAGGGTATAACTTTAGACTCGGGTGGAATCACGTTGGCTCATAAGATATCAAATCAAAGCTTATTAAAGATATATATGTGCGACAGGTAAAACCAATTACAGCCCAATTTTGGGTCCAAAAAACATTATTTTAAGCACTTCCGAACGCCTGGAAGTTGTTTCGGTCGTAATTTTGGGATTTTTTGTAATTTCCCTCTCTTTCAATTTTAGAGTGATATAAATTCATCTTATTCAGTTGTTTAAACAGTTTTGATATTTTAATGAGAAAATCGTTCTCTTTCATAAGGAAAAAAGCTACTTGAACCCTTCAAGTAGTGACGAACTTACTCGAAAACAAAATTCAAAAGAGAAAAACTACTTGAAGAGTTTAAGTTGTAAAAATTTAATACTTGAGCCCTCAAGTAATGATTTGTTTACTGGACAATAGACTCCAAGAGAAAAAAAAATACTTGAAGGGCTCAAGAATTATAAAACTACTACTTGGACCTTCAAGTAGTGACAAACTTACTAGACAACAGACTTCAAGAGAAAAAAAAATTACTTGAAGGGTTCAAGTAGTAAAAAATAATTACTTAAGCTTTTCAAATAGTCATAGAATATATAAAATTTATATTGAATTGCTAAATATGTACAATATATGTACAAAATAGATTGAAAACTTCATTCTCGATTATTATTAAATAAAAACAAGTAATTTTTTTTCATACATAATTCCAAGTAATTACTTATTTTAACTTTCAAAATAAAATTCACTACTTGAAGGGTTCAAATAGTCATAAACAATTACTTGAACCCTTCAAGTAGTCACCTGGTGTATGAGTGTTGACTGATAAATAAACAATTGCTTGAAGGGTTCAAGTACTTATAAAAAGTTATTTAAACCCTTCAAGTAGTTACGTCCTGACATCCAGAAAAATAAAGAAGTAGAAGAAGATAAAAATATTTTAAAATTGAATCCTTCAAGTAGTCACCTGGTGTATGGAAAATTAACTGAAGAAAAAACTACTTGAATCCTTCAAGTTATCATAAACAACTACTTGAAGGGTTTAAGTAGTCAGATACAAACTACTTGAATCCTTTAAGTAGTTACGTCCTGACATCCAGAATCAAAATCACTACTTGATTGGTTCAAGTAGTCAGATACAATTAATTGAGCCATTCAAATGTTGTTGTTTTTCACTTTCAGAATAAAAAAATAATTACTTTAAGGGTTCAAAAAATAGGAGAATGAGAATCCGAGTGCGTCTTTTTGAAGAAGAAAAAAGAAAAAGAATGAGTCTCGTTAAAGAAGAAAAATTGGTCTCGTTGAAAAAGAAGAAGAAGAGTGACTCACTGAAATATCATAGAGTCCATTGAATAATAACAAAAATAATAATTATAAGAAGATGAAGATGAAGATGAAGACGAAGATGGATATGAAGAAGATGAAGAAAAAGAAAAAGAAATATGAACTTCGTTTAATAAAAGAGAATGAGAAGTAGTAGAAGAAAACAAGATGAAGGGATTGATTTGATTGTGCATTGGGAAGAGAAAAAAATTTAGTGAGATTATTAATATTTAATTCAATTATGTGTGTCCGAGGGTATGGAATTCTGATTTTTTAAAAATCGGTATAAAAATTCGGAGATATAGATCCATATTCTTCTCTCTCTCTTTCATCAACGAGGTAAACTTCTCTCTCTCCCCTTCTCTGTGTCGAGGATTTCTGATCTAGTGGAGAGCGAGAATCATCTGGGTTTGGGTGCTCCGGAGGGTTTTCCCCAGCTACAAATGGTTTCTACAACTGGAACTTGTCTTCTTCATTTTTGGTGATGTCTGCTTGCTCCAAAAGGTAGTCATTCAGGTTCTCTACTTTTTTGCGATTGTATTGATCAACAATGACCGGTAACTCGGAGATATAGATCCATATTTTATGGATCTTGATGTAAATGATCAATTAACATTGATGATATAGAGCTGGTCCAGGTGTTGTTAGATGGAAGGTTGGGAGTTTTGAAAATAATATAACATGTGGAGAAATTACAACTTTATGTTTTGTTCATTCAAATAAATCGATTAAGTGTTGCTAAAAAAATTTGTCAACAATTTATTTACTTTGTGTCTATATGTTTCTTACTCGTTCAATGAATTCTTCAAACTATGAACGTACATTTATAATGTTACTAATTTTTATACTCAATTTATCGACTTAAATTGAATACATTAACTACGAGTACATAATATCTTATTTGCATGAAATATATATATATATATTTTATACACCATTAATTTACTGTATTGTTAATAAATTTATTACTCTTGATGTACATACACAAAAAGTGGGTTACGTTTAAAAAAATAGTTACAGTGAGTGCATTTATGTGATGCAATTGAATTAATATGTAGCATAATTAAATCAGTTGTTTCAGTCAAGTATGTTAACTACATTGTGTATTTAAATTACTTACATAAGTAAATAATTTATTTATTTGATGTGAAACTCTTCTTTTTCTTAATATAAAAAAATTAATAAAATAAGTGCAGTGACGCATGTTAGTTCGCTGTAATGTGCGTGGTGCACCGACGCACCTCAGTTCACTATGATGTGCATGCCACGTCAGTGCATTATCACTGTCCTATTTTTATTAAGAAATACATTTTTCTAAAAAGGCGCGTGTGTTGTGATAACATGTTTACATCGGGAGAGGCGCTCGTGTGGTACCCACTATTTTTTGTAAGGGCAACACGGTAAATTTACTTGTTCAGTCGGGACCACCAATCATATTTGATAAAAAAAAACATATGGTCGGTCATTTAGCTACATAAATGTCCAAAAGATCATTTATGTAGTAGTTCTCCCTTTATTTTAAGAGTACGTTTGCTCAATTTTTGAAATAAATCTTTAGCTTAACTCTTTCATCTATATTGTACTTTATATAAAAGTGTTAAAAATTGGTGAAACATGTTTGGACAATATTACCACCAAGCATAGTTAAAATTTCGTACAATATTCTTAAACTTAAAATTAAACATATGCATGAAGAGTTTGTCAATCACTTTGTTTAAATATCCATCTTTAAAGAAATTTTCTCCTCAATCATTTACTAACTAAAATATTGAATGCCAACATATGAGCAAATAATAAGTCTCAAATTAATCTAATATTTCTTTAGTTAATATTCTAGGTAGCTTGGATTACAAGACTATCTTAAAACTTAGTGAAAGAAAGTTAATAATAAGCACATTAAGGGATTTTCTCTTTAAATAACTTGCTTTACTATATTTGACTTGAATTATTTTTCATGGTCGTATATATATCGTTCTATCCTCCGCATAGAAAAAAATTGTGAATGAGTTAAAAAATATCATGAGTCAAGATACGTGCATCACATGTGGTGCTTGGCTAATCACTACTACTTCTAAATGAGGCTTAAGGGGGGGGGAGGGAATATTTTTGGACACATGTTGCTCTTACTATTATATGGAATTCCTATTGGAGAAGTCTTTTATTATTTTATTTACCAAAATCACATGTATCGTGTCAATTATTAACAATCTATTAGTTGTGAAAAATTAAAGAATTGAATAAGTGAATAATTTGATATCGAAATAATACTTCAAATCCTTGTCTATCTTTTTTAAGTTTATAGTATATATAAATTGGAATAAGATGGGGAAAACATTTGCTGACACATGCCCTCACTATTATATGAAATTCTGAATTGATACGTCTCCTGATATTCTCTCTACCAAAATCACATTTACTATTTCAATTATAAAAAATGTATGTGTTGTAAAAACTCCAGAGATATATTATATAAATAGATCGAATTACATCAATGAATTTAATAATTTAATATTAAAATTAATAATTCAATTCTTTTACCTTTTTGAGAGAATAAAACCCATCAAGAGTCAATATAAGCACTAAGTAAAACACTAGGAGAAATCAAATCAAACCAAATACGGTAAGAAACCAAAACAGAGACCAGCTCACAATATGATCAACACCTAAAGTTGCAATATGTAAGAGCATGTCAAACTAAGATATTAATTAAAACAGTTATTAACTTTTTATAACAATACAAAACCTTCAGCAAAAAATATCATCAACGTTAAATAGATTGAATTCTTAATATTTGATATAACAAGTCAGAATGTGATCAAACACTTTTATGTGTAGTCTTATTAATATTTTCGTACATATTATTTATTATTAATTTCTTCAATATGTGCAATGCACATGCAATTAACTAATATCTTTAAAATAAGCTTAACATGAGAAACTTTTTAATTACTCTTTTGCCTCTTTGTCAAAATATTTATGAAACAATATCAGTTAGGAATTTTTTACCTAAGAATAATAATATAAATAAAATAAGTTTTTGCACTTAGTGCATTACATCTTTCTATCAATTTTTGGACGAACCTTGAAGATAAAGAATCTGAATATGGTCAAATTAAATGTACATGAAATGGCTACATACATATATACAAATGATGAATACGTGCATTTATGCATAGAATTAATTGAATATATGTATTTGCTAGTCAAATGCAACACATCTGCTCTAAAGAAGTTATATATACATATATAGGTGGACAAATTCTCTTTCGAGTGTGGATCCTTTCTTTTTTTCCTTGATATATATACGCTAGAGCAGCGTTAGTAAATACAAGAATTATTTAACCATATAATATAGTCCGTTCCCGAATTCAGTTGAAAAAAATTAAAAATTCACATAATTTTCATTTAATGTATATAATACACGTAAAATACGTTTAACATATTAAACACTAGTATAAAAAATCTTTAAAAAATCTTTAAAAAATCTTTAAAAAATCTTTAAAAAATCTTTAAAAAATCTTAAAACGTTCAAAAGTAACTCACCGGATGAGGAAACGTGCATTATCTTTTATAGGAGACTCCCACATTGGCTCCTCCCTTCATTTCCAATGTGGGATGGATGGATACATTTTAGATTTGTTTTTTTTTCTTGTAAGATTTTCTATCAATCTTATATTTAAAATGTCATTTATTTTAGTTATGTTTAACTTAGTTGATAAATATTTTATTAGGGTATAAAATGATTGAATAAATATCAAACTAACAAAATTAAATTAGAACAAACCTTTTTATTATTTTGAGGAATACAATTAATAAAATTCTCGTATAAATTTCAAATTGAGTAAAATAGAATAAAGTGTTAATATTGATTTAGTCATATATTTTTCTAAAATAATAATATATCAACTCTTTGTATTAGAACATTTTAGATTTTAGATTAAAGATTGAATATTGAATGTGACTAGGCTTGAAGTATTTCTATGATAATCTTTTATTATGATATTCATAATATATATATTTATAAATTCTTTAGCCCAATTTTTCACGTCGAATTTTAAAAAAAAAACGTATAATACCTGTTTAATTTTTGTATCGAAATTTTACATACTACGTATTATTGACCAAATACACTATATTTTACCATATTTGAATTAATTAACTATGCTCTAAAGAGGTATTTTTATTTTTTTGGCTCCATCCAACATTTATATTCCTCAAATTCTCTATCTTTTTCTTTTCCTTGCGTATTTAAGCCAAAATAGAAGCAAACTTGGCTTCTTTAGTTTTTTTTTTATGTTAAAGAGATTTCAGTTTTACATTTGTATGAGCATCTTCCACGTCGGTCAATCTTCTAATTCGGTTACCATAGACTTGTAAAGATGGGTTTGTGATGGTTGTTTCTTAAGGTTCTTCAAATTTCAGATCACTTAGACCTATATATCTTTATAATTTGTCCATTTATAATGATGCAATTGCTTGAGAAAAACACATGCATTCAACTTCATTTCCTATAGTTATTATTTGTTAGTTGCTATAGATGAAACTTTATATAATTTTGTAAATAGTTATATGAAGATGCAAAAGTAAATCTGTAGTCAAGTAAAAGATGCTAAAGTTAAGTAATTATTTTCTATTTTGTTTTAAATGCACAATTAATACTAAAAAATGGACATTAATGGGTTAATCAAGTTTTTTATGACGTGAATGCTTAGGTATACATAAAAACATAATTTTTTAGAATAAAAGAGACCTCAAGATATCTGAATCAATAACATTATGTAAATGAGACCAAATTCTTTAGTACCTACATGGAAAAGCATACCCCATAGAAAAGATCTTATTTTACAAAATACATTATTTTTGTTCTTCAAAATTACATTTGTGTATTTGTTTTGTATTTAAGAGTTTTGTGGCATTAAGCTAATTAATCAGAGATTTTGTTTCAAATATTGTTCCCTACAATTTTTTTTTCTAAAAGTTGACATTCCTTATTATACTATATAAGTAATAACAATCTTTAATTTCTCATCACGTGCAACGCGCGTGATGTTTGAATAGTATGTTAAATAGTTAGTAAGATTTGAGTTGAAATAATATACTTATTGGCTTAAACTTATTTTAACATTTTCATATTTTTAAAATCATCCAATTCTTCTGTTTTTTTAAACTGCACAACACAACCATGAATGTTTTTTAAAATGTCTTTAGAAACTGTTTGGTATGGAAATCTAGAATTATGATCATAATTGAGTTGATGTAATAGTTGAACACTGAGCATTTTAAGCAACAGCCAATAAGTAGAGATTAGAAGATTATATTTGAAAATGATAGAAAATCACAGGTTTTAAGAGTCCAATTAAGTAAATGCTAAGATTTTTTTGGTCAAAAAAGGATTGAACTTTCAAAATTTGCACAGGTGACACTAATGATTTGACGTGACTTACTAATTTCAAGTCATTTTTATCATTTTGCTAAATTTTAATTGCTCGCCCATTTCTTAACTCCCTCTTAAAAATTGATCATTCATGTAATCCCAGTATACATAGTCTTTAGGTACTAGAAATGCTATTGCTATCCTAAAAAAATATTTAATTGGATAATAATAAATCTTACTATATTAAAGTAAGTTTTAAAGGGGATAAATTCTTCTCATTTCTTTCAAGTCTCCTTAAAGTGTAATACAATTTAGGTTTTACATTTTTGTATCATTTAATATAATGAAATATTATTGGTATTCAATAATAATTTATTTATAAATAGTTTATAAAATTAAATATTTTATAATGATCCATAAAGATGAATTTTGAGATTATTTTTAAGCTAACAACAATTTATTTGCTAGAAATTTATAAATTAAATATTATCTAATATTTATGTCATTGTAACATGAAAATTCATATATGAATTGAGAGATTATTGAATAAGATAAATTATCTCTTAATATAATAAAATCTGACCAATTGATGAATAACCATTTTAAATATTATTCAAATAACAAGATATATTTTACAGTTTTAAAGCTAATATAAACAATCACATATATTTATTATTACTACGAATTTACCTTTACTTAGATTTACAGTCGTTTACAATATAATATATTTCATTCAATTTTAATCTTAAATTTTAAATTCTACATGTATTTTAAAGTATTTAATACGTGCGGAACACATACTTTTCGACTAACTTCTAAAAAATGATCTAAATGTCTTTCATTATTTCTCTCTAAATATCACTTGCTTTTCTAGTTTTATCATCTACATTTGATTTATTAATTTTTGTTAATTTTTGTTCTTTATATAGATATATTTTTCCTATGTTCCTAATATGATCAATTCGTTGTATAAAGTTCACTTTCTACTTTCTTTTTAAGTAGTTTCTAAACATCAATATGTCAAAAAATATTATAAGATCACAATAACGAAAAACATAAGATCATTTTTTGTTAATTTAAAGGTCTTAGAACATTTTAGTTTTGAAGAGGTATAAGAGAACAAGGTACGATAAACGGGGTGGCCGAATTAAATCTGAGCCCAACGTGAAATTATAAAAACATTATACTTGTGTGTTAATGAAAAATATTTTACAAGAGAATTTTCTATTTAAAATTTTTTTCTTGCCTTTTTAGAAGCAAAATTACAAATTGATTTTGTATTCGAGTGGATGTAAAATATCATATACAATTAATAAGATTGCTAAACCATTCAATCTTTCTTTTGACATTGTCTTTTTTACGTTTGATTTGATCTGAAGTATGTTTGCAACTGCGATAATTCTAAATAATACTTTCTTCCAATGATCTTTTAATTTCTTGATTCACGTTTGATTACTTTAGTCGTCTTATTTTTTAGCATGTTGTCTCTTATTCCATTTCGACTCAACCTATTATTTCGAGATGAAAATTTACATGGTTTATTATTTTCTGAGTACTCTAGATTGGATAGTTGGAATAGTTATGTCCAAGGTATTTATATGATGTACTAATAATGTATCATTGATTGATTATATGATATATATATGTATATGTAGATGTAGATGTAGACGTAGATGTAGATGTAGACGTAGATGTAGATGTAGACGTAGATGTAGATGTAGATGTTTAAAAGTAGATGTAGATGTAGACGTAGATGTAGATGTAGACGTAGATGTAGATGTAGATGTTTAAAATCTACTGTCAATCAAGATGTCACACGTCACATGATGAACTTATGATCCTACAAAACAAAGAACAATCGACGAAGGATTTTCTCGACACATGTGTGGTGTCCAGTCTAATACACTTCGAAGTATTTTTAGAGATTGTATTGGACTCAGAGAGAGTGCATACCGTTTAAATGAGGGTCATCATCTATTTATAATAATCTTGTACTAATCAGTTGTCTAGGTTCAATGTATCTTCCTCCTTATTCCTATATGAAATGAAGATATTTATGGAGAATATTTTCCAAATCAGCATATTTCTGCTATGATCTTATCATCTTTAACTACCTCTTTAACAAATCACCATGTCTTATTCAATGAGTCAGATAATCGAGTATGAGACCTGATTAATACTCATCAATAAAAGTAAAAGGTGAGATTGTTGTTTTTACAATCTTACCACGAATTTAATATATGTGAATCATGCAACTCCATCATAGTTGAATCATGATCCGAACAGCCGATGTATTGTCCGGCAATTCGAACTCACTCATTTGGCATATCAAAGATCATAAGTAATTAAGTTAAGTTTCGTATTCACCTCAGAATTAGTGTAATTATGAAAATACTCTTAATGTGGAATAATTAGATTTAGAGCTAGATAAACGACTTTGCTCTAAACTAATTGATTACTGGTCTATTTAACCTGATCCATAACATGTCTATGTAAACTATTAGAGTCTCTACTCTCATGCCCCGAGACTAGCATCATTTGGTTCAACCTAACAATCGTAATTAGATTCGATTGCCCAATCAATCCTAAGACTGCGAATAACATTTTGAACTATCTCAGATTAGTTTTCCTAAAAGAACGCTCGATCTTTACTCTTCTTTCATTTACAACAGTTTTGGAACTTAAGTAAGTTATAAACACAATTTAATTTAAGAAAACATTCATTTATTCATAAAATTTAGTAATACATAAATGTCAATAAATAATTGTTTACTCATAAAAATTTATTACACCCTACTTTGTTGACATAATTCCAACAATATTCTACTTAGACTAAAGTAGACGTATACAATTTCATATTCCCATGCCTCCACATGACCATCAAAGACTTTACTGCTTAAAGTCTTCATGAATGGATCTGCTAGGGTGGTGAGTACAAACTTGTATTTTTCTACTGTCAGCACGATACAAAGATTACGTTTCCAATCCACGTAATTTTCACCAAAGAGTTTGTTTGCATTCAAGATTGTTGAGAGTGGAGATAGTGAATTGATTACTGAAAAGTATAAATAAAGCGCTGTAAATAAATACGTAATCATTTAGGAAATTATGATGCATGATGCAAATACTTAAATATTTAAAAATCCTATAAAACATATTTCTTTCATGATATTGCGATCAACAACGATAGCTCATCTCATTTAAAGACAATGCCCGAGCTACCTCCTATCGCATTGAGACTCTTCTCGTTTGGTTAATACTTCTCAAGATGTCACTACATTTATCTCAACCAATCACCAATGATTTTGGTCACCTTAGCCCCATTGACTAGCTCTTATGAGAGATTCCAATGTGGTTCGATCTAAGTGTTTAACCAACGCATCAGCTTTAAAGGTTGCTATGAACTAACAGTCCATCTACGAACAGTCCAGCCTCACCACTTGTTTTACAAGCTTTAGCTTCTGAAACAACTCAATGAATCAAAGTGACACGATTCCTAAGTTTCTCCCACTAAGGAGAGGACCGTTAGGACGACTCTAAACCAATCATCGTGCCACAATCAAGTTTGCGTTGGGGGCGTTGGGAACGTTTCAAGTAAAAGACTCACCCACTTAGTTTTTCAAAAATTAGATTTTTCTTTGCTTTATCAAAAAATCATAACTCTTTAAAAATTTGAAAAGCAAGTTTTAAAAATTATAAAGTTTTATAAAATTTAAATCATAATTTATAACTTTTATAAAATTCGTATTATATTTAAAATTATAACTCATTATAAATTTAAACTGCAATGATATATGTACATGCTACATTGTAATTTGATATTGATATATCCATATTTCTATATGGCATGTTATATAAGTATGTGAGATTAATAACAAATCATATATTCAAAATTAACCTCTCTATAACTCATTTCTAAGTATAACCCACAAAAAAATAATGATTAAATTATAATGATTTAAATGCTAGTTTTCATGGCGTCTATAATTGTCTCCTTATAATCTTTAAACTTTGATCAAAATCATTTTAATGAAAGAAAACAATTTTTATATTAAATAATCTCATTAAAAATCATTTTTAAATTAATTGAATATGATTAGACAAAAAAGAAAAAATTTAATGGTTTTCAAACTTGGGTCAAACCCAATCAATTAATTAAATTTTAATTTTCAAAAAATTGAAATTGTTAACTATCTTTTTAAAATTCAAAATAAAAAGATAAAATTAGGGTTTTCGCAAAGCATCCCAGGGATAGGGCAACGGTATCAAGGCATCTAAGCCTCGTACCCTGGCAATCACAAGGATTGCTGATGGGGTGGCAGCGGGACAGTCCCACCGCCGCTGCTGGTTGCCCGGCCACCATTACTGGCGGCGAACATGGACGGCGCGGACGTGAGAGTCATAGCGGCAAACGTCAGACGGCACAACGGTGGACAACGGTGGCTTCTCAAGATTCGCACGACGATATGATTGGAACACGTTCTCAATGGATTTACATGAAATTTAACTATACAACTCTTTTAAGATTAAATCACATAAAATTCTATACCATAATTTCAGCGTACATCGATTCTAAAATTAAAAATAACACCTAGAGCTAATCGATCGAGATGCATTCATAAAATACATTCAAACATGCTTTGAATCTACCATACAAAAATTATATGTCAATATTATTATATTCATAAACACATACGTTTAAATGCTGAATATGCATATTTAAAAATCATCAGCTCTGATATCAGTTGTTGGATAGGGTTTTAGATTTTGAAGAAAAATTAATCAACCATGACTAGTTCATGAGCGGAATATTAAAAAAAATTCCATACAAATATTTAATCTAATCAAATACAGAACCAATCAATGAACATGAATAATCATATAAACGTATAGAGAAAAGATTGAAACAATTTATACCTTTTCGATTAATTGAGAAATTTTGATTTGGCGGGATCCACTTCTCTATCTTGTGTTCTTTGTTCTTGAAATTCGCAGAGCTATCAGTTGATCCTTACATCGATAATCACTCATTAGAGTCAGAAGTAAATGTCTCAAGAATTTTTATAGGAATTGAGTGTAGGCTCTCAAAACAATGATTGAAAGAGAAAACAAAAATTTTATCTTCCCCTACTATGAAAAAATTGGCGACAATTGTGTGTTCTCGAGAGAGAAACATTTTTCTGCTATACTAAATACACTTAGTGATAGAGTTAGCTATAGGGATAATGATGCAATCCCTTATATCATAATTATAGAATTTTCACACATATCACTATATGTTAAATTGCCAAACATTATCTCCTCTCGCTACACTATGATGTGCGATTTTTACATATCTCGTAGAGCCAAAATTCTGTCCAGATTCATCAGTCCAAATTGATGAATTAAACTGATCGATATCAAATAATTAATTACTTTCTTTTATTTACTAATTATCCAATAATTAGAAAATAATAAAATAATTAATTTGAACATTAATTTTGCTCTCATTAATATAGTGATGACACCCATCTCATATGAGTTCGGGAAGTGAACCTTGGTCCAAAATACGTTTTTGGTCTAAGTATCGTTGTTTCTCATTCATGTTCTTATGAACTACTCCTGATACCGAATGAACCCACATGAATAAAGCTTTGAGATTTAAATACCCGACTAATTTATCTCCTTAAATTCTTGATTTATTTAATCCCGACATCGTACGACTCCACTAGGCCCGATACTTATTAAACTCTCGATTCATGTGCATTACATTTAAAGTTGGTGTAAATAAACATTTATATTTCACGGTCCATAAAATATTTTATGATATTACACTTCGTGAATATCTGTAACAAGAGTGTGATGTAATGTTACCATTTTACCTCTCTAGTTATTATTTTCCTAACTCATTTACTGACTATGAATAAGAAATAAATATCAATGAATTGTTTCATACATATCACCATGCTTTATTCAATGACTCATGTCATCGAGTACCAGACCCGGTTTATTTATTCACACACTCATCAATAAAGTATAAGGTGATATTATTGCTTTTATAATCTTACCACGAATTCCATATCTGCGAATCACGCAACTCCAACATAGTTGAATCATGTTCCCAATAATCGAGGTATTGTCCGGCAATTTAAACTCACTCTTTTTCCATATCGAATATCGCAAGTAACTAAAGTCAAGTTTTGTATTCACCTCAAGATTTAAGATAATTGTGAAAATAACCTTAAGGTGTAACAATTAGATTTAGAGTTAGATAAACGGCTTTGCTCTAAACTAATTGGTTACTGATCTATTCAATATGTTTCATAACATGTCTAGGTCAATTGTTAGAGTCTCCATTCTCATGCCCTGAGACCGACATCATTGGTTTAACCTAACATTCGTAATTGTAATATTTTGAACTATCTTAGAAGAGTTTGTCTGGAAGACCGTATGATCTTTACTCTTTATTTCATTGACAATAGTTCTGGGACTTAAGTAAGTTAAAACACACTTTAATTAAAGAACACTCATTTATTCATAAAATTCAGTAATACATAAATGTCAATAAATAACTGTTTACTCATAAAAAATTATTACACCATACTTTATGAACATAATTCCAACACCACGGTCATGGATGAACCTTCATCCATCATGGCGGCTTTAGTCCTTACAGGGTTGGTCCATGGCACAATGTCTTTGATTTGGACTTTATGTTCCTCTCATTAAAGGAGGAGTATTGGGCTTTGTCTACAAACCTCATTTGACGTGGGCCACGGCCCATGTGTTTTTTATCCCGCATAGTTTCCTCCCACTTCTTAAGTGTGAAGCATAACGCTAGAGTCAAGAATTACGTATTGGTGGGAACCATGAGTTTTATCTTCGATCTTGGCTTTGGAAATTTCACCGTGGATGGGCGTTTCATACTAACTTGTGTCATCAATCATGAGGCGTTCTCGTAGTACTGGCTAAATGTCTTTTACCCTCGTGATGGTGGCCGAGCATCTGAGCATCTCATGTGCTCGAACGCTGGGCTGAGCATCTCATGTGCTTGGACACTAGGTCGAGCGTCCAAGCATCTCATGTGCATTGATGCTGGGCAGAATGTCCCATGTCCTCAGTCAAGTGTCTCATTCGTTGGGACACTCGGTCATGCGTTTGGACGTTGGGCCGAGCGTCCAAGCATCTCATGTGCTTTGACATAGGCCCTAGCATCTTATGCGCTTGGACACTTGGCTGAGTGTCTCTGAGGGTTCCTCCTAAAATGTGATCTTTTGCCATGTGTGGATTTTTTCGACCGAATGTGGCCTCTTACTTTTTGTTATATCTTTGTTACTTGTGATACTTAGAACTTTCACTAAAAGTGTATACATGAACATCCTTTTCAAAAGTATATGAGTGAACAACTCTTTGTCAAGTATGTATGATATTTGTGTTAAGTGCTTGCCTTTTGCGCACCTTTATATTTTGGTAACTTTTGAGTCGACCACTAGTCAGAGCATATTGCAATCTTTTGGCTTTCATTTTAGTGTTGGGATTTTCTTTAGACCATCGTAAGTGATCAAGAGGCCTCATCCGGCCATGCCAATAGATGAGGTCCTTCATCGGAGCGTTCCATGACTTCGGGTGCCATGAAGTGATGTTGTGGTCTTTTTTATCCTATTTATCGTCTTTCTCCAGATCATCGCAAGTCATCCGGAGGCCTCAGCCAACCTTCCGTCCTAGCGTGCCATGACCTCATATGCCATGAAATGATGTCGTGGTCATTTCACCCTATGTAGGGTCTTTCTCTAAATCCTCACAAGTGATCATTTCATGGCATATGAGGTCTTTCTCTAAATCCTCACAAGTGATCAAGATACCTCATCCGACCATGGTCTTGGGTGAGGTCTTTCGTCCAAGCATTCAATGATTGCAGGTGCCACAAAGTATTGTCGTGGTCCTTTTAACCTATATAGGGTCTTTATCTGGATCATCACAAGTGATTAGGAGGCCTCATCCGGTCGTGGCCTTGGGCAATGTCTTTAAAGAAGTATTGTTGTGGTCCTTTAACCCTATGAGGGTCTTTCTCCGGATCATCATTAGTGATTAGAAGGCCTCATCTGGTCATGGCCTTTGGTAAGATCTTACATCCGAGCGTTCCATGACCTCATGTGCCATGAAGTATTGTCGTGGTCCGTTTACCCTATATAGGTTCATTCATCGAATCATCACAAGTGATCAGGAGGCCTCATCTAGTTGTGGCCTTTGGCGAGGTCTTCTGTCAGAGCGTTCCATGAGCTCGGGTGCCATGAAGTATTATCATGGTCCTTTTGCCGAGGTCTTCCATCCGAGCATTTGATGACCTTAGGTGACCATGAAGTATTTTCATATTCCTTTTGACCTATGTAGAGTCTTTCTCCAGATCATTATAAATGATTAAGAGGCCTCATCGGGTCGTGGCCTTTGGTGAGGTCTTCCATCCGAGTGTTTATGACCTCAAGTGCCATGAAGTATTGTCGTAGTCTTTTTTCCTTGTAGGGTCTTTCTCCACATCATCGTAAGTAATCAGGGGGCCTCATCTAACCATGGCATTTGGTGAGGTCTTCTGTCTGAGCGTTTCAAGACCTTGGGTGCCACAAAGTATTGCTGAAGGCCCCATCTGACTGTGGCCTTTAGTGTGATCTTTCGTCTGAGCATTCCATGATCTCGTGTTCTGTAGTTAACTTACAATATGACTTAGCATTCATCGATTAAATTGAACAATGTGCATTATGACTGAACTTAGTGCCAATAGGAGAGTATAACTTATTATAATAAGATGCTTAGTAGAAAGAAAGTACAACTTAAATAAGGTACTTGTTCGAGCGTGAGGGAGAGAAGTGCTTCTGAGGTCTGACCCCTTCCCTGTAGTTGCTATTTCTCTGCTTTTTTATTTTTTGAAAATGGTGAAGTAACAACCCTAGCCACCGCCTTATCTCCACATATTTCCATTATTCACTCTCGAGTTGGGAACTTGATCTCTTGATGGTAGGAACAAGAGATTGCCTTCATTGTCTGTACCCATGGTCTTCCTACAATCACGTTGTAGGTTGACTCTTCATCAAGTACCAAGAAATCCATCATCAAATCGACGAGTTTCGCCTTCATAGGTAGAAATCCACTTTCAATTGCTATGTTGACTGACCCGTTAAATCCCATAAGTTCCAGATCACATCTGTGATGGTCTGTGCTGGTCATCGCGGCGGAAGCGTGAAGGTGCGCGACCTTTTAAAAAATTAAACTTTTAATAAAAATCAAATATTTTAATAAAACAAAACTTGCGCAACGTCACAATAACCAAATAAAAACTTTGAATGAAAACTCTTTTTCAATCAGTCAGGATCCGTTATATATTTATAAGTTAAATCTACAACATACAAGGTTAGGAATCATATACCTCTTGTAGTTTATATCAAGTGTCCTTGCAAAAATCGATCGATCCTTCGTTCCCACGAAATCATTCTAACGATCAGTAGACTTTGAAAACTACACCAAGATTTTCCAAGTCAATAATCAACGCACTAGGCTGTGTGTGGGCACATAGAATATTGCAAGATATTTTTTCTGTCTCTAAATGTTCTCAACACATGAGATCTAAATATTTATTTAGAAGGACTTTAGTGAGACGATTCTCTAAAAGAACATGATGATTATACTTTTAGAGATTTGATTAACATTTAATCATAGAAGAAAATTCTTCTGACACCAATCGTGTTCTTAATTCAACTCTTGATATATGTACTGATGATTTGATCAACTGATTCTCTCCTCTTCTTTCAACAACTTAGGTTATTAAAATAATATCTGTATATATTCTAGATAATGACGTATCGGATTTTTAGGGATAAAATGAAATAATATTTAATTATAAAATTACCAATTGAAGTGCGATCCACTACAATCGTGCACAACTGTAGTGTCACATTGCCCTGTAATGCTGCACACTCACTACTGTAGTGCCACGTGGCACCACAGTAGTCCATGTCAATTTCTGTTATCCTATCAGTGATTGACACGTGGCAATTACTACGAATTAAAATTTAATTTTAATAAGATAATTATCTAGAGATCAATTAATTCAAAATTAACATATTTGATTATCTCTATCAACTAATTTATCTATTACTTTACAAATAACATATTTACTTTACTTAAATTATTATCTAATAATAATTTAATTATCTAATTTCACAAATAAGATATTTTGTCTTACTTATAAATAATTATATATATATATATATATATATATATANCTAATCACATATAATTATCTCATAATTATGTACTTGCCCTAGAATAGTTTTTTTTGCAAATCAGTCATTTTCTCATGTCCTGAAATATTTACACCCTAAACAGCGCAGTATAGAGGTGATTTGGGGATCATGAACCTATAATCATAAGGTTCAATAAACCAGACTATTAATTAAATAATCTTATTTATTAATTTCATTATTACTCCACTATAAATATGAAATTGCACTCTTAGAGATTATAGAATACATTTACAGAGTATTTTCATGTAGTCCACTGACATAATCATTTTATGTAGTTCTGTCCTCCAATTATTGGTTCATAAATTAGAACTAGTCAAAATTATCATTTTACCCTTCTAATTACCTATTGATCCTTAAATACCATTAATCCATTAGTGAATGACTAATTTTCTTATTATAAATTTGAGCTCAATAACCATTTAGTTCCAAAACTAACACTTAAAGGAACCAATATAAGATCCGTTAGGAAAACTTAGATTCTAAATCTTGTAAGATCATGTCCCCAGCCATCCAGATCACTGAATTTCTAAAATAAAAGTTACTAGCCTGATTAACAAATAGAATTTAACGAGTGAATCAAAAGATTCAGTAGACATGCATAGAAGTTCATGACTACTCAAGATTCAAATTGATCTACATATGATCATCTAATTGATGTATATTAAATCTTTATGATAAATGGGACATTAATAAATATATTAATACACATCGGTTCTGTAATATATAATCTTATTATATAAAGTACATTCACTAATATGTCTATCCACATCAATGATCTGGATCTAGATGACACACAATGAACCGTATTAGCAATCACTCATTAAAGATTTCATACTTTAATATGTTATTGACAATTTTATTCATTATCTATTATCTTAATCCTATTGTACTAATACAAGATCATAGTCTCATTAATGAATATGAATTTTCATATATTTATATAAATGATTCAATAATAATTTAAAAGACAGGCATAAGAAAAATGTAATTCTCTTTAAATTTCGTATCAAAATGTCAATACACATGCTTTGAGGGCATAACCCCCAACAATCTCCCACTTGCCCTAAAGTAAATGCGGCATCTCTCTTAATCCCATGTTACGCACGTAACCCTCAAATGACTTTGCAGGAAGTAGTTTCAAATATGGACAAACCATTGATCCTGTGCCGTGATAACATTGGGAATGTGCTTTACTGCAATCTAGTGTTCTAAACCTAGATTCAATTGATAACGACTGACAATTCCCACTGCATAACAGATGTCCGGTCTTATACACAACATGACATACATGCGACTTCTAACTGCTGAAGCATAGAGAACCTTTCTCATATCCTCTTCCTCCTGAGGTTTCTTAGGACATTGTTTCTTGTAGATGAAAATTCCATGTCTGGTCGGTTGTTGACCATTCTTAGAATTCTCCATAGAGAATCTCTCCAACACCTTATCAATATAAGATGTCAGAGGAAGTGCCAAGAACTTGTTCTTTCTATCCCTTAGGATTTGGACGCCTAGAACATAGCTCGCCTCTCCCAAATATTTCATTTGAAATTTCTTAGCTAACCACTTCTTTATCTTTGACAAAGTTTTTACATCATTTCTAAGAATATAATATCACCAATATAAAGAACTAAGAAAACCACTATATTATCTTTGGTCTATTTATAAACAGAGGCTTCGTCAACATTTTGCTCGAAGCTATAAGACTTTATAATCTCATCAAAGGTAAGATTCCAAGTCTAAATGCTTGCTTTAATCGATAAATGGATTTAAGCAACTTACATATTTTCTGATCTTACCCATTCTATACGAACCTTTTTGGTTGCATCATATGTATGCTTTCTTCAAAAGAGTCATTCAAAAAAGCTGTTTTGACGTTCATTTTTCATATCTCATAGTCAAAACTAGCAAACTATGGAAAAAAATGATGTGAATGGATTTTAGCATGGCCACAGGGGATAATGTCTCTTCATAATCAACTCCCTCCCTTTATGTATATCCCTGGGCTACTAACCATGTTTTGAAAGTCTCTACTTTTCCATCTGTACCTCTTTTCTTCTTAAAGATCCATTTACATCTAATGGTCCTGACATCTTCAAGTGGATCTACAAGTTTTCAGACGGAATTGGAATACATAGATTCCATTTCCTGGTTCATGCCATCTTTCCATTTCTCTTTTTCAGGGTCATCTATTGCTTCTGCATAAGATAATGGATCGTTCTTATTAGTGTCTGACACTAGGACATGTGCCTTTAGTTCGTAGCGAACTGGTTATCTCACAACCCTCCCACTATGATGTTGTACCGGGGTTTCCTTTGCAGAAACTTTGGTTTCTCTAGTTTGTCGATTATCAATAGAAATTGAAGGTGGTCTAATCTCACCAATCGCTAATTCCTCGAAAACTACTTTGCTACGAGGTTTGTAGTTTTGCATATAGTCATGCTCAAGAAAGGTTGCATTTGTCGACACAACACCTTTTTATCATTGTGATTATAAAAGTACCCACCTCTAGTCTCTAGAATATAGCCAACGAATATGCATACCTTAGACCTTGACTCTAACTTTCCGGTCGTGGGTCTAAGAACGTGAGCTGGACACCCCTATATACGGAAATAACACAAACTAGGTTTGGAGCTATTCCATAACTCTAAAAGCGTATTGCTCACAGACTTAGAGGGCACTACATTCAAAATATAAGTTGTCGTGCGTAGTGCATATCTCTAAAATGTAAGGGACAATGATGAGTAGCTTAACATCGACCTAACCATATCCAATAAGGTTTGGTTTCTCCTATCTGCAACACCATTTTACTGTGGTGTTCCATATGCTGTGAGTTAGGATAAAATTCCACACTCCAGCAAATAATCCTTGAATTCTAAATCTAAGTATTTACCAACTCAATCGGATCGAAGAGTTTTCAATGATTTACCTAATTGTATTTTAGCTTCAGCCTTGGAGTCTTTAAACTTTCCAAATGTTTTAGACTTTCGATGCATTAGGTAACTATAACATATCTTGAGTAATCCGTCAACCAAAGTGACAAAATACTCATACCCACCTCTAGCTTGTACATTGAACGGTCAACATACATCACTATGTACTGACTCAAGTGGTTCCTTTGTGCTTAGGCCCTTTCCTGTGAAAAGTCTCTTGGTCATTTTACCCTTTAGACAGGATTCACAAATAGGAAGAGTTCCAACTTTTAGCTCTCTCAAAGCACCATGCTTTGTTAACTTGTTTAACATATCTAGATTAATATGTCCTAACCTAAGATGCCATAAATATGTGTTATCATCATGATGAACTCTTTATCATATGTTATTTTTAAGTTTTTCTACTTTAAATAATTTAGAATTATTTAACGCGCGTTCAGTCATTTATAATTTTAGCATGACATATATCGAATCCACTCTTAAAAATAATAAACACTTTATTAATGAAAGAAACTTTGAATAATTGTTCTTGCAAAAATGAAGGAGAAATCAATTCCACCAAAAAATAGGAATATAATAAATATCGTTTAAAACTAAGTAATTATATCTAAAAAGTAAACAAATTGTCCCTAATGTTTTAGCTTACACGAGTGCACCATTGCCAACTCTGAAAACGATCTCGCCATCAGCCAGCTCCCTTGATGAATCAAGCACCTGTAAAGAATAACATACATGGTTAGAAGTTCCTGAATCAAGTATCTAGGACGAAAAATCATATTCCACTAAACAAGCTTCAAGTACAAGTAAATCATATTTACTTTTCTTTTTCAGCTTAGAGAGATACTTGTTACAGTTTTTCTTTCAATGACGTTCAACCCCATAGTGGAAGCACTTTCCTTTGGGCTTATTGTCTTTCTTGTTCTTCTTGGCTTTCGGCGATGTCTTGGCTTTCTTACTCTTTTGTTCTTACTCTTGTCCTTACCATTCTATTTCTTCATTTTCTAGTTCTTAACAATATTGGAAGAAGGTTTTTGCTCGACAACATTTGCTTCGATCTTTTTGGCCATTCTAAGGTTGAGTGACTTAAACGTCTGCAGTTCATTCAACAATTGGATCATGTTGAATTGTAATTTATTCATAACATAGTTGGTTGTGAACGCAGAAAAAGATGGTGTGAGCGACTCTAGTATGATGCTAACTTGAGTTCACTCATCAATGGTTGCCCATGTACTTCTGCCCCGTGCATTATGTTGATCATGTTCAAAACATGTTCTTGAACAGAAGTATCATTCCTTATCTTAGTTGTCATATATCTTCTAGTGGCCTCATGATGACTTTGATTGAACTGTTGCCCAAATATTGCCTGTAAAGATTTCATAATCTCATAGACAGTCTCCATGCTTTCATGCTTGGTTCTCAGAACATCATTCACGCTCACAAGCATGTAGCACTTCGCCTTATTGTTTGATATGATCCAAGCATCATATTTGTCCCAAACATTCTTAGAAACGTTAGCAGCGGGCTCCTCTGGAGATTTCTCAGTAAGAACGAACTTATGGTTCTCATAAATCAACGTTAAGTTCATATTTGATTTCTAACATATGAAATTATCACCATTCAATTTCTCAAGAGGGAGTAAAGCAGTAACATGGTTGCCCATGGTAGACATAATATTGATAACTGAAGTTTAAAACATACATGATTCAATATAATTGATAAATGTCTATAATTCAAAAAGTAAACGTTATGCATGAATGCAATCATAATAAACACATAAATTTAGCATTTACTAATCATGATAAAACAAACCAATGATTAATGTGCCGCCTTAGGGTCGGTCAAATTAATCTCAGACTGTCTATGAGACATTCTCATCATTCTTAGTTAAAACTTAAATATCTCATTTTTTCTCTTTTAATAATAAGGTATAGGTTGTTCGGTCAAGTCACAACTATCCACATGAAAGCTTAATTGTAACTTTTTGAGTGTAACCCATCATTTCAGATTTCATGATTTCATTTAGAATATGATGTCTTAGGGTCGGTCAAAACTAAACTGCATCACTTCCTACAACCTTAATATTGGTACAAGTAGAAACCTTCCCTAGGAGGATGAAAACAAAGCCATCTCGAGGCCCTCACTGCAGCTCACGGTGTTGTATTAATAATGAAGACAATAGATTACATTAACATGTCAACCTTCTCCAACTCACTATTTTGGGATAATGTGTTTCTATTTTAACTAATCAATTAATTTAAATTAATTACTAGTTAAAATAATAACCCTATGAATATTTAATTATCATTTAATCCAATCTCATGGGACTAAGTTCATTTAACTTTCTGAAGCGCCTAAGTCATAATTAAGTAAACATAAATTAACTAATTAATTATATTCATCAAACTTTAATAAAACTCTTTTACTAAAGCCGGTTAACCTAAAGGTTACTATAACTTTTAGTGTGGTGTGATTATCATGTTTTAACTAGTTAAACCTATTAGTTTACATGCAATTGATTTCATAAAATAATACATATAAATATATTAGGACAATTCTAATAAATCATGTTTGTACAGATGAGATGCATGATTAAATAAAACTGTGTGAGATTTTCATGTATGGCATGTGATCGACTAATGTATGGACATGTTATCAAATATAACAATTAAACAATTATTTAACAATTAAATAAAATAATAATGGACCGAGTGACTATTGAATATTTCTAAATTACAACTCTTGAAATAAAGAAATAAAATTACAAAGCGGACTTCAAGAATACATATTTCCCAAATATTGCCTTATCCTCCTGATGTCCATATTCATAGTCTTCAAACTTTGAACAAAACCATTTTTAATTAGAAAAACTATTTTTCTTAATTAAAATAATTTCTATAATTATCCATTTTCATATATTTGATTTTAACTTTGTCAAGTAAATACTTTTTTATTTAGTCAAACTCGGGTCAAACCCAATCAACCTATCAATTTTTAATTTTTGATTAACGTTTAATCACATAAGAAAATCCATCTGACACCAATCGTGTTCTCAATTCAACTCTTAATTGACGAACTGATGATCTGATGAACTGATTATCTCATCTTCTTTCAACAACTTTGGCTATTAGAATAATATATATATATATATATATATATATTATTCTAATAGCCAAAGTTGTTGAAAGAAGATGAGATANACGTGACAATTTTTATGAATTAAATATTTATTTTAATTAGATAATTATCTAGATATCAGTTAATTCAAAATTAACATGTCTGATTATCCCTATCAACTAACTTATCTGTTATTTTACAAATAACAGATTTAGTTGATTTAAATTATTATCTAATAATAATTTAATTATCTAATTTCACAAATTAGATATTCTGTCTCATTTATCGATAATAAAAAAATCGATAATTATATATATAATTTTTGAAAATTATATTTAAATATATAAATAATTCAATTAAATAATTTTTAATTAATTAATCACACATAATTATCTCATAATTATGTACTTAGCTTA
Organism: Datisca glomerata; assembly: GCA_003255025.1. Lineage (NCBI taxonomy): Eukaryota > Viridiplantae > Streptophyta > Magnoliopsida > Cucurbitales > Datiscaceae > Datisca > Datisca glomerata. The sequence goes on from QANY01002702.1 coordinate 657,593, forward strand.
GAATAAAAATTTTGTTTGTAAGTCAGTCATTTTCTCATGTCCTGAAAATTCACACCCTAGACATTGTAGTATAGAGTTATCTTGGGGATCATGGACCTATAATCCTATGCTCCAGTAAACCAGATTATTAATTAAATAGTCTTATTTATTAATTCTATTATTACTCCACTATAAATATGGAATTGCACTCTTAAAGATTATAGAATGTATTTACAGAGTATTCTCATGTAGTCCACTGACATAATTATTTCATGTAGTTATATCCTCCAATTATTGGTTCGTAAATTAAAACTGGTCAAAATTACCATTTTACCCTTCTAATTATCTATTTATCCTTAAGTACCATTAATCCACTAGTGAATGACTAATTATAGTAAAACTTAGATTCTAAATCTTGTAAGATCATGTCCCCATCCAATCTCCAAAACAAAAGTCACTAATTTGATTAACAAACAAACCTTAACGAGTGAATCGAAAGATTTAGTAGACATGCATATGAGTTCATGACTACTTAGGATTCAAACGGATCTACATATGATCATCGAATTGTTGTGTATTAATTTTTTATGATAAACGACACGTTAAAAAAGATATTAATTTACATCGGTCCTGTCATATATAATTTTATTATATAAAGTACATTCACTAAGATGTCTATCTACATCGATGATCTGGATCTAAAACACACGCATTTCATAATGCTTAGTGAACTGTACTAGCAACCATTCATTAAAGATTTCATACTTTAATATGTTGTTGACAATTTTATTCATTATCTATGATCTTAATCCTCTCGTACTAATACAAGATCATAGTCTCATTAATGAATATGAAATTTTCAGATAGTTTCATAAATTATTCAACAATAATTTAAAAGAATAATCATAAGAAAAATGTAATCCTTTTTAAATTTCATATCAAAATATCAATACACATGCTTTGAGAGCATAACCCCCATCAATCTGGTCATCTCTGATTCATATATCCCTATTTTCTTAAGAGCAGAAAGGAAGACTATCTCTACTGAACTTCCAAGGTCCAAAAGTATCTGCTTGGCCAAGAAATTGGGCACATATAAGGAAATTAAGCCATTATTGTGCGAGTAATGTATACTAACCGTGTCCTCATCAGTGAATTCTCTCTACGCGTGAGGCTCAACCTTTGACATCTTCACCACTTAAAGTAAGGGGAGATGAGCAGCTCTCAGGTGCCTCTACCTTGATGAGGTGGTTGCTCCTCTACTTGACCTTCCCCATGGATTATGTGCACTACTCGTCTCTCCGATTCTCCTTTTGGGGTCAGTCCTCGATCTCGGTCCTCGACCGTTTAAGTAGATACTCTTTTAGGAAGCATTGCTTAATAAAGATTCAATCTCACGTTTGAGCTTCTAACAATCATCTGTCTTATGCCCATAATCTCTGTCGTAATCACAATACTGATGTTTGTTTTTCCTCTTCCCCATCTTCGTCTTCAATTGTGGCAGATAAGGGAGAAAATTCTTATCATTGATTTAGTGAATGAGTTCATTTAGGGTAACAATCATTAGAGGAAGGTTGATCTCTAGGATGACTATCAGTCCCAACCTATCTATGACATTGACCCTCTCTTATAAGCATTTCCTGTTGCTCCTTCTGTTTAAGTTATCTCTACTATCTATATCTTCTCTTCTGACCCATGGGGAGCTCTCCCGCGTGCTTTCACTTTTTATCTTCTTAGCCATCTCCACGTCTAGCATGAAAAATTCGTTGGCCTTATTGAGGCATTCTGATAGGGTCATCGGTCTCTTATGGTGCAAGTACTTGTACGCGTCAGTGCCTTCATTCCACCATAAGAGGTGACTACTTCATACCCCTTACTACCGCGACTGAGGCTCTGCTCTTCTCCTTGTCCTTGTATTCAGTCGTGTAACCCCCAGATGAAAATATTTGATCTGCTCAACAATTTCATCCTTTTGATAATCTATGTCTCGGCTAAACTCATGTTTATCATTTTGATGCATTTACCTTCGACTTTTAACCTCATTCTGAACCCTTTCAATTTGACGGGAGTGATGTAAGTGGTGTTGTGAATCCTGTGAGTCTCATCTGACCTATTCATGCTGCTATCTACTACCATGGAATGTGTGAAGTACATTAGTATTGTGCTCCATATTCTTTCTGGCCAGGGAATCTGGTGCTAGGATGTGGCTACATCTTCCCTCTCCGGCTTGGCCACACACAGTTCGATGTCAAGAAGAGCGTACCCTTCCCCTCCCAACTCTCTCTTCATCTCTACTTCCTGTATAAGGCCAGGGATCTCCTTGGTGAGGTATTCCACCTTTTCTAGCAAGATGAGGATAGTCTGATCAATCCTGTTGAGAGGCTGTATAATTGCTGGATTTGTCACAGGGGCTGCAAGAACTGCATTTTCCCCAGGTTGCTTCCATTGGATTTCTGGCAAGGTCTGTGACGGAGATATCTTTGTGGTTGTAAATATTTCTAGGATTTGCGCTTGCATTCACCATTGCGACTGTAAGAAGCTTGAATGTTTTAGGAAGATCTTCATCCCCACAGACAGCACCAAACTGTAAATGCTAAAAATCTACTATCAATCAAGATGCCACGCATTCCACGAAAAGCTTATGATCCTGCAAAGTAAAGAACAATCCATGAAGGATTTTCTCGATGCCGGTGTGCTGCTTAGCCTAATACGCTCTGACGATCAAGTTAGTGGAATAATTTTTAGAGATTGTGTTGGACTCAAAGAGAATGCATACCTTTTAAATGAGGGCCACCATCTATTTACAATAATCTTATACTAGTCAGTTGTCCAGGTTCAATGTTCTTCATCCTTATTTCTATAATGAAAGAAATATTTATGAAAAATATTCCCCAAATCAGAGGATTTTAGCGATTATCTTATCATCTTTAACAACTTTGAGATTGCCTTATAGAGATATATGGTGCAGATGTCATTTTCTTGTATGACTGATCATCGTATTCTCGTTATGTCAGAGAGTAAGCCTCGACTATCTCAGGTAGCCTTAGCTGTGGGTATGAAAGGACATTGTCTATGAAAGTCTGCCGAATAGAGACCTCGGCCATCCGGGTGACCTCGACCGTGAAGGTGGTTAAGGACCTATGCCATCTTAGTGTTCTAGGTCGATGGAACAACCTTCAACCATCATGGTGACCTCAGTCATGGATGAACTCTCGAACATCATGGTAATCTCATTCATAGATGTCCCTCGGCCATCCTGTGACCTCAGTCATGGATGGGATCTTGGCCATCATGGTGACCTTAGTCGTGGAGGAGCCCTCGATAATCATGGTGACCTCAGTTGCGGATGAGCCCTCGATCATCATGGTGACCTCAATCATGGATGAGCCCTCAGCCATCATGGTGACATTGGCCATTGATGATAGGGTTATAATTAGTTCGGTTCGGTCGGTTATTTAGATAAAAAGTGAACTGAACCAAAATGCACAGTTCGATCCTATATTAAATCGAACTGAACCAAACCGTGAGTCTCATATGAACCAAACTGAACTGTGGCTTAAGATTCAGTTCGGTTCTACAGTTTGGAGGCAGAATGTTTCTTTGCTAGTCCACCGCTAACGCCTTTAAAATCAACAACACTGAAAACCGGTGAATAATATCTTCATTTAATTGATTGCGGTAAAATACCCAAATCAATGCTGTAGTGTTAAGCATTGGATTGCAGGGTTTATACGTTGTTCATTTCCTAGACTAATTCTTAGTACCAAAATATAACAACCTAGTCAAGCAGCATCGCAATACATAACTGAAACTAGTAATCATAAGATGAACAAAAAAATTAGAGAGGGAGGGAGAGAGAGCAAAAGGTAAAAGCAGATCTAGATGTGGATGAGCTTACTCCTACCAATCAGAGAGAATGAAAACAGAGATGAAGAGAACCCTTCCGATGAATGAAATGAAAGCCATGCTAGTCGTACAACAATTTGTTTGGTTCCAGTAGACATCAAGAACTCACCTCCGCATACAAACCCCAATAATTTCAGTTATTAGTTACTATATGTAACATTAAACTAAAGAAAGCAAAGGTGAGAGAGAAAAAGGAAGGAAGAAAGAAAGAATGCGAAGAGGAGAATTACTTACTAGAAGTAACACTAACCTAAGAAAGCAATGGTGAGAGAGAAAAAAGGAAGAACGAAAGAAAGAAAGAGTACGAAGAGGAGAGTAGACTATGAAGAGAAGAGTGGGATGGAGGCAGCGGTTGTAGAAATGCCTTTTTAGGGTTTTAATAACAAATACATATATGATTTTATTTATACTTTAGTTCGGTTTAGTTCAAATTCACATAATTTTCTGAACCGAACTGAACTTACTGTCGATCCGAACTGAGGTGACTTATATAATCGACCATTTTCAGTTCGGTCAGTTTGGTAACAATTTTTTCACCCATAGTGGATGAGCCATCGACCATCATGGTGACCTCAGTTATGGATGAGCCATCAACCATCATTGTGACCTCATTTATGGATGAGCCTTTGGCCAGCATGGTGACCTCGGCCGTGGACGAGCCCTTAGTCCGTATGGTGACCTCGGTCATGGATGAGCCCTCGACCATCATGGTGACCTTAGTCATGGATGAGCCCTCGACCATCATGATGGTCTCGGTCATGGATGAGATTTTGACCATCATGGTGACCTCAATCATGGACGAGCCCTCAACCATCATGGTGACCTCAATCGTGGACGAGCCCTCAACTATCATGGTGACCTCAATCGTGAATGAGCCATCAGCCATCGTAGGGATATACTAATGCTATATATTTGGAATATCATTCTATGATTTGAATTATACACATGTTCTACGTAAAGTATTTCACTAATTAACATCGAAGTACCAATTAATGAATTGTGTTATATGCAACTTATTCACCAATATATTTATGATGTACCATTGGTCCATTAGTATATAAAAATATGCTTGGAGCCGGCACCAAAAGGTATGAGAAGGTTTGTAAACTATTCGAACTTAAACAATATATAATTATTTTTAAACCATTCAAAGAAGAAAAAGAATGAATAACATTACTAAAAGTAAATAATTCAAAATATTATAAAGAAATTAGGAATGGTGGTTATTTGAGGAAGTAAATCTCATTAATTATTTAAATTTTAGAATCACCAAATCCTTTAACTTGAGACAATTAATTACCGATACCTTAAATGTGGCAATGGCAATCACATCCATAAAATTACTAAAGAGATAAATTAAAAAAAAAAAAAAGCAACCCGACGGTGACCAGTCGTTTGATAAAAGTTTTGGGATACACTGGGTATAAAAAAGTAAATTGGGAGAGATGAAAGAACACAAATTAATAAAGAAAATGATGAAGAGGGTTATGTATATACATCAACAGTAAATTAAATATGAGAAAACGACGGGTCCATAACAAATTGTATATATATGAAACAACATAAGAAAACCAACATATGTTAAATTGACTTAAAAGAGTTCTATATTTGATGCAATATTATTAATCTCTTTAAGAGGTCTTCCTACAATAAAGAAAATTTTAAATTAGTCAATAAAAAAATTAAAACTAAATTTGTAAACCCAATCCCTAAAATTTATAATATATTTATCATTAATTCAAAATATGAGTTAAAAAGATAAAATATTTGATCAATTAATGAGATTACTAGATAAATTATAATAATTTTATCCTTAATTGAAGATATGAGTTAAATAAGAATAAAATATTTGATCAATTAATGAGATTACTAGATAAATTCAAAATTTTATCTTGAAAAAAGTAAATCAGCGAAAACCATAGAAAACCAGAGAGATAATATATCGCTTGAAGACCGCCGGCCGATTACAAAAGTTAGAAATTTCTACAAAACATAAAAACTATAACCCCCTCCCCCGAAATTTGAGAAGAAATTTTAAAATTTTGAATTTTTTTTTCAAAAAAAAAATCAATCAAATTCCTTAAAATTAGGTATTCTAAGTACCTTTAGTTCAAAAAATTTCCTAATCCACATTTGAATTTTGTCTACCACCATGGAAACCTGAAAAATGTATTCTTGTTCAATCTGTTTTTTCTCATTGATTAATTGATAATGTGGTATTTAAAAATTATATATTGTTGCGAATAAAAAAAAGTTATATCTTCAATTGAGTTTTAAAATTTGACTATTTAATATAATTTCTGCCAAAACTAATCATATAGCCCATGATTTGCTCTACTCTGTTTTCGCAAAGCATTGTCATCACTCCCATTCCCAAAAGATGTGAAACGACAAGCTGTTCTCACATACACACTATAGAAGAAAAGTTCTACATTTCTGAGAATTTCAGAGGTAAGAATATGACTTCACTCCTTCATTGCTAGGACCACATAAAGTTTAAAAAGAGAAAAAAGGTCAAATATGAAAATGATTGAGATAGTGCCAGTATCTATCATCTTATCAGTAGTTTGGGAACTCAATATGAGGATAATATCTAAATTAGATGGTTAAGTTTCACATTGCTTATCAACCTGATTAAAATTATAAATATCTTGCTTGCGAGATTACGATTCACAACTTCGAGTGTTCCATGAGTGACAAAAGACTAAAATGAAATGTAAAGAAAAAATTCATAGTGTTTGATAATCGATTGTGAATTTCCTACATCATAATATAAAAATCAAGAGAATAATTTAGAGAGAGAATGAGAGAATAAAGAAACCATGATTTACGTGAAAAATTTTTAAAAGGAAGAAAAACCAGGGAGAGACTTTGATTATATTTCATTATGGAGAAATGGTTTACAAGACTAATGTAAGCTACATAGTCAGCTTGTTTCTTACGGGTGTTGAGAGTTGTTCTCTTCTGTTTGGAGTTACATCTTGCCTCTATTTATAAACCTTCATATGATCTAATACAACTTATCTAATTCTATCTGAAAATAGGATCAACATAATATTCCTATAAGATCTAGTTCATCAACATTAACAACTTAAGTCAATCTTGACCGTCTGATTAATCTAATGATCTTGATTAGCTTCTCGTTGGATTGCCACGTCGGCAATCCATGTACTTTCATCTAATTGGTCTGTTCTTCATAACCGCCTAGTTGATCCTACTATTCTCACTCTATCTTCTATTCGATGGAGTTTTCGGTTTAGATCTTACCACGTGTCATGCGAAATTTTGCTTGTACATTGGCCTCCATTACACTCAACGAAATTTTATTCGTTGATGTGTAATGATCACTTTTTCTGCCATTATTGCATATCATTACTCTCCACATTTTTGCGCATCATTTATGACTGCCTTGTCCGTATTCTTTAGTTGCTTCATCTCCCATTCTTGGGACCATGCTGCATGTTGTACGATTTATGATCATGTCAAACCTTTTAGTTCCTTTTTCTTGCGTGTCACGTTCTTACTTATGCGGGCGTGCCACTCACGCCTTCAAGTGTGCCTTTTTTAGCAACCTTTCATCTTCCCGCTCAGAGAAAATATCACAAGCGCCGTTTCAGAGCAACCCTTCATCTTCTCGTTCAAAGAACATTTCACAAGCGTCGTTTCAGAGCAACCTTTCGTCTTCCCTCATTTTCTGTTATGTCTTTCCTTTTCTTTCACTATGGGCTCATTGATATAATTTTTTCTTTTATTTCGCTCGTACGTTGAGAATTATGACGAGAATGTTGTACAATAATAATATAATAATTTATTGAAATGAGTAAGGAGCGAGTGTCATAATTGCATCGCAGAAGTTTGAGTTTGATGTTCTACATTAATTGACAGAGTTTCTCCCGTTTCCTTTGTTATAGACTCATTGGAGAGTTTCTCTCATTTCCTTTGCTATGGGCTCTTTGGAGAATTTCTCTCATTTCTAAGGACTTACGTTCAAATGAATAACCATGACCCCGTTTTCATTTTGAGAAAATGACTTATAAATTACTCATTTTCTTTGGAGAGGATGACTTAGATTTACATAAAAAATCATGGCCCCATTTCTGCTTTGAGAGGGACTTTACAAACTGCCTATTTTCAAAGACTTAGGTTCAAATAAAGAACCATGACCCTGTTTTTGCTTTGAGATGGACTTACGAACTGTCTATTTCTAAGGATTTAGGTGCAAATAAAGAATCATGACCCCATTTTCACTTTGAGAGAGGCTTACGAACTGCCAATTTTCAAAGACTTGGGTTCAAATAAAGAAACATGGTCCTGTTTGTGCTTTGTAAGCAACTTCAGTTGGGTATTGATATGACTTGATTTGAGCATTTTCGTTTACAAGTATTTTTTAACATAGTTTTTCAAGCTACTATTTGACAGGCTGTTGTTAATCTCCTTGTTAAGGATGTTGTTCTTAATCCTTATGTTGGAGATGTGATTGCCATAGTCTTTTGTATGTTTTTGTAATTTTTCTTTTTTCAAGACTTTGAAAATTTCCTCTATTCTTTCATCAACTTCTCACTTTGTCTTTTTTTATTCACTTTCCTTTCATTTCTTTCTCTTTTCATTTCAACTTCTTCTTTTATTATTTTCACTTTTTTCTCTATCCACTTTTACTTTCTCCACTTTTCGTATTTCTTCCTTTCTTCTTTTTGATTTCCTTAAGTGAAACCAACGCAACAACTGATCGCTTGACCTCAAATTCCCATATGGTTCCCTTTTTCGAATTTCTTGTGAAGCTTCATTTGCTTCTCACTTTGTTTTCCTTTATTTTCTTTCTTTTCATGGCTTTCATTCTTCGTTTCTTCTTTTTGGTTTTTATCTAAGTGTCGAATACTCTTTCTAAGATTTCATCTGTCTTCCTCCTTTGTAATTCTCTTTCCTTTTCAAACTTCTTTCTTTTTAGAGCTCTTCCTTTTCAGAACTTCCTCCCTTTTCAGACTTCTTTCCTTTTTGGTTTTCTTTAGAGGGTAGTGCTACAGACAACATTTCTCATGGACTTAAGCTCTTAGTGAGATCAAGGACCCATTTCCTTTAGAAAGTAAAAGGCTTCATGGACATGAACTCTTGATGAACTCAGGGGCCCGTTTCTATTTTTCTTAGAAAGCAAAAGCTTTCATGGACATAAGCTCTTGGTGAGCTCAGGAGCCTATTTCTGTTTCCTTTAGAAAGTAAAAGTTTTTATGGACATAAGCTCTTGGTGAGCTCAGAGGCCCATTTCCTTCTGAGATTAATGTCCCTAGACATTCCTAAAGACATAAGCTTTTCACAAAACTCATGGGTACTAAATTTCCTGTTAGGCTATTGCAAGAGTTTCGCCATTTCACTTTTCTTTTTCTCTTTTTCGTATACAAATATATGCCACAAGAATGTTGAACAACACCATATATAATATTTTAATGGAATGAATAGATAATGAGTATATCGTAACTTTTTTCTAGAAGCTTGAATTTCATTTTGTAAAGAAGTTCAAGAAACAGACTTCCGTAGCATTGTAGTGATGTATGATTTATCTCATAAGTTTAGATGTGTTTGTGAAGCTTAATAAATGAAGCTGATAATTTTGTACAATCTTCTTTCCTGAACATCCTCCACAAGAATTTTCATAACATTTGATCAGGATCTCTGAACTAAATTATGTAAAATTTACTGAGAAGTATACTTCTGTATCTTTCCGATGAAATAATATTTTCCATATAGTTAACTCCCAGTAAATTCAGTTTAATTTTTGAAATTGATCATTCTACATATTCTGCTTTCTCAAATAGGTTTCACGAAAATCATCATAACTTTTTGTTGTGAGTTCCAAAATCAATTCTGTAAAATTCTACAAGAAGTTAACTTCCATATCTTTGTTATAATATATGATTCGTCGTGTGATCAACTCCTAATTGATGCACTATAATTTCTGAAATTTATTATTTTGCGTAATCTTTGTTTCTGAACAGTATGCACCAAAACTATCATAACTTTTGACCGGGAGCTCCAAATCAAATTCAGTAAAATTTTACAAGAAGTATACCTTCGTATCTTTCTAATGGTATATGATTTTAAATGTAATCGGTTCCTATTATTACAGTTTAATTTCTGAAGTTGATAGTTTTGCATAATTTTCTTTCCGAATAATATGTATGAAAACTGTCATAACTTTTGCTCTAAAGCTCTAAATTAAATTTTAAAAAATTCTTCAAGAAGTAAGCATCTATATCTTTCTAAAGATATATAATTTGTTATATAATAATATATAAATCAGTTCAATTTAATATTTAAATTTAAAAAGCGTGAATATGTTTACTTTCCTCAACAGCACCAATGAAAACCATAATAAATTTTGATCGACAATTCTGAATTGATTTTTGTAAAATTTTACAAAAAGTATACTTTTATATCTTTTTATGATATAAAATTTGTCATGTAATTTCCTTCCAACATTTTTCATTTCTTTTATCATTTCCGCTCCCATTTTCATTTTCCACTCTCATTGCCATTCCCGTAGTGGATAGCCGTTCCTGTTGTCATGATTTTCTCCATTCCTGTTGTCAAGACATCCCGTTGTCAAGACATTTCGATAAATCTTATCAAAGCAAATTTTAGATAAAATATTTTATTGTTCAAAATACGATAATCTTATCGTATCAGATAAGACATTTCAAAATTTAAAATTTAAAATATAATTTATGATTTGGATTTGAATTTAAAATTTAAAATTTTGTTTATCATATAATGGATGCATCAAATAGATTTAACTAATTATTTTTTTGACCTTTTCAGATCTATTTTTCTTTATTTCAAATAATAATGGTGTAAAAAATAGGCCAATAATAACGTTAATCGAATAAACAAGGAAGGAGTTTACCCTTTTTAACTTCCGATTTTGTTGCCATGTCGTTTCTGTTTCAGCTTCCAATTTGTTTCCGTTTTCAGTGTCGTATCTGTTGCCATTTTCATTCCCGTTGCCACGAGGTTTCCATTGCCATAACGTTTCTCTCCTTTTCAGAGATCTTTATTCTTTTAAAATCTCTTCTTTTTTAGAATTTCATTCTTTCCAAGATTCCTTCTTTTCATAGATTTCTCTTTTTAGAACTTCATTCTTTCCTAACTTTCTTCTTTTCAGAGCTCTTTCTTTTCAGAGCTTCCTTCTTTCCAAACTTCCTTATTTTCAGAGCTCTTCCTTTTCAAAGTTTCATTCTTTCCAAACTTCCTTCTTTTCAGAGTTTTCTCTTTTCAGAACTTCATTCTTTCCTAACTTTCTTCTTTTCAGAGCTCTTTCTTTTTAGAGCTTCATTCTTTCCAAACTTCCTTCTTTTCAGAGCTCTTCATTCTTTTCAAATATCTTCATCTTCAAAGTTTCATTCTTTCCAAACTTCCTTCTTTTCAGAGCTCTTTATTTTTCAAACTTCTTCATTTTTAAGCTTATTCGGTACTGGAGCGGCTAAGATTTCTGGGCACAGTGGGGAGCGGGTCAAATTTTTCAGATCTGCCACTCCGCCTGCTCCCAGCTTCTTCATCTCATTTTTTTGCTCCAACATCTTTTCCACTGCCTGCTCTATAAATGGCTGAGCGGGCCCGTTCTCATCTGTGATTCCTTTCCCTTTATAACATGAAGTGACTTCAGTGTTCCCGTGATGGGTGTTGTGGCTGGCTACCAACTTTGGTTGCTTCCATGTCCACTTACATATCCATTGTCGAAAGCATTTGGTTTGGTTTTGAGTGTTTTGGGAAGGGATTTCTTGAGTTTTTTTCTCATCTCTCAATAGGAGCGCCAAATGTAAAGGAAAAAATTCACAATCTTTGATAATCGATCGTGAATTTTCTACATCACAATATAAAAATCAAAGAATAATTTAGAGAGAGAATGTTAGAATAAAGACACCATGATTTACGTGAAAAATCCTTAAAAGGAAGAAAAATCACGGAGAGACTTTGATTATATTCATTATGGAGAAATGGTTTACAAAGCTAATGCAAGCTACATAGTCAACTTGTTTCTTACTGGTGTTGAGAATTGTTCTCTTTTGTTTAGAATTACATATTACCTCTATTTATAGGCCTTCATATAATTTGATATAGCTTATTTAATTCTATCTAAAAATAGGATCAACAGAATATTCCTGTAAGTTCTAGTTCATCAATATTAACAACTTAAGTAAATCTTGACCATCTGATTAATCTAATGGTTTTGATTAACTTCTCATTGGATTGCCACGTCGACAATCCATGTATTTTCATCTGATTAAAATGTTCTTCATAACCGCCTAGTTGATCATACGGTTCTCACTCTATCTTCTATTCGATATAGTATTCAGTCTAATCTTACCACGTGTCGTGTGAAATTGTTCCTATACAGGATATTTGAAGCTTTAGTTTCTTTAGAACTTTTTTTAGTAGGTTTACATCTATAATATTTTTAAAAAGGGATTAAAGGGTAGAAACTTTTGAATTTTTTTTCCATTATATATTTTATATATTATAATTATAATTTATTAATTGTGAAAAGCTGAGAAATTACAAGATCAATTAAAGAAATAATAATAATAATAATAATAATAATAATAATAATAATAATAATAATAATAATAATAATAATAATAATAATTAGATTTGACCTTACAAATTGCCATGAAGAAGGTAAAAAGCCAATCAATAATAGAATGTTGTTCTAGAGTTCTTTCACACTGGAAACCTCATTAGGGAGATAAACTCAACAACAATCTCATTAATTCCCAAGATCCCTAAACCCATCTCATGTTGCAATGTAGTCTATGAATGCATCATAAAGATCTTGGCAGAAAGGTGAAATGGATACTCAATGACATTGTGAGTCCAAATCAAAATGCTTTCATTCCAGGTAGGAGAATGGCTGAGAACATCTTCCTATCTTAGGAGCTACTCAGAAGCTACCATAGGAGTTTAGGCATACCTAGATGTGCTCTAAAAATGGATCTTAAAAAGGCTTATGATAGTGAAAATTGTGTTCTTATTGGCAAGATGTTCCAAAGTCTGAATTTTCCATATTGATACACTGCTTGGGTAATGGAGTGCATCTCAACCCTCTCTTATTCAGTGAACATAAATGGTGAAATTTATGGTTACTTTAAGGGAGCTAAATGTATTAGACAGGGTGACCCCATATCCCCCTACATCTTTGTCATCATTATGGAGGTACTGACACTGGGATCCTAGGCTTTGTTGCCAAACATTCAGAATTCCACTATCATTGGAGATGTAAAAAGCTCAACTTGGTGAATTTATGCTTTGCTGATGATTTACTTTTACTCTGTAAAGGTGAGAGCATGAAAGTGTATGTGATAAATGAGTGATTGAAACTATTCCAAGGCATGTCAGGGCTCCAACCTAATGCCTCAAAGGGCCAATTGTTTCTCTCATGGGTCAGTTCTAAGGAAAGCCAACTGATTTACATAGAAATGGAGTTTTTTGAAGGTCAGCTCTCAATCAGGTACCTAGGGATATCACTAATTACTACTAAACTTACAAGGATTGGTTGTGAAGCCCTGGTAATCAAGATAACTGCCAGACTTAGAGCTTGAGAATCCAAGTATTTGTCTTATGTATGTAGACTATAACTAATCAAAGCTGTGATCATGGCTATGTTTAAGTGGTTTATTTTTACTGTCAAAGAAAATCATGAAAACTGTGCAAAGCCTGGTGGGAAACATTCTCTGGAATGGAAATGCAAAGTAGCTTGCCTAGGCTATGAGAAAGATCAATAGGGCTTAAGGATCATGGATTTGATCCTAGCCAATGAGGTTGCTATTGCCAAACATATGTGGTTCTTGATTCTCCCAACTCAAAGATCTCTTTGGAGGGTTTGGTGTAAGTTCTACCTGATTAGAGGTAGTTCCATCTTCTCAATTTTCCTCCCCTCCAACCCATCTTAGGTTTGGAGAAAGCTCCTAAAATTTAGGGGCAAGATCTTGCTTTTTTGCTTAGTATATATAAGTGATGGTGCTAGTGTGAACTTGCTCACATATAAGTGGTAACCTCTTGGGATTCTCTGAGACAAGTATGGTCAAAGACTCTTTTCTAGTAATACATGGACTTTGGAAAACAAAGTTAATGCGATTATTGCTAATAATGAATGGTCTTGGCCTGCTCGCAATACTGGAGTACATCTAGAAACCAGAAGTGTGCCTATGCCTCCCCTAACCTCATAAGCCTGATTTATGGTCATGAAGTGTGAGTAAAAATGGCTTCTTCTGTTGTGGGCTCACCTATAAAGCATTGGCCCCACTAAAGGCTCAGATCAAATGGTCTAAGCTTATATGGTTTAACTGAAAGATTCCAAGGTGTAGTTTTATCTCTTAGTTCACCTTGCTCAATAAGCTGGCCACTAGAGATAGAGATGCATAATGGAATTCAGCACCTAGTGGCAGCTATGATTGTGTCTTATGGGTATGGCACCAGGAAACCAACAAATAGTTATTCCTTGAATATGCATACTCAACTGATGTGTGGGCATGTCTAATGGTAATGTGTGACTAGAGATGTAGCACAACAGATTGGGACCAGCTTGTTGATTGGCTTTTGAATCTGTCTAAGAGGAACTCACTACAGAGGACTATCATTAGGTTAGCTTTCTCATCTTTCATTTATTATATCTGGAGAGATAGGAATGCTAGAATACTTGAGGGGAAGCTTACAGGTAAACGAGTGCTTGTAAAAGTAATAGCTCAACTTGTAAGGTTCAGGCTATGGAATACAAGGGGTTTTTGTAGAAGTAGTACTAATTTGTTGCTAGTGGATAGGTGGGAACTTAACCATAATATTTTGTAAACCTTTAGCTCATTTATAAGGTCTACAAGTGTACTAGTTTGGCTTCTGGCCTTGTTGCTCTGTTTGTAAGTCCTGCTTATAGTCATTTTGTAATATGTGGCTTGTTCTATAAAGCCCCCCTCCCCTTCCCACCTTCCCCCTCTCTTTGAACCTTTTTGTTCTTCTACTACTAGTTGTTCTGGTTTCTTTTGTGTTCAGGGACCTTAGTTTAACTTTTAATCTTATAGGATTAGGGACTTAGCTTATAAGGGCTCCTTAGCTGGTGTTCATCTCTATCTGTGCTCTTAGTGCATTTGGATTTTGCTTATTTTCTGTAAGATTGTAGGGCCTGCACTATAAAGGTCATGCACTAACTCTTGCTCCTTGCAACTTCCTAGACTGGTCTCTGGTGTTCTGCCTGTTGTAGGTCTGTTTACAACCGTGAGCTTTGGTTGACATGGTGGTTGTCTAGTTTACTACTGATTTTGTGCTGTAAGCATGGTGCCTGTTTATAATGGCTCCCATTACATTTTTTGAAATCTTTTTTTGGACTCTTTTGTGCCTTAGGTTCAGTTGTCCTTGTGGTTGTCCTTTGGCAGTTGATCTTTTGATGTTGACTTTGTTCACATTAGTTTTTTTAGTTTATTTGTTCCCTTGTAAATGAGCTATAGGTTTATTTTTTGTAATCTCGGGGTATGCTCTATGCCCCTTGTAATTGTGTAATTATCTTCTCAATCTATATACATTCATTTACCGAAAAAAAAATAATACAATGAATGAAGAGAAATCAACTTAAATTCATCTGCATTTAACCCGTCACATTCACTTTAGTTTTTAAACATATGTATTATTAAGAACAAAAAACAATAAATGCATCTTTAAGGTCAATTGGAAATTCATTCCCTTCCTCAATAAATTCATTTAATTTAACTGAGTACATACATGATCCATTATACTAATTTAGATAAGAAAGATTTTTATTTTATTTTCAAGTCATGAAGAAATATGGTGTTAACTATTCAAAAAAAATGAGTCACTCATATTTCTGTAAATACCAAATCTCTTTTCACTTCACACCAAAATAGAGAAGAGTTTCAATTTCAGGAGTTATAGTCACTGAGTTAGAACTTGTGAGAATGGTAAGCGTGTTAGTTTGCGAGGAACACCCTATATTTTTTTCTTAGTGTATTAATGGTTTGTGCTCATCGTCTTGCAAAATAGACTCTAAAATGTGGGAAGATCCGAGGAGTATGGGTTGAGAAAATTTCAGGTGTTTTTTACTAGCACAGTTTTGTTGTGATTGTAATGACCCTTGATATAATCTCTTTATCAAAGAATATATCAAGGTTTTCAAAATCCTCACAACAAACTGATAGTTTATTTGCTCCATGGTTCTAAATTTTGCTATGCAGATTGTAAAGCTCTTTGTACAAAGTACAAAGCTATGCGTGATTGTCAATTTATGTTTGAACTATATATTATGTTCTCTATTCATTTATATTTGTCTTTTTATATTCCTTTATTTTCAAAGCTGAAAAGAATTTCTTGACTATTAATCTCAAAAATATATATAAAACCTCCATGGATGAGTAAAATATGCAAACAATCTTTCATTTTAATAATAGTAGACAAAGTGAAATTTAAGTTTAATAACAGTAGACAAGAATATAATCATTATAAACCAACGTGCAACACACGTGATAGAAATACTAGTTAGATATAAATGTGTTTTCTTCAATGTTTAAAACTAATGTACAAGAGCTAAGGGGATATGATCTTGGCGTCATGTAGGTGCGGCTACATGTGCTATCTAGTCTCAGTAAATAACAAATATAGTACAGAAACATGAAGGTCACGATTTGAAGGGTGAAGAACGAGTACTTTAAACCAGCCCGTGGAAGGTGAAGAAATGTTCTTGGGAGTGAGATTCAAAAAGAATTTTTCAACAATCACTTAACTAGTTAGCAGTGGACCCAACGTAATCCCATATCTACAAACCTTGCTTATGTGTCGATGTCCAATCACCGCACATTGTATCCATAGTCACACGAGGAAGGGAATCTACATGGTGATTTTCATGTTCCCTACCTTTCATGTTGCACCGTGTGTCATATGTAGTCATCGTGAATGGCATCGTGAATGGTGTTGCTGAAAGAAGAAACAGAATGCCTCAGACATGGTATGAAGTATGATTAATCACTCTGGGGGAGATACGATAATAGGTTGCATACTCTGAGGATGTTGAGTTTGCGGGGGGAGATATGGTAATATATTTTTATCTTTGTGGAGGAATATGTTGATATTCCCACAGATTTTATTAATATTGATCATGATTCTTTTCCTGACCTTACTCATGACATAACAGATCAAGACAATATCAGAGAACCTACCATTTAAGAAATTGTTCTAGAAGAACAAACTCTAGCACCTCAAGAATATATGCCATTATAGAGATCCACTAGAGAAAGGAGAAGTGAAGTGCCAGATGATTACATTGTAATTCTCCAAGAACATGAGGTTTACATTGGAGTGATGGAAAATGACACCATCATCTTCCGTCAAGCCATGAAAAGTACTAACTCTCAGAAGTTGATCGATGCCATGAATGAGGAGATTAAGTCCATGAAGGACAATGGCGTGAGAGATCTTGTCCCATTACCAGAATGTGCGAAACTCATTGGTTGCAAAGGGATATCTAAGACCAAGAGGAATTCAAAACGTAATGTGGAAAGTTACAAGGTTTATCTTGTCGCAAAATGCTTTACACAGAAATAATGCATCGACTAAAGAGACTTTCTCCTGCTTTCTTCAAAAGACTATTCCAGGATTATAATAAAATTAGTGACACATTTCAATCTTGAGTTACATCAGATGGATGTGAAATCCATCTATGGTGCAACCAGAAAACTGTGTAGAGAGACCCAAGAATATGATTTGCAAGCTTAAGAAATCCATCTATGGACTCAACCGAACATCTCAACAATGATATTTTAAGTTTCATCAAGTAATCATCTCATTCAGTTTTAAGATGAATTTGGTCGATAATTGCATATACCAAAAGTAATTTAGGAGCAAGCATATTTATTTGGTTTTATAAGCATTGTTTACCAGCAAAGATATAAGCTTATTGCACGATACCATGAGATCTCTAGCTAAGAATTTTGAGATGAAAGATCTTGGTGACGCCTATTTTGTATTAGGCATCTAGATAAACCGAGATCGTCTAGATAAACGGAGATCGTTCTGTGGGTATTCTTGGATTATCATAAAAGAGTTATATCGAAAATATTCTCAAAAGATATGACATACAAGACTGTAAACTAGGTGATATCCCTATAATCAAGGGAGGCAAGTTTGGTCTCAATCAGTGTCCATAGAATGATTTTGAGGAAAAGGAAATGCAGAAGATTCTCTATGCCTCAGTAATAGAGAGTTTGATGTATGCTTTAGTTTGTAGCCGTTTAGATATTGAATATGTCATTGAGATGTTGGACATATATTTAAGCAATACATGCATAGACCATTGGAAAGCAGCTAAACATGTCTTATGGTACTTATAGAGAGCAAAAGACTACATGCTCACATATAAGAGGTTAGATCAGATTGAGATCATTGAGTATACTGACTCTGATTTTGTTGGATGTCAAGATCGTATGAAATCTACGTCGGGTTATATCTATATATTAGTTAGATGTGTTATCTCCAAGAAGAGCGCTAAACACTGACTTATAGCCTCTACAATGGCAGTAGAGTTCAAATCATGTTATGAGACATCTAATCACAGAATATGGTATGGAATTTTGTCGTAGAGCTGCACATAGTGGACGGTATTGAAAAATCACTCAAGTTATTTTGTGACAATAAATCAACAATTCTATATTTTAATAACAATAGGAGCTCAACAAAGCCGAAGTATATATACATCAAGTTCCTAGTTGTTAAGGAAAAAGTTCAGAGTGGACAATTATCTATTGAGTATATTGGAACAAACACCATGATCGCGGATCCGCTTACTAAGGGTTTACACCCAAGGTGTTTCATGAACACACTGTTTGTATGAGTGTCATATCAGTTAATGATATGAGTTTTAGTGAGAGTTTGTACTTTTTAGATGCTCTTATGACATAGATATACTTTCAGTTATTTCATTTTATGGATATTTTGAGGTTATTTTCTGTAGAAAATAAGTTTTGGATAATTTTAGCTTTAATGTATCTGATATGGTATGAGATTCTAATGTGTAAAGAGTTAAGAGTAATTTTTATTTTTATGATGAGCTAAAATAGAAATAGAAAAGGATGATATAAATATTATCTATATATAGTGGTTATGGTCTTGAGTTCACATAATAAGGTATACATTTTATTCCCTCTAATATCTCATCGTTAGAGATTCTCTAGTGGACAATCGTATATATTTGGAACGTCAACCGCTCGACTTTATAAAATAATATATTGTTATGGATTCATGTACGTTTTTGTTTAATTCGTTATTTGATTCTTGGTGTTTCAACATGAATTTTTAAGATTTTAAGAAACGATTTCCACCGATAAGAAATTTTCTCTAACACAGGGTACACTGTGTACAATCAAATATGTACTATCCAATTGTCTAGGACCAATCTAGTTCTTGGTTCGAAATTGAGCTCTCAGAAGGCAGTGAAAAAAATCTTGTTAATTTTTTGAAAAAATTGGTAATATCT
The DNA here is from genome assembly GCA_003255025.1 of Datisca glomerata. Classification (NCBI taxonomy): domain Eukaryota; kingdom Viridiplantae; phylum Streptophyta; class Magnoliopsida; order Cucurbitales; family Datiscaceae; genus Datisca; species Datisca glomerata. Next base: position 676,992 of record QANY01002702.1, read on the forward strand.
ACAAACATATTTATAGTAGCATCTATTGTTTTTGTCATTCTAAAGTCATAAAAACAGAAGCATTACATCAAGATAGAGTATCTAAATAAGAAGCCGGATAAACCCCAATACGAGAGAAAAACGTACGACAATCTAATCAAAATTAGCCAATTTGATTTGTAGAAGAACCTCATCTAAAAACCCTCTTGATATGGTCCAATCTACATCCACAGTCCACTTTAGAATAGGTTCAATCTTGCGTGATGGAAGCTGAGACCCCACGACATAGAATTCCCATGTGGGATTATTGATGAGCCAGTCAGAAAATCTCATAAAGTGCATAAAGATATTTTCCTCTGCCCAATCATATGCTTTCGAAAGTCCACCTAAACAAGATACTTCTTTTCTTTTGAAGATATTTCTTGAATATCTCCTGTCTTTATGTTTAACCCGTTTTCACGAATCGACCCTGCAACCAAATTCAATTTCTAAAATTTCCAAATTAATCTGAATGAGAGAGATAGAGAGAGAGAGATAGAGAGAGAGAGAGAGAGAGAGACCTTGAGTCTGGGTCTTTTATCTGCATTGAGTTTACGAACTTGGTATCTTATCTTCTTAGAGAACAATCTATTCTGCCGCTTCTCTTTGTACCTCATCATACTTGCTTCTCTTCTTACTCTCTCTTCTTCCATTACTGGCACCTCTCCCATCTATCTCAAATTCAATCAAATTTAATTACTAATTAAACACACAAAATTATACGATCTTTTTTTCTTCGTCTGGTGGGCTACACTCATAAATTCATAATACTTAAAAATACCCATTAAACAGCCTCTAACTAAGTATTTAATAGCAAGATTTAGAGTCTTTCTTAGAAAATGAAAGTGAAAACAGAGGAAAATAGAGTGAGAGATGAAATGAGTACTAACATAGGAGGTGTTGCTAGGCATTGAAAGAGGAAAATTATCACTAGCCCAAGGAGAGCCACGATCAGACCAAGCATCCAACACCTCTTGATAATTTAAATTCAAATTCAAAGATACCCTTTTCTCCTCCTCATCAGTTTCATCACAATCTTCCCAAAATGCAAACCTCTCTCTTTTAATGAACTTACTACAAAATCTCTCTTCTTCAAAAAAGCATTTGTTTGTGTTTTCAAATACTTTATGGTCTTCTACTTCTTCTTTTTCTCCAGTTGGGAACTCATCCAAATCCATAAAATCCCAATTCAATTGGACACACGTGTTTCCGATTGGTACTTCTTCTTCTTCTTCTTCGAAAATAGTCTCGAAATCGTCCAAAATATAGACGCCTTCATCGGTATAAGCTGATTTCGAGCCTGAGATTTTGGTAACACTAGTATCTGGTACCTCTTGTTCTTCCTTCTTTGGGCTTTTTAAGAATGAACAGTAACCCATCTTATCACTCTCTTCTTCTCTCTCCTTTTCTCTTTCTATTGTTGGATGTTAATTTGAATATAGGGGATGAGTAGATGAAATTGGATATTCTTGTTGCTTTATTCAATTTTGATGCCAATTATTATCTTACATGGCATCTTATCCTCTACCTATTGGTCATATTTTTTTTTCTTAGATTGTTGTGATTGGCTAAATATAGTCCAATAAACCAAGTGGGGTCCAAAGGCGCAGTTGTACCAGCTACATAATGTGACTGGACGCAAAGTATTTTTTTGGCAAACTTTGGACTCATGAATATATATTACTTATAAAAAAATGAAGATATATTACTTTTTGTTTTAACACACCAACACCCCCAAAATAAATTCAGTATTCATCATAAACAGGGACCTCTCTCCAATACCGGGAAAAATGATGCTGGGATTGATCCTGGTCGTTGGCTCTGATCAGGACAATCTCAGCTTTTAATTTAACATTTGCCCCGATTTCTTTACAACTAGCTCAACCGGTAACCCTAACCTACAATCTCCTTCAATTTTCTCTTTCTTCTTCTTCGAACAAAACATGTTCTCTCTTTCTTCGAACAAAACACTCTCAGGCGACTCCATCGCTGCAAGCTTCTTATCTCAGTCGAACAAAATCGAGGCACGCGATTTACAGCTCAGGCGACTCTACTACCGCTGCAAGGCACATACACAGTAGCTTCCCTCAGCGACTTTGATCGAGCTCTCTTCTCTAAGCTTTTCTCATGATTTAGTGTTTCGCAAATCCTTCAAGTTCAACGATATCCAGGTATGATCGAGCTCTCTACCCTAGATCATTTTTCTTTCTCTTGTTGGAGAAGTTTCGGGATTTGAATGTTTTTGATTTAGGGTTTTGGTTACAATTTTCATGTTTCTGATTCATGGTTTTCGTTGAGATTTGCATGTTTCTAATTAAGGATTTTGGTCGTGATTTACAGTTTCCTCTTCCCTTCTAGGAAATCTTTCTTTCTCTTTCTCTCTCTCTCTCTCTCTCTCTCTCTCCCTCTCCCTCTCACCCTCTCCCTCTCTCCTTCTCTCTCCCTCTCTCTCCGTCTCTCTCTCTGTTTGGCTTCTAAGAAAACAAAATCAGATTATTTAAGGTGATTTTCTTCATCTTGATTAGATTTAATTTTTTGGGCAGAAAAGGATTGGAGTCTGCTATTGATTCTATAATTTCTTCTATAAAAGTTGAGAGGGTGAAACGCAAACCCTCTTCATCTTCTTTATCCCTTAAACTAGGTTAGCGATTGAGCTTAATTACATTATAAAATCAAGATGGCTATATAACTATAACTGACATTTACTTGCTTTGTCTAAAAGGGACGTTGAAGTTGAGAACCAGAACATTGAAGCAAAATTTAATCAAGTATGACATGAAGATATCAGTGTGCATATGGCTTGTTTTAAATGTTATTTCTACCAAGATATTGATTAATCCTACCATTTTGTCTCAATTTCTCAAGAGGGCTAAGATAGTGCGCAACATCAATAAGTTGACATTTATGGGTAAGACCCTTTCTAACATTTGTGATGAGATTGAACCCTTGTTAAATGTTTTAGATCGTTGATTTACTTCTTTTCATAAAAGGAGAAAATATTTTGGTGTTATAATTAATATAGAGAAAGATAAAAGCTAAAAGGTATGTTCTTTAGATAATTCTCATTTATTTTGCGTCTCTTACGTACAATGTAATGAGTCCTCAAGGACCTACTTTGGTGACTGTTAGACGTCAAGACTTGAAGAGTGGGATTTCTGATGCAAAATTTACTTCTGATGAAGACCATATCTGTTAGTGATGCTGTCAAGGTTTTGGAAGGTCCCCTTAAGGTCTGATGTTAGCCTATGTTATTGTTAGGTGGTTACTGGATAGATTATTTTTGGTAGGCTTGTTATTGGATAAATATACTTGTAGAATGTGAAAAGTCATATGATTGAGTCTATCTCAAATACAAGATAGGCAAAGAATTGTGAAATATATTTATAGGCACACCATTTTCATATTTGATGAAAATGAGGAGCAAAATGGTGGCTATTTCTGTTGCAAATCTCAGATGTGTGAGAAAATTAAGGTTTCTTATGATACTTCCAATGATAAGGTTGTAAGTCTCTCTCTATCCTCTTGCATTTGTATCGATTGTCAATGTCCTTGCTAATTGATATATTCTCCTTCCTGACTTTTTAATTAGTGTAGTGTGCAAGTTTACTTGAGTATTGTATTGTGCAAATTTACTTCAGATATGAAATGCTAGATGTTTACATTTTTATGAATAATTCATCCAGAATCGAATTGTTTTACATTGCTATAAGATTTTTTCAATTGACCATTTGTCTAAGATATCTTATGATGTAAACGTTGCATTCTTTATCAGGAAAAAGAGTTATGTCTAATGTTTGGGTCTTGGATACTACTCAATAGCCATATGTTTAGTAGAGGCTGAATCTAGAAGGTGATAGACTTGCTAGAATGTGAGTTCTTAATTTTTGTTTACAACTGCAAAAATGAACTTACTTTTACATTCCTTCGAAGTAAAAAATGATTAACCTTATGTTGTAGGTATGCAACAGCTAGTGCATGATCATATGGCATGTTTTTACTTTGGAAGAACCTCTATAAAGAGGAGAGTACATATCCAACTTGGATTGAAAAAATTTCATCATTATATTTGTGTTATAACCAAAAAATAAGTTATAACAAAAAAAGAATATGTATATGTACTGATACCAATGAATGATTTACCATTTTAAAGAAGAGTCTGAATTATATTTTTTTCAGCAATGAGATATTATTTCATAAAGATTTACAATGAGATTGGTATGTGAAAATGATTAATTATGTAAAAATGTCTAAGAGTATGAACATGATTAAGCATGTGAAGTCTTTGAAGAGAGTTTGAAGAAATAGAATAAGAATGACCATGTACATATGAAAATAGGTGTATGAAAATTGACAAGCATGTGAAAATGACTAAGTGCATGAAAATATGGCTAAGTGGCAAAACACATACATAAAAATAACAAAGGTGAGAAAATTACTAAGTGCATGAAAATTGTGAAGTGTATGTGAAAAATTGTAAAAATGACTAAGTGTATGTGAAAAATATCTTAGTGCATGGAAATATGGTTAAGCGTGTAAAGGACTAAGTGAGCAAAACAACTACATGAAAATGACAAGTATATGAAAATGTGTGAAAATGATCAAGTGTGTAAATATATTAATTTATCAACTATGATAATGTATGTAAAAATGTCTAAGTATATGAAATGACCAAATGTGTGAAAATGACTAAGCACATGAAAATCACAATTTTTATACACTTAGTCATTTTCACACACATAGTGTGTTAAATGATTAAGCTACAAAAAGGCTAAGTTGTGAAAATGGCCAAGTGTTTAAAAATGACTAAATGTGTGAAAATAAGCAAATTTATGAAAATGACTAAGTTTTTAAAATGACTAAGTGTAAGAAAATTGTTAAGTGTGTATGAAAATTATTAAGAGTCAAACACCACAATAGGGACCTAAACGCCTTCACTACATGCGAGTCGTCATTTAAGAATGGCGTTTGGGGCCCAAACGAAAAAAATCAAACATTTGTGTGTGTGACGTTTGGGCCCCAAACGCCATCAGCAGGCCCCGAACGCCAGTCATGGTAGGCGAATCACCAGATATGACTGGCGTTTGGGGCCTCCTGATGGCATTTAGGACCCAAACTCTATATACACATGCGTTTGGTCTCAATACTCCCTATTGGATCGTGACATGCGCATGTCAACTTCCGGAGGGTATAACATTTTACTCGGGTTAAATCACGTGGCTCGTAAGATATCAAATCGAAACTTATTCAGAGATCTACATGGTTGATTAGTTTAGGGTCCAAAAATACTGTTTCAAGTACTTTTGGAGGCCCATAATCTGTTTAGGTCTTAATTTTAGGTTTTTTCATAATTCTCATCTCTTTTAATTCTTAGGGTTTTTATATGCTTATAAATTAAAACGTAAATACGTTGTTTTCCAAATTTTATGGGGTTATAATTTATAAAATTAAAGGTTGAAATTTCAAGTTTTAATATTCAATTTCAAACTTTTAGCGGATATGTTCGATTTACAGATAGAATCTGATTTTAAGGGTTATACGTGTTCGTTAAACTGATAAATATGATTTACCGATCATCATAACATCACAACCTGTAATTATATATGGTGAAAACCCGTCTCACTCGATGCTTATCATAAAAGCACAACAACATTATCAATGATAACTTTTAACGAGTTTATGAATAAGTATTCAATTGTATCAAGAATACTTAATTAATCCAATCTAATTTCACATAATAAGTGAGTACGACAAGCACGACAATCCACTCTTGTCAAAATCTTTAACGGCCCATTTTTTCGTCTTCTTATCCAAGTTAATCCTAAAACAAGCATGGCAATCCACTCTTGTAAAGCCTCTTGGTTCTCACTTGCTGTTCTCTCTGCCCATATATTTTTTCTCCCGAGTTCCTTCTTTTGAGCAAACCCATCCCCGTAGCACAGTTTTCTCCCTTTCTGTTCTTACGTTTATCATCTTTATGTACACTGAACTCAACATCGGCTGCGTATGTGCAATAGAAATGTTCGGCCTCTTGTAACATATCAACATTTTCACCAATGACATCCTCATTACTCAAGTTTGCTAATGTGGATGAACCTGGTCGCGTACTCGTCTCACCCTGGTTTATGGATACTTCATGATGACTCATCTTTAAAGATGCTTAATACTAAAAAAATTTATAGAAAACTAAACATTAGGATGATTGGGTCTTTTTTGAATATGCTTAATCTTAGAAAAAACTAAAGAAAACTAAATAATCATTACCTTTTCGGTGTAGCCGATCACTTAGTTGGAGATGAAAATTGGATAATTCAAACAAAGAAAATGAAGGAGCGAATTGGATAATCCCTATTACGCATAAAAAAACCTGGTTGAAAAAATATTTATAGTTTGGGACCAAGAAAATATTAATACTCCCTATTAATCTTGCAAGGGATGTGTTCAATGTGAGATTGCGGGTTTGACTCGTATGTTGCAACGGATTTGGTGAGGTTTTGATGGATTTCGGGCTATGAAGGGAGAGATGTAGATGAAGATGAAGAAGAAGGAGAATAGGGTTTGATTTGAAGAAATGAAGTGTTGAGAGAGAGGGGGAAGGGTTGGGGATCGATTTTTTAAGAGAATAAGGGGAAATGGATTTTTTAATGTTGAGCTTATTTTTTATAAGAAATAAGGTTAGATTTTAAAATTATATAGGGATCAATTAATTAAAACATCAAAGGTAATTTTCCAAAAATTATGAGGTTATTATTATAAAATAAAAAAGTTAAATTTCAAATTTTAATATTTAATTTCGAACTTTTTAGTGGATATGCTGGATTTAACAGTAGAATCCAACCTTAAGTGTTATACATATTTGTCAAATTGATAAATAGGATTTACCAACCATCATAACACCACGACATATAATTATAGTTAGTGAAAACCCGTCTCGTTCGATACTTGTTTCAAAAGCACAACATCATTATCAATGGTAACTTTTCTTGAGTTTATGATTAAGTGTTCAATTATTTCAGCAATTCTTAATTAATCTAATCTAATTTCACATAATAACTGAGTATCATGAATGTTGCATTGAAATAACGAGTTTTTCTATTTTTATCAACGATTTTCCTCGTGTACTGTAAATAATTATAAAAATATCAATTTGAAGAAAAAATGTGAAGAATGTCGATTAAAGCCATATAAATGGAGATTAGGAGCAAAAAAGTGGTGGTTGGGAGGGAAACTAGTGATTGCCTATTTCAACATGGCGTTTGGAGACCAAAACAGGCGATTGGAGGCAATTAACTGGCAATTGGAGGCAACAAATTGGCGATCGGCACCTTCAGGATGGGCGTTTGGGGCTATAACTAGGCGATTTTCCTACAATGATGGGCGTTTGGGGCCTTGGGCTCCAAACTCCATGGTAACAGATGTTTGGCTCGTGTCCTAGTGACGTGGCCCAAACGCCTGTGTGTGTGGCGTTTGGGGCCCAAACGTCAGATACATAGGTGTTTGGCGCATGTCAACTTCTAGAAGACATTACTTTTGACTCGGGTGGAACCACGTGACCCGTAATATATCAAATCGAAGCTTATTCATAGATTTACTTGCTCGACAAGTTTCGAGTCCAAAAAAGGCTACTTATTCATGTACAAAATCAATCATTCTGGGAGGGGTTCACCAAAATATTTCACGTACAACAATCATTCTTAGGGGGGTTCACCAAAATATTTCACGTACAACAATCATTCTTAGGGGGGTTCACCAAAATATTTCACGTACAAAATCAATCATTCTTGGAGGGATTCACCAAAATATTTCACGTACAAAATCAATTATTCTCGGAGGGGTTCACCAAAATATATCATGTACACAATTAATAATTGTTGGAGGGGTTCACCAAAATATTTCGCGTACAGAATTAACAATTCTTAGAGAGGTTCACCAAAATATTCCACGTACAAAATCAATCATTCTTCAAGGTGTTCACCAAAATATTTCACGTACAAAATCAATCATTCTTGGAAGGGTTCACCGAAATATTTCACATACAAAATCAATCATTTTTTGAGGAGTTCAAGAAAATATTTAACGTACAAAATCAATAATTCTTGGAGGGGTTCACGAAAATATTTCACGTACAAAATCAATCATTCTTAGAGGGGTTCACCAAAATATTTCACGTCAAAAATCAATCTTTCTTCGAGTAGTTCACCAAAATATTTCACATACAAAATTAATCATTATTCGAGGTGTTCTTCTAAAATGTAATGGGGAAAGATTATTTTACTTGATACTTGGTGTAAAATGAAAAAATCGTCGAAACAACAACAAAACCACCAAAAAAGGAAAAAAATGCTAGGAACAGTCGGTATTGGGCCCAAAACTGCCGGTAATGGGCTCAAAACTGCTGGTATTGGGCACCAAAACTGCTAGTATTGAGCTCAAAACTACCGGTATTGGTTAGAGAACCGCTGGATTGATTGGTGAACTCTAGTACGTAATTGGTGAACCCCAGCACGTATTTGGTGAACCCCAGCACGTATTTGGTGAACCCCACTACGGAATTGATGAACCCCTCCAAAAAATTATTCTTTTTGTACGTATTTAGTGAACTTCACTTCGTAATTGGTGAACCCCACTACGTAATTGGTGAACCCTTCTAAGAATTATTCGTTTCTACGTATTTAGTGAATCCCACTGTATAATTGGTGAACCCCACTACGTAATTGGTGAACCTCTCTAAAAATTATTCTTTTTGTATGTATTTGGTGAACTTCACTACGTAATTGGTGAACCCCACTACTTAATTGGTGAACCCCTCTAAGAATGATTCTTTTTTACGTATTTGGTGAACCCCACTATGTAATTGGTGAACACGACTACATAATTGATAAATCTCATTACTTAATTGGTGAACCCCTCCAAGAATTGTTTTTTGTACATATTTGGTGAACCACACTACGTAATTAGTAAACCTCATTACGTAATTGGTGAACTCCTCTAAGAATTATTATTTTGTACGTATTTGGTAAACCCCACTACGTAATTGGTGAACCCCTTTAAGAATTATTCTTTTCTACGTATTTGGTGAACCCCACTACATAATTGGTAAACCTCACTACGTAATTGGTGAACCCCTCTAAGAGTTATTCATTTCTATGTATTTGGTGAACCCCACTACATAATTGGTGAACCCCACTATGTAATTGGTGAACCCCTCTTAGAATAATTCTTTTCTACGTAATTGGTGAACCCCATTACGTAATTGGTGAACTCTTCTAAAAATTATTCTTTTTTACGTATTTGGTGAACCCCACTACATAATTGGTGAACCCTCCAAAAATTATTCTTTGTACGTATTTAGTGAACATCAATACGTAATTGGTGAACATCACTACGTAATTTGTGAACCTCATACGTAGTTGGTGAACCCCTCTAAAAATTATTCTTTTCTACGTATTTGGTGAACCCCACTAAGTAATTGGTGAATTTCACTACGTAATTGGTGAATCCCTACTACGTAATTGGCGAACCTTACCACATAATTGATGGACCTCAATATTTGGTGAACAAAAAAAAACAAAAAAAACTCATACTTGCTGAATTTTGTGTGGCCCAGATTGCTTCAAATACAATCTAAGAACCATAATAATCCAACATGGATGCCGGAAATTTATTCCGAGCATCATAAATTTTCCTACAAATAGATCATGTTTAACAAATCATAAAAAAAGGCGACAAACATCAATAACATAAAAAATAGCCACCGGCGTAATTCCAAAAACTTGATGGCACAAAAAGTTCTGATTCCCGTCAACTCACTTTCAATTTTCAATTGTGATATATTGTATATATTAAGTATACATATGTGTACATTTTATAAATTCAATATATATTCTATAAAATTTCTAGACATTATATTCAATTTTCATTGCACACAGGGTTTGATTTTGGTGCAAATTTTTTTTAGAGTTATATGTGATTATTTATTTATTTATTTTATCTTTAACTAATTTTAATTTATCTATATCTATATATATACTAAAAATATTTCACTTTACTAACCATTAAATAGAAGAAACTTTTGATTCTCCTTTTTATCTTTTAACATTTCTTCAAATATAGTATAAATTAGGTATTTTACATTTTCTCATTTAATTCCTAAATGAAAGTTTATTTTTTCAGAATAATTTATTTATTAATAGTTAGTAAAATAAATATTTTTATAGTATTATGTAATTAGATAGATGATATACGTACATATGAAAGATCTTTTATATCATGATAATTTTTTCATAAAAAAATTTAAATTAACATTTTGTAATATTTATATTATCATGAACATGAACATGAATATAAATAGAGTTAGAGAAATGTATTAATATATGATTTAGTAAAAGAAATTATTCCTTAATGTGATAATTATTTATTAAAAATATGACAAATTGATCAAATAAAATCATTTCTAATGTTTTTCAAAGAGAAGTGCTATACATTTCAATTTCAATATTATAAACAAGCTAATGTATTTATTATTACTACTACTTTATTTTCCATTTAGATTTCTTATAAATTCTTAATAATATGTTTATTTTAACATTAATATTAATTTTAAATTCTACGTATATTTAAACTGATTTAACACGTGCAAAGCACCTACTTTTTTACTAGCATTTTTTAAAAGTTGCATATAATTAGTGTTCTCCCTAATAACTTATAGTATCTCACTGCAACAGGAATAATTTCTAGGTCCAAATGAATAATTAAATGGTGGAAAAATGGGATATATATGCCACTTTTATGGTAATAAGTTAGAAATTGAGCTAAAATAAATTAAAGTAGATAAAATGTCATTTTCTAGTTACTTTAGTTGTAAAATTTTATGATTTGTCTATTATCTCACGTTTCTACTCAACTTTTTTTATTGGGGAATATCAACAAATCAAATATTTGAAATTAACTTTAAAATATGCAATCACCAATAATTCCTATAACTACTCCTAAATTTATGGAATATTTGAAAGATGATTTTTAAGTAGATAATTAATAAATGAAATATCTAAAAAAATATCAAATATTATTTTTAAAAGTCATATTTTAACTGTGATCTATAAATTTACACGACTAAATTAATTTTGTGACAAAAGAAAGATCACATATTAATTTTAAAAAAAAATATATTCTAACCATTACTTTTTAATAGGTAATTTAGAGTGCAAGTACAGAATTGAAAAAATATGTAAAAGAAAAACTAGGCATGCAAATTGGGAAAATATTGAATTAAAATCGCAAACAAAATCTTCACTAAAATTGAGGTATATCAATAAATTTCACCCTTAAATAAAATAAATTGATAATGGATAAGATAAGAATATTTTAGATAACTATTCCTATTATACCGGAAAAAACAGAATCTTGAGAGATTTTCAAGATTTCGGGTTGCATGGCATCCATTAAGGGTTTCGATCAAGATTTTGTTTTTGAAATCTCCTTCAAAATAAGTAAGTAATCTCTCTCTCTCTCCTCTTCTCTCCACGTCTGTATCATATATATATATATATTTCATATATATTATAGATGTGTGTATATATAATATATACCATATACATATATATACACATAAAATATTATAGATACATATACATGTAAATAAATATTATGTATATATATGTACATATAATATTAGATATACATATAATATTTACACACACACATATCTGTGTGTGTGTGAGAGAGAGAGAGAGTGAGATGGAAAGAGAGAATTTTGGATTTCTAGATTGAGAGAGAGACGATTAGAGAGAGAGAGAGAGAAAGAGAGATAGATAAATGGAGAGAGATTGAGGACAAAGATATTTTAGGATAGAAAGAGTGAGTGTGAGATATATATGGAGAGAGTAATTAATATATATGAGTATATTAGTAAAATTTTAAATATAGAAACACTATTAAATTGAAATCAATTGGCTAGATTAATTAAATATTTTCAGAAAGTGTTATATTTGATATTTTTCAAAATGTGTGATAAAATTATATTTAAAACATAAGTCTTGTCTGGATATTATCATATCTACATAAATTCACTATTTTATTTGGATGGATGAGAACTCGTTGGAATGAACCCCAATAAGGAAAGGGGGAACACATCACCTTGTTCTAAAATATACATCCTCAATATGGATATAGATCTACTTTGTCCGTGGGCATGGCTTCACAGCCACAATTCTTTCGAATTGAGTCTTCTTTAGTTCTTTTGAATTGTATCCGTTGCCAATCCTTTTGAATGTGCGTAGTTTTTATTTTCTGTTTTCCTTCTAGGAACAGTGTTTGTTGATCAACCATTCCTAAGGACTTAAAATTTCCACAAAATTCAAGAGCCCTAAAATTTTCTTCTAAAAACGGTGCCCATAGACATCCGTTCCCAATGACTTATGCTTCTCATGAAGCTCAGGGCCCTAAAATTTCCTTATGAGAACGGTGCATGTGGACATTCATTCCTAAAGACTTAAGCTTCTCATGAAACTCAGGGCCCTCTAATTTCCTTCTCAAAACAGTGCCCATAGACATTCGTTCCTAAGGACTTAAGCTTCTCACGAAGCTCATGAGCCCTATAATTTCCTTCTAAGAATGATGCTCGTAGACATCCGTTCCCAAGGACTTACGCTTCTCAAGAAGCTTAGGGGCTTTATAATTTCCTTCTAAGAACGGTTGCCTATAGACATCCGTTCCCAAGGACTTAAGCTTCTCATGAAACTCAAGGGCCCTATAATTTCTTTCTAAGAACGATGCCCGTATACATCCATTTCCAAGGACTTAAGCTTCTCACGAAGCTCAGGGACCCTATAATTTCCTTATAAGAATGGTGCCTGTAGACATCCATTTCCAAGGACCTAAGCTTCTCACGAAGCTCGAGAGCCCTATAATTTCTCTCTGAGAATAATGCACGTATACATCTGTTCCTAATAACTTAAGCTTCTCACGAAGCTCAGGGGCCCTATTCATTCATTCCAACTTGAAAATAAAAGTTGACACCATATTTTACGTGGAAAACTCTTAACAGAAAAAAACCCTTGGGATAATGTAATTTTCATTAAAGAATTAAAAGAATAAATTTTACATAATACTTGCGTAAACGTAAGGCATTCCAAGGTTTGAACAATTCATTCCCTTCATTAGTCATTAGATGATAAGACCATTTTCCTCTAACAACTTTGATGTTGAACGATCCTTCTCAGTTCGATCCCATATTGCCCTCATTTGTTCAGAATATCCTTTTGAGCACGAGGTCCCCGGTCTGATATTTTCATTTCTTCACCATTTTCTAGAAATATTTCCTTCTCTTCTGGTTGTAGGTAGACAATTTGATTAAAGTTGCTTCTCGATTTTCTTCTAATAGATCGAGGTTCTCCGTCATCCGTTCTATATTTGTATCTTCACCAAAGGTAGATCTAATTGTGGGGCACCCGATTTCTACTGGTATAATGGCTTCTGCCCCATATGCAAGGGCAAAAGGCATTTCACCCATGGGCTCCAAAGGTGTTGTCCTGTAAGCCCAAAGAATAGAGAGTAGTTCTTCAACCCATTTTCCCTTGGCGGACTCGAGATGCCTCTTCAAGTTATCAAGAATTGTTCTGTTTGATCTTTCTGTATGTCCGTTTCCTTGGGGGATAATAAGGCATTGATAATTTATTTGTTATACGGAGTCCCCCATAAAAATTCTTTACTGGACTCCCGGTGAATTGAAGTCCATTGTTAGAAAATAATATTTTTGGAAGCTCGTATCTACGGACAATATTTTTCCACAAAAAATGTTTTACCACTTCTTCCCTCACTCTCTCCAAAGCCACTGCTTCAATCCATTATGGTTTTTACTTGGGCTGGATTAACTTCAATTTCTCGGTGTCACTAAATTGTCCAAGAACTTTCCCGCTGCCAAACAATATTACTTTATAATAAAATATACAATGTTCAGTGATAAATGTAGTTTTCTCTTGATCAAGTTGAAATATTTTCACCTGGTTATACCCTGAATAAGAACCCATGAAACTGATGAGTTCATGTCCAGAAGTTGCATCCACCATTTGATCTATCATCGACAGCGGGTAATCGTCTTTCGGGAATGCTTTGTTCATGAATGTTAAGTCCATGCAGATTCTCCACTTTCCATTTTTATTTTTTACCATCACCACGTTGGCAAGCCACTCTGGATAGTCCAACTCTCAGATAAAATCAACTTTCAGGAATTTGTTTACTTCTTCTTTAATAGCCGCATTCTGTTCGGGGGCAAAGCTCATCTTTTGCTGTTTCACAGGCTTAAAAGAAGGGTTAACATTTAACTTATGATAGATAATATCTTCTGGAATATCTGACATTTTGTTGTGTGAAGTAAGTACGCAACTACACGTGTCATTAACAAGTAATAAAGTTAAGTGAGTGTCATTCTCCACAGAGATTGATGAAACATAGGATAATTAATGAAATCAAGCTTAAGTAAAATTGGAGCAGGATAACGACAATGAATTTTTGTTTTAATTAATCTAAGAATAAAGTAAAAGGAAATTAATCTAAGGTGAGATGAAACAGAATAACACTTGCAGAGAAATGAACATAAAATAGAGTAATGAAGGTGTATTCAATTGTGAAATGAGCTAGGATGGTTAAGTCCATTTGCTATAATATCCCTAACTAATTCATAAAAAGAGCACAATTGACAAAAGGAAAAGCGCTCATTGGTTGTTGACTGCATGGAAAAGAAGGAGGAAAATTCTACGTTAGCAAGCGCCAGCTCACCAAATATTTGGCAGATTATTTAAAACACGATAAAATTAAATCAATCCCAAATTTTTTGTACTTTTCCCCCCAAAATATCTGAAGTGTCACCCTCTTATCCGTTGTAGGATCTAACGGCCAAGAGAGAAGCATGTGGCAGATGGAGATGCATGGGGTGTGCCTTTAAAAGAGAAAGTGGTCCTCCCCTCTACACTACGCGAAACGCTTTTTCAAAAAGTCAACCATCTTTAACCTCCAAACCCTCCCTGTTTAGAAAGCTTTAGCTTACAAAAAAATGTCAACCTCAAAAGATGCCCTAAAAAAGAAAATGCAAGCACACAAGTCCTTTTCTCATATACAAAAGTTTATTAGTGAAGAAGCTGAGAGAAAATATGAGGAAGACATTAAGTCTTGCAAGTTCCACGAAGGGAAAGGATTCATGGTTTGAAATGGCCCAACTTTGGGGCTTCCGTAAGATGTTTCAGATGTCATCAAGATGAGGGAATGGGAGAAATTTTGCGATCACTATGAGACAATCTTTGTGCTGCTAGTGAGGGAGTTCTATTCCAATTACAATACCAAGGAGACGAAAGTGATCATCTTGGAAACATAAATATATCACCATGATCAAGATAGTTTAGTTTCTCCCCTGACCTACACCATTTTGCTGGGAAGTCGCTGGTGCAGTGAGCTGGGATATAATCTCATTTTTGACTTAGTAGTCCATGAATGTTGATAACTCTAAGAAATTAGAGTTATCTTAGAATTCTTAGGCTTAAATTGTTACTTGTTTAAGAGGTGTTAGATGATTTTAGTGCTTTATTTTGGTTAAATGCTGAAAATTTAGTTAGGGTTAGTTTTAATTGCATGCTAGCCTTATTATATACTTTTAAGGCATTTTAATGCATGGGGTTTTCTTGGTGCAGGTCTGTTTGCGGAGCTTGGTATCTTTCGACGCTACAACAAGTCCCAGTTATTGTAGTTTGGGCTATACAATGCAAGCTTGGTGAGTGGTCTGGTGCGTGGCTAGTTCGGGCAAAGTTCATTAAAAAAGGCAATCATTAGATTCAGAATCAGTTATCCAGGTGTCGCCGTGTCCGTCACCCATGGCCCCTCCTTCTTGGAGCTCTTTCTTGTGCCCTTGTGCTAAGAGGAAACCCTAGTTTCCACGTGTGGTATATAAGACAAAACATTTTATCTTTAAAAAAGAGATATTTTATGAGGAAGGAGGAGATATTTTTTTATGAAGCCGACAACTACTGCTACTAAGGTGAACCTACAAAAAAAGGAAAGGAAGAAGACAATTGAAGAAGAAAGGAAGAAGAGGAAGAAGCAAGCGCAAGATTCTTCGCTTCTCTCTCTGCAGATTGTCTCGTAATTCTCAGCAAAAGTGCCTACTCCCTTCTCTAAGAAGACATACTTTATATATATGGATTCTCAAAATTAGGGCTTCAACCTCCAAATGGGACAGTTATCGAGGGACAGTACTAGGCGGGGACCACTTAGAAAGCAACAACGCCAACTGTATAACTACTTTTTGGAGCGCAAGAGTTTCTTTCTCCTTTTGGGGCGACAGCTAGACTATATGATAAAATCCTGCCATATGTGCAATTTGCTGCTATAGTGATGTAGTTTTTCATGCTGCAACATTCTCCTCAGCTGACTGCCCTTCTAAGAACTCAACACAAAAAATACAGCCTTATGTATAAACTACTAAAAATCTACCAAATAAGCTAAAACGCTAGACTCTAAAAGATAATCAAAAAAGGAAAATGAAATAGATAAGACTAGAAACCAATGCATCACATCCCCAAACATAAGACATTACTCCTCCTCTAGTGATGACAACCAAGACAAGCAAATAAGCCAAATGATAACTCAGATGACACCAACCCACCACCAACCAGATTCTGCCCTAAGTGTAAGCAAGAAATCTAAGCCCTTGAAAATATCATGCTCAATAACACAGATTAAGCTTATGAGAAAGTTAAATTTCACTCTTGAACATGTTGAATTGAATACATGCCTAATCTCCTCGCTGAGTATGTACTAGAGAAAAGAGTTGCTCTCTCAAACTACTTAAACTACTTTAAATAGAGATCCTAGACTTAACTTTAGTGTTCAAACTAGTTAACTTAGGCCAAAAGTCAAATATCAAGTAATATGAAGTACTGAGTTGCACTCTTTTTTATCCAAAGCTTTTTCCTTTTGTTTTCATGACATTCTTTTGCTTTTCCTTTTTGCAAAGTTAGAATACCTCTCATGTTATACTATCTTTTTACGCGAATGGCAACACTTGTGGTGAAGATACACGGTTATTGAGCAACGCAACAAACAAGGTTGCTAAATTTTCTTATTTTTACTTTTGCTACAACAAACTCACATCTCTAGCTACCTTTTAACGTGAATGGAAACACTTGTATTGAAGACACCTGGTTACTCAGCAGCCTAAAACAGAGGAGTCATTCTAACATTTCTCTTCTTTTTCTTTCTCTTTTTACTTTTTCATCATGCTATTTCTTTTTACCCTTTTAAGTCAATGGAACAGCATAATTACAATAAGAATCTTCAAACAAGACTCTCCCCCAAACTTGAATATTAACTACTTTGAACTTTTCTACAACACTATTTTCCTTAAGTTCTAAAATTCAAGTTCGAACATTAAGCCTCCCCTATATTTAAAACAACCTAAACCTTCAAAAGTGACCAACTTAGGCTCTAAGTACAAATGATAAGGGAACTAGCTCACACACTCCAATTACAACATTATCAAGGGCAAATTTCATTTAAGAGCTATTTGTTTCTCTTATTTTATTTTCTCTCTCTCTACTTTTATGCTTTCAAATTTTATTCATTAAGCAATCATTTTCAGGGATTAAATAAAAAGTTATTACTAAAAATCAGAACCTTAAACTAAAACATTCAAAGGAAAATAAAATACTAAGAAAGGGCAAAAGCCCTTTCCCCCAAACTTAAAGTATGTAATGTCCTCACTGCACATAAACCACTCCACAAAAGAAAGAACTTAATCAGATAAAAACAGCATCCAAAATTTCAGATAAAATATTAAAACAAAACATGAATCACCAATATTCAAATAGAAAGCAGGAGGAAATAGAAAGCAAAAGTAAAGAAGCCAGAGAAGAAACTTCCATGATGCTGTTGCAGTATGCAATGACACTCGAACAAACTTTAATGATTGGATAAGCTCTGTAGCCCTCCTCTTCCCTTAAAGGTGGCTTGGAGATCAGATATCCGCTTTTACACATTATGGAGGTCCTCTTGGACTTGGTCAGCAAAATACCTCTCCTTTTCAGTTGTTTTCAACTTCTTCTTATTGCTTGTACTTGACTCGGCCTTTGTTGCTTCCTTCTTCTTTTTAGAAGACTTTCCCTTAGATTTTTCAACTTTGGCGGTCTCCTCCTCACTCTCTACTAATTGTTTCTCAAGGCTAAGTGTTCGCAGTTTTCTTTTTCCTTTATAATTCTGCTTCTTAGTAGACTGTTTTGGTGGTGGTGTGGGTAATTTTTCTTTCTCACTTTCCTCTATCTCTTCCTCTTGCTGTTCTTACTCGACTTTGTCATCCTCATTTATTTATTTCTCTTCCTCCCCTTCTCTTTTTCTTTATCAACCTCTTCCTCTTCACTCGATTCCTCATGATCCTCTTCATCAACTTCTTCTTCTTCTTCCAATTGTTCCTCTTCTTCCATATGTTCATCACCTCTTGAGACACATCATCTTGCCCTAATTAATATTATGTAGCATGTTCATCCTCCACCTTCCTTTCCTCTTCATCCTTCAAAGGGTGAAGAATGACTTCGGGAAAGGCAGACGGTGGCCAAATAGGCTTCAAATTTTTTTTCTTCTGAAGACTCTTCTACAAGGCATGGTCTCTTGATTGAGCATACTCCCAGTATGCCTGCTGTTGATGTTGTAATTACAGTAGTAACTTCCGTGTCCTTTGCTGTCGGGCCTTTTGTTGGGATAATTTCTCATTAAGTTTTTCCAATGCATGTGCAAGGTCAGTGTTAGCCACTGAGTTCTGCTTTGAAGCCTACCTTGAAGATGATGGCTTTAATGGGTCTTTTCCCTTCTTTGCTGTGAACCATGCTATAGCTGTAAATAATCTAATATAACTAATTACCAATCTTTTAATTCTCAAATTAGGGAGTATAGCCTCTCTAGTACCCCTAGGAGTTCCTTTCCTGAATCATCTATTAATAATCAAAATTTTAAGATTCTAAAATTAGAACAAGAATAAAGAAATCCTAAAAATTCAAATTTAGATACCCTGAACCAAGAATATAAACCAGATTGGGAAAGTCTAAACTAACACAATGATGACCCAGCCAATCTTGATAGACGTAATAGGTTCAGAGAAAAATATAATATGGACCAAAGAAGAATCATACTTGCTAAATGGAAGGCATTCACGCAAAAATTTAGAGTTGACATGTTTTTCCTTGATTATATCGAGGATATTTACAAGAAAAATATCAAAGTAATTTCAAAGTATAAATGGGTCAAGGAAGACTCTAGTGTGGTGACTGCAAGTAATCCACCACCTGAAATTTTTTTAGTTTATCATAAAAATTCTCAACCTAAATTTATTGAACCTTTCCAAATTCATTATGAGAAAACTCATATGAAACAATACTTAAAAAATTAGAAATATTGAGAAACAATATCTCAGAATTAGATAGACATAGGTTAGAATCTACCTATGAGTCATCTACAATTTATGAATCTTTAAAAAATACTCAAGAACCATCCAAAGATTTAGAAATTAAATCATCTATTAAGACAGTACTTCTCAATTAGATAACCATAGGTTAGAATCCACCTATGAATCTTCCACAATCAATGAACCTTCAAATATTAAAATTGAAAAAACATTAAAGAATTTAAAAAATAATGACTCATCTGATTTTGGTAGGATTGATAACCAAAACAATTGTTCAGAATTTGAAAAACTTACTAATGATAAACTTCAAGAATTGAAGAATAATAGTTTAAATTTAGAAAGCCATAGGGTAGAATCAACCTATGAATCTTTCACAATTGATGAATCTTCAAATGTTAACAAAGTTGAAGAAAAATTAAAAATTTAAGAAACTAATAAATCATTCTTCGTTTATGGACATTAACCATAGAAATTCTTTACAATAGGAAAATAATTAGACAAGATTGAGAATAAGGTTGATGGTCTTCATGAACTTAATGAATCTCTGGAAGAAAAATATTTAATAAATCTTTCAGACAAAACCACTATGAATATTGTTCTCCTTAATAAACCGATTAATGAAGTGCTTCAGGAATTAAAAGTAATCAATCTAGACATTAGTTCAGATTCAGAAAGCCATAGGCCAGAGTCCACCCATGAGTCGTCCACAATAAGTAAATCTTCAAACATTAATAATATTGAAGAATCATTTAAAAATTTAGAATCATCTGACATTAAATCTGAAGAGATTATTGATAATATACCTCAAGAATTGAAGGTAATTAATCAACACAATAATTTAGATTCAGAAAACCATACGTTAGAATCCACCTATGAATCATCCACGATAAATTAATCTTCAAACATTAATAATATTGAAGAATCACTTATAAACTTAGAAATAAATAAATTAGAAAGAAAATGGCATAAGAAGCCTATACCACAAGATATACAATTACTGAATCTTCTTTCGTTAATCAATTTTTTATATCTGTAGAAAAATTATGCGCATGGAATATTGATGGATTTTCTGAGCAAGAAGTTTTTAATAAATTACAACACATGGCAATGGTAGGTAACGACTATATCACTACTCACAATCTGCCTCATACTGAGGTAATCAAACTCTTATTCATAGGATTCACACGAATGCTTCATTCCTGGTGGAAAAACACCTCACAGAAGAATCCAAAATTACCATTCTTTCAGCAGTAAAGATTGATGTTGAAGGAACACCAATTTTTGGAAAAGATCAGGAAACAATACCTGACGCTATCAATACACTTCTCTATACAATAATTGAACACTTCATTAGTACGCCAAGTAATATTACTTCGCGTATTCATGACTAGTTAACTAATCTTAGGTGTCCAACCCTAAGTGATTTCAATTGGTATAAAAATATATTCTTATCCAGAGTAATGTTAAGGGATGATAGGAATCAACAATTTTGGTAAGAAAAATTTATTAATCGATTACCCAATCTGTTCACAGATAAGATAAGAACAGTCCTCAGTAATGACCTAGAAAATATAGACTATGATAGTCTAACCTATGGAACAATAATTACTACAATACAAAACGAGGGTTTAAAAATGTGCATTGATATGAAAATTAATAAACAAAGTAAAAAAGAAAGTAAAACTGCCAAATACGACTTAGGCAATTTCTGTGAACAATATGGTTTCCCCTTTATTGCCCCTTCCCAGAAAAATAGAAAAAATCCCACTTACGTCCTAGATGGTCTCACAAGCCCTATAGGAGAAATTACCACAAAAATAGAAATATAAATTTTGATCAATACTTCTCAAAAAATAAAAATATTAACAAACGCTTCTCTAAAAGTAATAATTCCAACAAAAAATTTAATAAAAAATCTACCGATAAAACTAAACTTAAATGTTTTAAATGTGGTCAGAGTTGTCATTTTTCAAAAATTTGCCAAGTTAAAAATAAAATTAACCAATTAAAAATCTCTGAAGAATATAAACAACAATTGTTTAGAATCTTAGAAACAATAGATTATGTTGAGAGTGATAGTGAAGATTTAGGAGAATTTGAATCACCTGAATCCTCTCAATATAACTCTTCAAGTTCTAACAATGATTCTCTTATCATCACTATGAGGTGTAGGGATCGTTGTTGCCAAAGAATTAATGTCTTAAACAAAAATTAGGAACAAGAAAACCTCTTGTTAGACTTAATTAGCAAAATTGAAAATCTAGAATTAAAATAGGATTATCTCGAGAGACATAGGAAAGTAATTCTAAAGAAAGAAAATACTAAATCTAATAATAACAATACTGCAAGCCTTTCTCAAACCCTTGAAAAATTCAATAAGGAAAAAGAAAAGGAAGTTAGCTTACATGAACTTCAGAAAGAAATTAAAAATATTAAAATTGAAATAAAAAAATAAAAAAATTCAAAAATCTAGTGAACTTAGTAAATTACTAATTTCTGATAATGAGGTTGAAGAAACTATTATTAACAGTCAAGACGGTGATAACTTCATTCAAATACTTAATCACATCAAAATAAAAAAATGACACATATTGGCAAAATAATTATTCAAGATTTTGATTTCTTGATAATAACTCTTGTTGATTCGAGAGCAGACTTGAATTGTATGCAGGAAGGACTCGTTCCTACCAAGTACTTCAACAAGACAAAAGAATATTTGTCTTCTCCAAATGGTACTCGAATTCATATCAATTATGAAATACCCATAGTCCATATTCAACAGGACAATGTTTGTTTCAAAATATCGTTTATCTTAGTAAAAAATATGACTGATAAAATTATTTTAGGTTTACCATTATTGCCCTTTAACATTCATTTTCCACGGATTATGATGGAATAATTACCCATGTCATGAATAAACCTACAAAATTCAAATTCCTTTCTTTTCCTCATAGTGAAAAATTAAAGATTTTAAAAGAAAAATCTATTTCTAATTCCATAAATCTCATTCTTGTAAGAAAACAAATTTATGTTTTTTACAAGATGAATTAAAATTTAAAAGAATTGAAGAAAAGCTCCAAAGTTCAGCTCTTAAAAACAAAATTAAAATATTTAAACAAAAAATTTGTAAAGATTTATCTTCTGGTATCCTAATGTTTTCCGAAACAGGAAGTAACATATTGTTAGTCTACCTTACATTAAGGGATTTGATGAGAAGAATATCCTAACAAACGCAAGGCAAATTCAGATGAATTCTGAGATGCTTGAGTTCTAAAAAAAAGAAAATTACAAAACTTCTCAATAAGAATATTATATAAGGAGCAAGTCTCATTGGTCCTACTCGGCCTTTAACGTCCAAAAGGCCAGTGAAATTGAACGAGGATTTCCTCATTTAGTAATCAATTATAAGCCTCTTAATAATGTTCTAGAATGGATAAGATACTCAATACCAAACAAACTGGACTTAATCAATAGGCTTGGAGATGCTGTAGTATTATCTAAGTATAATATGAAATCTAGATTCTGGTAAATTCAGATAAATGAAAATGATAAGTATAAAACTACATTTGTAACCTGAATCTTCTTCCATAATGGTACGGAATAATAGTATCATACTGATTTCTCAATTATTTACATTGATGATGTACTCATTTTTTCTAAATCAATAGAACAACATTAGAGACATCTTGAATCATTTGCTAGAGTAATAAAACAAAATGTTTTAGTTATCTCTGCAAGTAAAATTAGGTTATTTCAATCTAAGGTTAGATTCTTAGGATTTGAAATACACCATTCTATAATTAAGCCAATTGATAGGGCAATACAATTTGCTAACAAATTTTCAAATGAAATCCTAGATAAAACTCAGTTGCAAAGATTTCTAGGATATTTAAATTACATATCTGACTTTTACAATAAATTAAGAATTGACTGTAAGCCTCTATTTGACAGGCTTAAAAAGAATCCTCCTCTATGGACAACTGTACATACTGATTTAATCAAAATGATTAAAGCTCATGTTAAGACATTTCATTGTCTTGGCATTCCTACCAATAATTTTTTCAAAATTGTTCAAACACATGCCTTTGAAATTGGATATGGAGGAATCCTATTACAAAACATTTTCTGAGATGCTTTAGAACAAAATGTTAGATTTACATCTTGAACCTAGACACAATCACAAATAAATTATAGACCAATAAAAAAGGAAATCCTGTCAGTTGTATTATGCATTCAAAAATTCCAGGATGATTTATTAAATCAGAAATTTCTACTAAAAATTGATTGAAAATCTGCAAAACATATTTTGGAAAAGAATGTTAAAAATATTGCTTCCAAACTATTCTTAGTATTTTTTGTTTTAAAATTAAATTCATTAAAGAAATTAATAATTCAGTCCTTGATTTCCTTACTTGTGAATTTTTGTGAGGCAGTCAAAATGGGATCTAGGCCTCAAGCCTCCAATACAGGAGTCAAGGGAGAGTCATCAACCCCATAATTGGCCCTCAAGGCCCAAGTTAAAGACGAGTCCCCGACTCCTAACCAAATGACAATACTTGGGTCATCAAACCCAATTACCAAACAGCCTATGTCAACCAATTTGACCTATTTGCAATCACCCAGCCCTTTGATGCACAATTAGTAAATCAACCATTTACAAAATATAGAAAGT